>SJOL01008492.1:1065760-1162224 GCA_004794785.1 Opisthorchis felineus
CTTCCTATCCATTCCTGATTCCATTATTTGCCATAAGTTTACCAGCGAATTTCAACCTGTTTTGCAGGCTGTACTGCACGTAAGTATTTAAATTTACAAAAGGGATTGACCAGACATTAAGTGGTCTCAGGAATCATGGCAGTTCCTCAGTATCCCCGAATCTACTAGTCATTTTCTCAATAATTACAGACAAACGTTATTGAGACAAACTGTGTAACTTCCCATCCTTCACTTTCAAGCATGTTTCTTTTCCAAATCTCAGCACCAAGAAGTACTTGAAACTGAGCCACTAGAGAAATATCGGCCATGATCAACTCACATCGAAGCAGTTTTTCACCAAAGTCCATGGACTAGCATTATTTTTCAGATTGAAGAAGTTTTCGGTACCCCGAAAACTTATAGTGAGGTTCATAAACTCGCTTCTTCTGCACCGAATGTGTTGCTGTGAAGATTTCGTCCTGTGACTGAAGCCAATCTATGCTGAAAAGCCGAGAAGCACTGTACAGCTGTTCCATCCTTATTGGGAATCATCAGCATTGCGCATCTCACGAAACACCGGAGACTCTCGGACCCGCGACCTCCTGGCTGGTAGTTTGAACAATTAACCGTTCGGCCACCAGCGGCTGATCAGCAGTGTGATTAGCTCGCACTTAGACAGGATATAGCGTCGATCATCCTTCACTCACGGGATCCACATCACGCGGTCAAACGTGTTGACTGGCTCCTCGAGCAACGACTTCTCAGATGAAAGCTTCACTCATCAAGTGAATGTATTGCTCTTCTGTCGTCTTCTAGTACCTTTTTGAGGACTACTGCTTTGTTATAGTCCTTAAAATACGTTTTGAGAGTCAATGGAATTTCAGAATTAATCTTTGTTGACTTTCTGATCAGCAGACACAATGGTGTTTGCTCCAACTTTTCGCTCGGAACTAATTCAACTTCACCCCCTTTTATTTGATAACACTTCCACTTGTAGCATACGATTCAAACTGCAATAACTGTCTGCTCGTACCGAAGCACGCCGTAGTTCTGTGCTTGTTTATATGACACCGTATCTCGCCGACTGTACTTTGGAGATGAATGGCGTGAGCTGAACGTTTCCCGCTTGATTGATACGATCGATCCCAACCTACTTATGCCCGTCCGTTGTTTTGAAAGTCTTACTATAATTTGGCACCACTGAACTTCATCATGCGGAAAATCCACTACCGAAAGGAAAAGCTCTCCCTTCCTAAACCAGAATAGCTTTTCTCGTTCACGATAATCTTTAGTTGAATTTTCTGCACCAAAATCACTTTTTTTGTTTCACTACAAAGGACATTAATGACCTTCTCCAAACTTCTGCTCATTTGCAAAAAGACTGAAGAGGCTTTGAAGACTACACAACTTTGATGAACACTGAAAAACGAATGATTTATGGGCTATTCAAGACCTCGTCAATATTATAATTAGTGTCCTATCAAGAAACATACCTCGATATCTCACATGGCTTTCCAATGGAGTTATAAGTTATACTCTGTGCAGCAGATTCGGTTGGCGAGTACTACAAACGAAAGATTTAGCTGGACATCCTATCAACCGCATCTTAAGTTGCCCACGAGTCTTCAAATACAGTCACTACTCGGCATTTTAAGGACTGTCTAAAGCTACTGAACTGTGGAGTTGAAGAAATTTATCCAGGTGATGTTTTTGAGAATACTCATGGAAAGCCGTTTTGACATCGGTCGGAAAGCATAAAATGAACTTTCGGGGGGACAGTGATTTTGGCTTACTGTGTGACCATTAGGTTTTGCTTTTATCAAACTGACTGACAACAGATCTAAGGTTTTCTTACTAATTTAACGAAAAACCTGGTTTTGTTTGGAGTCAGATCAATTTATTTGGTGGTAGTATTCTTTTAGGAGTGGGTTCTCCGCAAATTCCGTGTTTGTGTTTCATTTCGGGGATGATGGCTAAGTTAAACGAAGGTAGAAACGGTAGGTTGAGCATTGAGACAGGCGTTATCAAGGTACAAAACACAAACGAAATGTCGCACATCGGATCGAGTGATAAGTGGTTGAGCTTTCCTTCAGCTCTTATGTTTCAGATCCTGACTTACTCATTTAAGTGATGCCAGCTTATTACCAAGGGCCAAGATGCATCGTGAAGTATTGCATCCGTTTTTTAAATCATCAATGATGTGTACCTTGTGATGGAGATTTGAACCCGCCACTTCAGTGACGGCCGGCGGATAGCAGTCTGAAGAAAGCGATAGAACAAGAGGAAAGCTGTGCTTATCCTTCAACCAAGCAGTCTGCGCGAAATGATTTGGTGCTAACTGCTGGTACTTCAGATCAATAAGTGTACCTCGGTTTGTCACGTGTGACTTTTCAGACGCCAAATAATGAGTGTATATTACATTATATATATATGTATATAATAATACTAAAACCAACTCGCCTCGAGCCAGTCCCGTTCATTGCCTTCAGATACCTAATCTAGCAAATCTCACGGGTCTCCGAAGTACCTCTCTGTCAAAAAAAATCGTTTAGCAGATTTTTAAAGCTACTAGACTGAAATTAAGTCTTTTCGGACAGAAAATTCCGACTATCACGGGCTCAAGATCCTACAGAACGTTTAAACAGCGATATAAATCTTTTATCCATATTTAAGCACAAGATGCCCAAGCTTTCATTGCCTCCAAGAATAGTCAGTACCCTTTGAGTGCCTACCATTACATCATGTGTTGCGATTGGTAGATTAGCTTTCATCTAATTTACAGGTTCTTTCAAATCAACACGAGTTTTCAAAAAGTAAGGGTTTAATATCGGCAGTCTAAGCGCATCAGACGGTCTGCGTTTGTTTCAGACAGATAGACTGGATCGGTTCGCATCTCAGAGAAACAAATTCATTCCTAATCAAATGAATCTAAACAAACTTTCATTCGTCTTTAATTAATTTATTCGCCATGAAGAAAAATGGTTGCTGCATTATCTCACCAATTATGAAGAATCAAGAACCACTAGAAGAATTCCATCACCGGAAATCAATAGTAGTGCGAATCCAACGGATCTCAAGTGAATTGAACCCGCAACCTTTCATCTGTGAGTTTGCTTATTCTGCACCGTGGTGCTTATAATGTAGGGTGGATCGGTAGCGCGATTAACTCGCATTTAGTCAGGACACATTGTCGCTAACCTCCAATCACGCAGTTCATGTCACACTATCTGGTGCTTACTGGCTCTCCCAGTGACGACTTCCCAGCTCGAAACCTTGGTAATGTCCGTCAATTCACCTTGGTGGTCTTAAAATATACAAGAATAATGGATTGTGTCGGAGTATAGTTTATTCGATGTCTGATGACGCTATCAAAAACCAGGAGTGATATATCATTTCTTTTTGTTTTTCTGGTCAAAAGTTTTTTTGTGCCGGGGATCAGCGTCATTGGAAGAATCATTTTCAGTCATCTCCAGAACCATTTGTTGAGGAATAAGTTGCTTCACTTCGGCCATCATGGATTTTGTCAGAAACTCCCGTGCGTAACCAAGTCGTTAGTGGTCTTGGAAGACTGGGTCTAAGACGAAGCCTTATGGGCACTATTCTGATGTAACTTGCACTGGAGTTAACTAGATTACTCACAAAATATATTAGAGAAGGGGGACTCCCACTGAGTTTGAGAAGATAATTCAGTATGAATTCGGAACTTTCCGGTTAGGTTGCACTTCTCCATCAAATTTAAATGTGGTATATCGTTAAAACCAGTTACGTACAATAATTTTTTCCTTCCTACACGATGTTACTCTACACCAGTGAACTTAGCACAAGCATGCAGCCCTCAGGTCCAGCCTATTCATATGAAAGTGAGGGATGGAGAGTAGTTGGCACAAATAACGCATTTTCTCAGATAGCCTGGGATACCTCTCACAGTGGTCAAATTTTTTTAAACCATCTATGAATGACTGAAGTTGTCTGCATCTGTCTATCCCTGGCAAGTGGATATCGATAAAATGCATCTCGATAAAACACTTCCTAGGGTATTACAGAGCTAAAGGGATTTTGGCACTATTATGCCTAACACATTAAAGATAGCAACCTACAAAAATCTGAGCGTGCACGGTTGCACGCTCGCCTCCATGTGTAGGTCATTCAGCAGGTTCACTCCTGCGGCCTTCCAAGACCTGCATAACGAATAAGTCCACTGTAATCTAGAATATGAATCCGTAGCAGGTTCCTGTAAATCAGAGAAAGCGCAACAAAGGGACTGCAACATGCCTGACTGTCGAGTCAAATGGACTGAGCTACATGGACAACTTCGATTTACTGAAGCTATTTCCTTAATGTAAGTTCCCAGTCAGGCGTGACCTGATTACGCTCCCTGTAAATAACGAAGACGGATGAAATGGGCACAGTTAAACTTTTCGGGAATAGTTCTTGTAAACAGCCAGTGGTTTAATACACTCATCTGCAAACAAATTTGGTTTTGCGAGAGACTCACCTGGAACCCAGCTGAATCTCTCGTTTGTGATGTTTCCAGTGGTTTAATTTCTGAAACTAACTGCTGAGTGGTGTGGGTTTCAAGATTGAAATGGGCAAAGGTTTTGGAGGTATGTGATGCAGTTCTCAACACCGGCGGCTGGTGAACACAAGTGAGTTAGAAAAATGTGGGTCAGACAATCCTAATGAGTCTACTGCTTCCCAAATTTGGTGCGGAACAGCCACATGATCTCGTCGGCTATGAAGGGGACTGTTCAAACTGGTGATGTCAATATGAATGCGGCGAATACGGCAGCAATTCACAACAGCATAAAGGGATTAACGGCATATAATTAGACGCAATGAAAGTTCACTGCAGCTAAGAGAAGCATGTCGTTACAGTTCGCGATGATGAGACGAGGGTAGATTGTAACCAGTCCAATTAAGCAGTGCTGGCAACATTCATAGATATTGCGCACGAACCTTGTTTTATCCCACCAGAATAATTACATCCATCCTTTTTTTCCTAGTTCAGTTTCGTTCTGATACGTACAAGGAAAATATAACCCATATTGGGTGGCCTACTATGTCAAACATTTTAGAGAATGACCATCGAACAAGAGAATAAGATTTTTTAGGTGTAATGGGACATGAGATTATCATTACGCCACAAAAGGGTTGGGGAATACTTTTTGCAGTAGCAACTGGTATGCTCTCTGCCTCAACAGCAGCGATGTGCAGGATTCTACCGCTCTGCAACGTTCAGTCGTGCGTGACAGTTTTGGGTGATTGACTTTTCCAGTGTATGGTTATCATGCCCTAGTTGGGACAAAAGAGATAGACATTTTCTGCGCTGGCTGATAAGCCCTCCCAATTATTTTGGGCGGGTTTCAGTCAATAATTTCAAGCCATCCATGTTGTGTAGAAAAAATGAAAAGGTAATTATAGATCAGGTTGATATACTGGAATCTCGTTTGCCACTGGAAGACGGATAATATTGGAATTGGATGTGGACACCAAGGAAGGAAGGTTTTCGTGTGAACCATTTGGATACAGTGAGAAAATATAGCGTGAACTGTTACATCAAATACGAATAGTTTTAACCAATTGAATACATGCTTCGCCGTATAGTTCTAATATAATTTAGGATCTTTTAGAAGGGGCGATCAAGCTTTCTTGATGGAACACTACCCACGACCAGCTTTACTCTCCTTGCATTTTGTCAGGTGGGTGCAGTCACTGCGTTTCCGTCACTGACCTGTTCTACTTGAACACATATTGTACGCATTTTGCAGAATACATCCATTCGCAAACAAATTAGGCTTTTTCACGGGACACTCAAGGAATCCAGTTGGTTTTCTCGTTTATGTTATTCTCCCTTGAATCGATGTGCTGCATGAAGTCCATCTCATGTATCAGTGGATGCCACATTCGAGATCGCAATATATTTTCGCGAGGGAGCTTACTACTCACTAATTCCGCCAAGAAAATATAATGCGACATCTTGATTATCGTGCTAACTGAAACAGTTGGTGGCCATTGAACGACACTTTCTGTTGGAGATGAATATCCTAAATGAGATATTTAACCGGATTCACTTGGATCACATGTGGAAAACTATATTTACTTTCGGCACATGCTGTAGGTGTGGGTTGCAAATGGATGCGTTGGGTGATCAAGTTACTTACTGAAATGTAAATCAGTTAATATGGTAAATAACTTGTACTTGAAGTGATAAGTTCGTGCGAAATAAAAAATCGGAAGACACGAAACATTTTAATGAGGAAAGATAGTATAGAAACGTGACAAACAAACAAACAATTGACGATGGAGTTGATAGTCACCGCGAGCTTACGGTATTTGTTCTAGAATCTAAAGTTTTGTGGAAAAATTTGACCATTATTACCCTTTACAACTTTGCCAAAATCTTGGATAAATTTAATGCGATAGCCCAGTACCTGATAATGTTCGATCAAGTTTTTCAAAAACTGTACTGATGACAGGACGGTTTCCCTCTCTTATCCACAGACGGAGCTGAATACTAGCAGCAAGGCTAGTCCCACCGATGATAGGCTAACCCCAAAGAGAGGTCACTTCCCTGCCCCCATTTAGGACCAGGTAGCTTCTGACTCGTGATATTTGCTTTGAAACTGATGATTTCTTGGGGACCAACTCCATACTCCAACAACGACCACCCCATGTCCCGAGGGACGATTTCCTTTTCCCACAAAGACCTGGAGACGAAATTCGTGTTTTGAGTTTTTCTACATTACGTCACCAATTAGGCGCATGTCCAGGCGCAGTACAAACAAGTTGGTTCCTAACTTTATTTAGGTTTCCGAGCGCATTTTTCGTTATATGAACCTCGGATACCACAGTAGATCCTCAGCAGTTTGCTGTATTTACTGTCCTAATGAGGACACAGCATGACTGTCTGTCTGTCGATAAACCTAAGTCCGTTTTGGTAGTCTGCCGAGCTGTGGAAAACTAATGATGTGGGCATAAAACAATCGAGAATAACATGAGTAACGGTTAAGTTCGGAGAACAGTTACGCGGCTTGCTCATTTCAGAGAAGTTTCTAGATTTCTGTGAAGACCATTGGTTCTGAAATTTTTCAGTTGATCATCCCCACATTATATGCCCAGTGTTTACCAAAGTTTTTCAAAAATGACCCCAAATATTAATGGAATTTGTCACGCACTAATACTCCCGAAAGAGAGGTATCTTCGGATGGAAGCTACATCTCTGAAGAATACATAATGTCGCCCCTCGAAACCCGCATTTAGTGTTCGAACCCTCCGAAGAAGTTGGTTACATAAGTTGGTTACATTGTTCCGAAAGTGAGTCTCCCACATTGTCTGCTAATTATCCAGAAACAACTTAACTTCATACGTTTATCAGTTCATTCACCCCTGATGGCTTGTTTCTACTTTACAGTGACACTGATATCCATCTTAATTGTTTTGAAACAAAGGAATTAGATTTTTAAACATTTTCGAAAGCCATGACACAGGCCAAATTTCCCCCAGAGGTTTTCATGAGGCGGCTTTATGTCTCAATGGACTTGTCAATGCAAGATATGCATTGGAAGACTGCTTTCACAATAGTACAGCACCATTTCAGTTGAAGGTCTCCCTGAGGTAGTACAAGATACAAGTTAACATCACTTGTTATCAAACACAGTGGAAAATATATTAGCAGCGCAATATGAATGTGGTCAGCTAATGTTGATCTTATTAGGACTTACCACAGGCAAACAGACCACCACAGTTCACGGGGAGTATGACTGTACACGTTGAAGTGCTTACTGAAAAATAGGTATGTTTTGTTGACAGAACAAGTCCGCTGTCAGCAAACAATTTGTTCACAACTACAAGAAGTTCGGCTCAAATAACCATCGTAGTAAGCGGGGATGCATGTGAAGGGTGCCCGGCATGGCATTTTAATAACATCCATCTTTAATTTTCCTGAATAACAGTTTGCCGGTATTTTGATAAACAAGTATTTATGACAGTAAAAAATCAGCAGGACCATTTCTCAAAACTGACCACTCCCCGCCCAAAATTAGCCAACTTTGCTCCGGTCCAAACTTAATGGCCTTCAAACTGATGCCTTTTGAGAGATCGCTCAATCTCCCACCTCGAAAAAGCCGCCCCGTACCTTCCTGTGGCGTGCAACAGCCTTGCAACAAAGGTAAGGATGGGGAATTCATGCACTCGGCTTTTAAGTAGCTTCACATCAGTGGGGTCTCTGAACAGCGACTCAGAGACAACGTTATTCGCTCTATGAGATCGGGGGTCTCGAAACACGATTTTTCTATGTATAGGCATAAAAAGGCATAATTTTCGTCACTCTGAAAATCATATTTCAAATAAGCTTATTGATCTCATCGGATGGTTGAGAGTCTACAGAAGGGAACCAAATATCCAACATTCGTGATCCCTGAATGCGGCCTTCAGAGTGGAAGCAACCTCATTTTCCTTCTTCAGTATGTCAATATACCGTTACCAAAAACTGAAGTAGCTAAATAACTTTTCCTCTTGCTGCCGACAGGTGGCTATCTCCTGGAGTGAACGCCTCCAAGACCCGTTAGGTAGTTCTTTATGACTGGTCTTTGTTCTGGCAGTCTACTGTGCTTAAGTATGTGTCTAGGTGACGTCAGACCTTGATAGGTCGATAGCTTTTCTGTATCAAATGAGGTTACAGAGGCGGTGAGTTGCGGGGTGCAACAAGTTCACAACAGATTCACCGCTTAAATCTACCGCAAAATAATCGGCTTCACTGCGCCTCACCCTCCACCCTCCTCGGGGTATGCACCGAGCCGGTTTTCGTTAGGGAAAGTGGCACTTGGTATTAAAACACGAAAAACCTCGGTAAGAATCCACAGTTATCAGTGGCACGACTACGGCACATGCTCTAAACCCCTCCGTTCAGTTAACCCATGTCAGTGAATTTTTTGGGCTCTAGATTGACTATGGTAATTCCGTTGGAATCAGCTGTAGATAACAGCGAAGGCCTCTCAGTTTTGATGCCAATTGGATAACGCCGTCTTTCCATCACGTGGGCTATTCCGGCAAAAATGGAATTTTAGCTTGGTCAGCAATTCTCAGAATCACAGCAATCTGTTTTGTTCTGCCGAACAATCTCCCTGTTGTAATGTAACATGAGATATTCAGCAAGAGCTTGTGTATCAGTTACTCATTGTTTCATGAATCCGTCAATTTTCTACAATTTACTGTTATCCATAGTACGTGTTTCAAGCATCATTTTCAAAAACGCAAGCATTCTTGAATGACACTTATATGTTGCTAAGATGAATCTTTCACAGCTGTTCCCCGAACAAGGGCATAATTACAATTGTGACCAACTTGTTGAGTAAATGAACTGAATGTGGGCTTTTTGCCATGAACACGACTGAAATTTCAGTGGGTTGTTCGCCTTCGTTCTGATGACGTACACACCCGCAGGTCTGAACTTCTGCTCAGATAAACCAACTCATTACGGATATTTTGGCCTATAGGTGCGACATATTATTAGAGCCATCCTGGGTGGATATTCAAAAAGAACCGGTCAGCAAATCTTTTACTTCCCACTAATGATAACCGGTGAACCTTTCGTAAGCATTCACCTCATGTGTATCGAGTTATAAATCAACATCAAAGTTACTTCTGGCCTGTGGGTGATGATCACCCAGCACTACAGACGACTCTGCCAAGAAAACCCATCAATGCACGCGGAATAACGCTATTTGTGCCTGTACTCGGTCAAATATTGGCACACAGAGGCTTAGCAAGATCGTTAGGAGGATACGGACACCAGCCAACGTTACCTATAAATTTCCTCACCGAACCAACAAGACATATGTCGAAGTAGAGACGTGTATTAGAAGTATTATTGAACGTAAAGCTTGCTTGACGCCACCCGACTGGGAAGTCCTGACAGGCGTTCAGTCGATCGACACAACCAGGATAGATACTGGGTCGTCGTTCGAGGAGTCGGGCAAACTAGTTACATCGCTCAAACTCGAACACGTTGGCCTGTACAGAGATGAAAATTCAGATGCCCTGGTGGATAGAGTTAACACGCTCACCTCACATGCCAGATGTGCGGAGTTCTATCCACGGTACGGCCAAGGACACGCACTGCTGGTGAACTCTAGTAAGAGCGAAACTCGGGTTCAGTGTTTCCTCCTTTGGTGTGGACTCGCCAGCCAGGGCACGAGGACGACTGTTCAATTCAAGTGAAGTGAAAGTGAAATACTCATGAAGAGCGAAAATAAGACTTGTAGATCGGTCTCAAATCAACTGGCGAATTTGACGTATGCAGTAGTTGCCACAGTACGAAAGACATCTTAAGGTGATTCAAGGACATGAAAAAAGACTTCGGCGGGCCAAGAATCACATTACCAGGAACATTGAATGGGGAGAAATTTAGATAAGTGGCCCTGAAAGACCAATACACAGCTGGCAGCACAAAAGAAAATGCTAGCTAGATTCCACTCGTGGAGCTTCCGGTGTAGGTTCTGTGATGTTTTAAAAGGCCATTTTCTGAGTCAACAAATCTCACTTAGCGATTCTGAGACGAAACAAAACCAATGGCTCGTTCGTTAGGACATTAACTACCTTGGTACTCCCCCCATTCTAAGAAAACAGTGGAAATCCATAAATCTTAAGCATGTTAACATGGTAGTGTACACAGTGTACCTCACCAGGCTGTGACTGTCCCGAAATATCAAGGTAATGTATCGACCCATGAGAAGTCCGGTCGTAAATCAGATCGAAAGCTTTAGGCCCTCACTAGTGGGCATGGACGAATCACTTGATTGCTGCGCGGTCCAGGGTCTACTCTGTGCAAAGAAAGCTAAACGTCGACGTATATATAAGGCTATAAATGATCAAAGCTATGGGGGAACAATATGTAGCATAGGCGCACCACTTAAATTGTACCGGTTCCAGTAATAGAAATACCTCCTCTGTTTGGGCTGAATGGCATGTCATTCTAATATGGTTTCACTATGACAGCTCTATGGCTAGCACCGGCAAGTCATTTCACCGTCCTTATTTGACTGGTACATACTATATGTCATTTTACACGCCCTGAACTAATCCTATACGCCTTACAATCGAAATGACTTTTTTCGTCAGGAACTAGATGGGCAGGTGTTTTCCTTCCACCTCAGATAAGCAAGTTCTTTAAACAAATCATCGGCTTTTCTATAGAGGAAAATGCTGGTTGATTGGAACAACAACCAACCCATCGCTACGCACCACTACGCTCCCTAACAACGCACTGATGATGTCACCTCGGTTGGTGATGAAACTTTACAATCAAGTTGCCCAGATCAGCGAACAAGCCAGCGACCAAAACATCGGCTTTTTGCGTAGCTCGGAAACGAACTGCTCAAAATATCGTTGAGCTACGATTTACGGCAGACTAGGTGTCAGTGAAAAACTGTGCCAGTCCGTAAGCTTGCGGATGTTATTGCCTCCATAGCGAATGACATTTCGTCTATATGGACAGCAATCGTTCTTCCTGAGCACGGATTACTCATCTAACTATGGACCTTCAAACGGATACCATCCAAGAGTAGCTCAGCAAGAAGTCGATAGCTAACGCATTTCAATTAATATTGTTATTAACGTGGATTATACTCATTCTCCCGCTTTGTTCATTTGTGGGCTTTTTCCGAACGGAGAGGGGTTCGCCATGCGGAGCTCCCTTTACCGACCCGATGTTGTTTGACTAAGCTATCTACTCCGACACGTCTTGCCGGTGACTGGTGTTTTTCGCGGTGTGGACACCAGACCGAATGTGTGTTATTGTTTAGGGACGAATTCAGGCCTATTTTGTACATAAGTTTTGCACCTGGAATCTATCTGTCGAGCGCCAAAAGTGGCAAGTGCTTAAGCAATGCTTTCAGAATTCTCAGAGTGAGATCGTCAGCTCTCCGAAATACTCATAAGCGAACTCATTCTAAATCTAGAATCCCATTATTGGACATAGTATGATATCCTTCAGACGACTTTGTGGGAAAATTGTAATTTCTTTTAATGTGGAAGTTTTTCCGCGACAACCAGCATGCCGTATTTTCCAAACGATCGGCTCTAGTTAGACAATTTTAAACATTTCCGTTGAGCAGAATATCTTGGGGAGAGTTGGTTAATGTTGCCTTATAACTTTTATAACTGCCTTTATAACTGTTCACGGAGAGCTCCACAGAGCATCATATCTAGTTATCCGTCCAATGGAAACCAGCGGGACTGTTTGTTACATTATAAACTGGGATTCCAAGATCCACATAAAAGGTCATCAAACTCGGCTACACGTCATGGCCCTCTGAGTTGTCCAGGCTGCCAGACGACCCTCTCAAGTGTTTTAGGGCGATAAGCAAAGGCAGCTCATTCATTCAGAGCGCTGGCTTGTGAAATTAGGAATTACCTGCATACCGGGGATCAAGAGAACAAATGAGATCAAGATTAGCTGCTTGTTTTCCGGAATGTGTGTTGGTTTTGGAGTCTATTGTTCAAATCGATCTTGATAGCTTTCGCGCTCAACTTGTCTTTGTTCACTCTTTGTAGCAGTATCCAACACTTCCTCAAACCGCGACAAACCATTCATGGATTCTCAATCAGTTTCGTTTTTCTTTCTGGGCATCATTCTTAAAATATTTATAGTTGTGTAAAAGTGAGACATTGTGTTGCCGTCCACGAAAACAACGATGACAAAGATATGAGGCTGCTGATGACTCCGAGGATAAGAATAATGATCGTCGAGTAGCACAAGGATATGTGGGCATTCACAAAAAAGCGATCGGCATTCCTTCTTGCTAACATATGCTTTTGCCAACTTAGGCACCATCATCCTCATCAGCTTGGTTGCTGACACAGAAACTTCTGTGTTACCCAGTTTAGACATAGTGAACATGAAACGTGCACACTTCATTCTGAATTGTAGAGAAGGATATTTCCACTTTTGTCAAGCAGAAAGAAAGTGTTCAAAAACTGTTGGTAGTCCAGTGTTTAATTACACTGACATCCTTAGTCAGGTCACTTTCAACTTTTCGACTAATACCGTGCAAGATTTCTTCGTGAAAGTGTGCTTTTTGGCTTAGAAACGAAGTCTTCCATTGTACCAACTTTTTTCGGCCTTGCTCTCCGGTCTTGAAGTCCCTTTCTGTGATGTTTCATTTGGTCTCATTTCAGCTATCTTCCTTCCTACCTGATGTAGTGATCTTACTTGGAGGTTCGTTATATCCCTCATGTAAGAGAGGGCTATCTACTGAGCTGTTCGTTATGGCCACTGTTGAGGCATTCCCTTTCTCAACTGACTGCCAGCGACATTTTTTCGATATTCGTTGTTTTTGAATAGGTTATGGTTGCACTACTTCTTAAAATGCACTGCAGCTTCGTCCTCCTGATCAGTACCTGGATGCAGTTCTTCTCGTAATACTTTGGATGAGTACCGTTGTAGTTAGATATTTGCTCCCATTCTGACTTTTTCCAAAGCAAGCAGGTCACCTTAGTTCCATCCACCGTCGTGTACAGCGAATTTCGTTTATTGGTGACAAGGTGGTAGATCTATAGTTCTGGGTTAATCACTAGTGATTCAACGCATTTCAGTTTCAGCGTTACTGCTTTGGTGACAGTTTCCAGTACCAAAGATCCCATTAGAGTTCCGCTGAGTTGTTGCTATATCTGTCCATCAAAGGTGAAGGAGGTCGCCTTAAGGATGTTTGCTGGGTTGTACAGAGTTCCCGAGTTCATGATGTCGGTCATGCTCAGCTTACTTCGGACTAATTCTGCTACTTGGCAAAGTTAAATTAGTGTTAACGAAAGTATCCTCTGAAATCCTCCGGATTCCTTTTCGAAATAACTTAGCTATAAAACATCAGATCATATCATGAATATCAACAAATACCGCGTCATTTTAGCTGGAGCGTTATTCAACGCACCGAAGTGACGTCATTTACATTTGAGTGTTACCTGAATACCCGGTTAAAACAACATACTTTTCAGGTGAATGTTTATCGGTACGCACGTATTAATGCTGGACTTTCAGAAAGAAAGGAACTGTTAGTCGGCTCTCCAGAGTCCCCATCGACTTACGATTAGTGTCATGGGAGAGAAACGCGCTACTGTTTTTATGACGGGATCGTGAACTAATGAGGTGAGTGGTGCTACGACATCAAATAAAAAGATTACCTTCTCCGACTTGTTTAGAAATCCACCAGCGTTCTTAGGTTTGTATTACTACCCAGAAATTAATTGTCTAGTTTATTCATAAAATGAAGTTTCTGAAGGTGAACCGGGCGGTCAGAATGGAAACTCTTCATTGTGTTATTGGTATTCTGCAGAATAGCACAACATCAAAGTAATCTTCCTTCATTTCAGGATAAATTTCGCAGTCTTCTGGGTAACAGATTGATTTACTCCTTGAGATCCGCACGACGGTTATACTCAATTGTTATGCGGGTACTAGAGTCAGTTAACAGTTGCTTCAACTTTCTGTTATAGTTTAGTTTGTTCACTACTGCCGTGATGTGTCCTTTGTTCCCTGGTATTATTATGATTATTTTTCTCTTTGTAGGCCTCTCACTGGGTTTCGCTCACTTTTTGGAATTGTACGTCTAATTTTGTTCTGTGTAGTGGCCGATAGTGTGTTGCTTAGCCCGTTCACACAGTGCGTTGTTTTTAGGGGGTTTTCGAACCAGCCAGGTAATCTTTCTGTGGATGTATCTCTGACGTCAGAGTTGAGTATTCGAATTGAAACTTCTTGTCCAGCTGCACTAGGTAGCTTGTTAGGTCTGTGTTTCAACCGTCACTGCAGGGGAGTTCCGGCGCTGCTTCACTTCTTCTGAATAATTATACTCTGAGACCGATTTCTCCTTAAGATTCAGCCAGCTGCTCTAGACCAGTGAGTGAAATGATTCGGGAGTGAAACTGTGAACTCTGCCCAATCCTCCTAGGGTAGTTCATGATAAGTACCAGATGGAATCAATCTTTTGTGCTACCTGACTTATGTTTGGAGCCAACTTCGATTATGAACTACCTATATTACTGCGTTTTCACTGTCGCGATTTCCAACCTCAACAGTCGTATCTAATAAGTATTGCCAGATGACCTTGGACGGCCAAGAAATAACGTGTTCAATGGAACTCGCCCAGATGCAACAAGGTCAACAAACACTTGTCGGTTGATCACTCAAAGGTTCTTCAGGTTGGTCTTCCTTTCAGCACGGCATGTAAAATTCCGTGACCATATGGGTATCCAAATACACCACAAAGACTAGACCTTCTAAACCACAAAATGTAAAGCGCTTGCATTGCAGTGAACTAAATCCTAACAAGTTATTAAAATGCGCCTGTTATTCAATCTTTTCTATGCGGTTTTGCATCACAAAAACCAAACCACAAGAATAGGCAAAAAACTCTTCAGGCCTGACAGTAGTAAAGAGGAAATCCGAAACAATTCAGCTGCGTTTGCCTCAGGAATGTGTGCAAAACCTATAGAAATAATCTCGATTTCCCTAGTGTTTTTTACAATAAACAACTGACCAATCATTTTATATGAATACGGGTGTTCTTGCTTATACCCTCCTTGTGGAGTGCCTGAGGGCCTTTGAACAGCTGGATACTATATGCAGCCCAGGCTCCTCGGTTTCTTCACCACATGCCGGCCCAGCCAGTTCAATTCGGGATCAAGCCGGAGGCGCTTTCAAGAATTCAGTCAGTACGCATGATGTGTGGCCAAATTTTGCTGAAACATCTGTTCTGGACACACCGGGAAAATCCCGAATTGTTAGGGTTCTGTTGTTCTGTGAGTCGGCATCCCCAAGATGAGGGTCAAAGCATAGCTACAAGACTGAGTTGTAAGTAAGCATGCATACTATCACGCGCAGGCTGTGATGTCCTCGCTTTTGGCAAATGTTTGTCCGGTGAATACAAATACAAATTACCCAGCTGACGTTTACAAATTCACCCATCAGCTTTGCTAAGAATCTGCATTCAACGACTCGAGCTTCATGAATGCATGAGAAGTTTGGTATTTTTATAAACTCTAAAAGAACATCAACCTCCCAAAAATCCGGTAGTGGGACAGTAGTGGAAGCTATGCATACACATTTTACCCAGGTAAGAAACCAGAAATCATTGGGAAACTCTCGGACATATACATGTTACATACCTTGAATTCGAAAGACATGTATACCAACAAATGATAGAAACGACCAGGTGGCACCAATAGCATACCCAATTGCGGAAGTCTTAATACGGAAAATGGAGCACATTATATTACCACGGATCAACCCAGAGCTTTGAATCCACTATCTGAGCGAGACATTTGTTATCCTCAAATAAAATCCAACAGCACGAACTGCTCAACAACATATTCGAGGATATTAGGTTGGCAGATGAACTGGAGAAAGGCAACAGACTGCCGTTCTAGGATCTACTGATTCAATGGACTACCGACGGTGCATTGACGATGTCACCTCGACTGATGACCAGACGTTTGCAACGCACTGAATAACCCGACCACGAACAATGGTATTACATGGACTTGTTAGGAAGCAATATCGTTGGGTGACGCTGTCGCTTAGACTTAAATCAATTCTTCATAGTATTCAAGAAGTAATTCTAAGTTGAAAATTTTGGTTACTATTTGTCTCACAAAGGTTCGCATTTTTTGAAAAGTGAATCCACGTTAACAGAATACATTTTTGGAAGATTGTGGGAAGGCCACTAAGTTTGCTTTGCAAAGAGAATAAAATCTTTAAGAAATACTGGGAGACTAATAGGCACAACCACCAACCCATCGCTACGCCCCACTACGCTCCCTAACAACGCACTGATGATGTCATCTCGGTTGGTGATGAAACATTTGCAATCAAATTGCCCAGCTCAGCGAACAAACCAATGACCAGACTAATAGTAATAAGCTAATGGGACGTATGTTATACCAGGCAGGGCGAAAAGTTGTACCACTTTATATACTGCTGTGTGGGGCCGGTTCAATGCTTTACCATTCGCCCTTGTTCGTACGTAGATATTGGGCATTGGTGCTGTTCGCCTTCCAAGATGAGGCCCTAGTGACCATCTTTGTTTGGCTGGAAACATTGAACTTATGATGGCTAACTGATGCCAGTGGCGTTCATTCTATCAGTTTCTCTCCAGATTGTCTAAAAGTGGGTTGGAGGTGTAGGCGACCCGGATGTTTGTGGTAGGCTAGCCCTTGCTTCTCCTGTCCCATTTTATCTATTTTCCACTATGCGGCCTTATTCAACCAAATTGACGCAATTGTATATCTGTGGAGCATCAGTTTTCTCCACTAACTTTGCTGTCAATGATGGTGATGATGAGTGAAAAAAATAAAATATCCGCCGCAGTAAGATCCATACTGCCGTTTCTTAAGTCCATATTTTATTCTGATGACTGGTGAACCTGATTAACTACTGCGTTGCGTGCTTGATCAACCAATAAAATTATAGATTTGCAGATATTTTCGTTTGGGTTTAACCTCACGAAGCACCACGCGTCTGATTCGTTCGTACCAGTGTGCACAATTCCGCCAAATGTTCCGCATCCGAATTATTCAGGCGGAACAAAAGTACAACAGTTGACGTGTCCCACTCATGATTTATTGTATCTTCTGAGGTATATGAATTCCTCATAAAAATGCTCCTGTTCCTCATAACTGTGGGACTTCTGGTGAGATTCCCATGAGAGGACAGTTTCTAAAGGTCACACTGTTTTTTTCATGCACAAAGAGATGCATGTGTACGGACAACTTCACAATTTATTATCATTCCGCACCTTGGAGAATAAAAAATAGCCTTTCTGATACCATGTTCAGAATGCGTCAATGGAGTTCATGGGACAAACTGTGTTGCTAGTTAATTTAGGACGATTCCGCAATGCTACGAATTAACTTCTATCAGTTGTCCTGTGTGCTTAACGAAGAATGAATTGCCTCTCTTTGCGCGCACGCTACATCTGCCGTCATGATTTACATTACTTCGGCACATATGCGTAGTATTTATATTTCTAAACAGAATACGGGTCAGTTTGAGTCAACGAGATATATTTTGTAAGATCTCGTTCCAAACTAGACGATAGCCAAGTTTGCGATGCAAACAAAACATGCACTGTTATTTTGAGAGGAAGTTCTCTGACCTTGGGGTTACGTGGCAAAGTTGTTAATCTGTAAATTTTGATCTGTGGCCCGATTCGAACCTAGTCTAAACATTTTCACGCAAAGACTGCAACAATCTGGTCATAAGAAAAGTATTCCCATGAGTTTGATTGACATTGGTTTGCTCGGTGCATGGCGCGAATGTCACGCATATTGGGAGTTAATCAGACGCTTTGTTTATCTTTCTAAGAGCGTTCTGTAAGAGCATCTCAGAGCTCGAAAAGGCTAACAAAAAGTTCGACATTTCCTCAAGTTCTCAGGAAACCGATCACTGACACTCCTCTCAAGCACGATCTAACACTTGTAGGAAAACTGAGGAAATCGATAGTCCGGGCACTGGGTGATAAAAGAGATGTATGCAGATTTTATTAGTTTTACCAGTTCCAATCTTGTTATCATTCACTGATCTGAACAAACGGAAGAAGGGATCTCTAAATCGGCAGAATAATTGATAAGCCAACAACAAAATCACATCTGGTGAGAAATTTCTGCAAACTTGAATAGATACCCAGATCAGCATAATGCAAACTGGAAAACAGACACCCCTGGATGGGATAGTTTAGTTGGCCATATAAAGCCAATCATGACGAGGATACTAGGAACAGACTTTCTAAGTACAGGAATGCATTGGATCAGGATAGAGGAAGTGCAATCCTTGTTCTGCATATTCTAGGTGCCAGTAGCACCCATAGCCCTTCTGAAATCGTTAAGAGACCAACGATCACCACAATTTACCTGAATAAAGAAACAGAAACCTCAGTGAATTAGAAAGCCCTTTGTAAAACTTGGACAGTTCAACCTTTGGCAGTGCCATATTGAAACAACCTCAACGGCAAGAAGGTTCAAAGGGCTGGATTATGAGAGGTTTGGCTCATTCGTTATTGCCAGTAGTGCAGAACATATTTCATTGATGTTCGTTTCTCGCAAGATGATCCCCAAAATTATCTAAGCCTCGGATGCTGTGAATGTAAGAGGATCAGATAACCGACTTGACCAGACTGTCACAGGCAGAAGAAGGTGGCCTGTCTAACGTCAAACACCTTTCACGAACTCACGAATAACGCTCACCATTACATTCACTGAACTACTGATGAATGTTGTTGCCGTGGCCCACGGGGTGTGCATATCTATTAGGTTTAGGGCACAAAGAAAGCGGGGCTATTCGAAAATGACTTGTTGTAGAGTTCTGTTACAACAGATTGCGATCACCTAACCTAGTTGCCGCCTATAAGTGTTTTTGAGGAATGTTGATGCATAAATATGAAATATCCTTTGCCTGGTATCTGATCCGACCATACATTTTGATAGAAAATAGTTTAGAGCCTTCCATATCGCATTTACAACTATCCGATCAAGACTTAGGGGAACCACGCCACTGGTGGTGGGTAGTAAACGTGGTCGTGCATACTTACCTGAGGAATGGAATAAACAAGATAACTTCCCCACAACTGTTTTGTTACCAGCTATGGATTCATACAATATCACATGCTCGGTCCAATAAGCGAACGGTCACACGAAGGATTTTTCACTTTAACTAGGGTCGTTGAGCGTGGGTAGAGCATGACATTGTCCATCCACGTAGGTGGGTAGAGAGTGGCTTCAACGTTTTTTCTGTAACCTACACACCGCGAGACGCGTTCAGCTCCGAGGACACTGGCTAGGTGAGCATCATTTTGACGAAGAAGCATTCCGAACCTCACCCCTGCAGTGCTTGCGTTCGGACGAAGAAGTTGACCCCCAAACAATACTTGAGTTTTACGTAGCTTTGAAATTTTTCTTCGGCTGACATAAACTGAATTCCTCATTTGTGGTTCAGTATCAAGCAGAGGTTCAGTTATCATACCACCGGTTGACCGACTATATTGGGTGTGTTCTCGGCACATTTACTTCATTTCCTGAAAAACGTTTTGATGGCCTCGTTCCTGTGCCGCTGTTAGGTGTCTTTCAGTCGTTGATCTCGAGAAAACCTATCCATTGTGTAATACGTAATCCAATAGAAATTTCGGTCGATACATGAATGATTGTGTGTGTTTATTGGCCTTTGCCCAAATGTGAAGCGTATAGCCCACTCCAGATTTAACTTGAGTCACTACACAAGACGTCGAAACAGTTGTACTTCAGAGGTAATAGCACAAATCGGATGGACGTTTTCTGTCATTTTAGAGGACGCACCAAGTTCGATTTCCTAGTTCGAAAAGTTAGAAACTCGTTTATTGGCAGGTTAAGTTAAGTATTGTCGCCTTATAGCTCCTCTGGGTTGTGGAGGACCGTTTCAAAAATACAACCCACCTATGATCTGCCAAAATCATTCCTACATGCAATATTCTCTTATCAGGTAATAAGAAACGATCCCGAAAGGAACTGCTTATGTATGTTCCCATAACTGGCTGCTTCATCCTCTTCCTATTTATGAATTTTGTACGTTCATTGCCTAAAACGAATTGCATTTATCGAATGGGACTAATTGGCTCTGTAACATTGAAATTCCGATCTTGTCGGTCCTCATTAACAAGATCGCCCTGCAGATCCATCATTCCTACGTTTAAGCCAGGATGGTGGGGTTGTAACAAATCATCTGCACCACCCAGCATGGTGTTTCTGGATGCTGCCACACAAGAGGTTTCCTGCTTACGGTTATGCTTACTACACACCCATTAGCTGTTGATAGGTAAACATTGATCTGATCGCTAGCTTGACAGTTAGTTTGCATGTTGAACGAGACACCGTCAGTACGCAGCGCTGTGAAGAGATCGTACCCGCAAACTGTTCATCTGATTAACAAGAAACGCAGGAAACGCACTCGGACTATCAATAGTCCAACACATTGTCAACTGCTCACTCGGTACCAAATCCATATTGGTTGGCAGCACAACTGCGCACGTCAAACCTACCACTTGATACCCCACCGCTTGTCAGATCATACACGTTCAGTATCTGCCTATTTTCCCTGAGTTCATCACGTCCAGTGGTGTCAGGCAAGGATTTTCTGTCTTCAACTTCGTAATCGATATGCTTCTTTAATCTTCTTAATCTACGTTTAACACCTCGGGGGTCAAAATCCTACTGGGCCTTGACTACGCTGACGATATTGCTTTTCTTGGATCAGACCCTTTTAAGTGGCACAAGTAATTCTGCTGCACAGCTCTGTATCCGCTGAGCACCCGTAAATGTTAAAGTGTTGGTGCACGATTGAGTGGGATCAAATCCAAAACTCATGCTCACAGGTGAACCAATCGCTTTAGTATGAAGGTTCGCATATCTGGGCAACTGCACTGCTGAAAGACGAAGTCACATCCCGAAGTTTGAAGGCCAGGGCAGCGTTCCCTAAACGACGACATTTGTGGTGCCGAAGTAACATCAGCATGACTGTGAAGGGTTCAGAGGCGCGGTCTCTGGGTGTGGAAGATCTTCAAAGGCTCTGTGGTTGATCATAAGTGCCTCCGGAGCATTGTGCGAGTCTTGTGGGGACAACATACCAGTAATGCTGAAGTACT
This sequence comes from Opisthorchis felineus, assembly GCA_004794785.1. Lineage (NCBI taxonomy): Eukaryota > Metazoa > Platyhelminthes > Trematoda > Opisthorchiida > Opisthorchiidae > Opisthorchis > Opisthorchis felineus. The sequence goes on from SJOL01008492.1 coordinate 1,087,396, forward strand.
GTAGAGAGTTTTCGGGAAATTGAATTCTCCCTTGATAGATCGGCTAGCAACACTCTACAGGTTGCACTGTTAGGTCATGTGCTTCGTATGCAAGAGGACCGTATGCCTCATAGAACCCTCTTTGCCCAGCCTTGTTTGGAATGGAGACTACTCACGGGGCAGTCGATCCATGACCTGAAGACGAAGTACGAAAACCCTTACCGGTCAACTCACTCGCTTTAGTACCTGCCATATCACCGGATGGAGACCGCGGAACGAAACAATCCAGTGATCAGCAAGCCCGACAGATATGGTTGTGTCACGTAGCCAATGGAGGTCTTCCATCAAAGCCATCACCTTTATTGCGTAGGTCACAATTCTTGTCACAGTGAGCAGACAGAACCACCGGACGACAATGAACTGATTGGGCCATTGACTCCAGTATGTGACTCGAATTCCCTTATTCTCCTCATCCTCGATATATGAAGCTGCAGCAGCTGGAACCAATTCGCCTCGATGCATGGTTTGTGAGCTGAAAAACTTAACTGACTGAACTGAACTTGGTGTCTGTCATTTGTCCAGCGGAGTAATTAGGAGTGGACAGAACTCACCCGACGAAAGGACTGTCTAGTCGAAGATTGTATCACTCGATACCGGCCGATAAATGACATGAATAAAGCTACACCACATTCCTGCCGGGATTTCAGTGCTGGAGTACGACCGACAAAACACTTTTGTTTGGATGGTATCTCAAAGTCATCGGTTCAATTAGATAGAACTAGGTCAGCTACGTAGATACTTTTACTGAATTTTTAGTTGCGAATTTTGCCTTATCGAGCCTCTCACTGTGCCTGAAGTGGATAAATTCAGCTGCCTTAATGTCTGTAAATGGATACGTCAGCTGAAGTGAACCCCAGCGGAGACCAAAATATCCGGTGATTAGCACAGCCCAATAGTATTGATCCTTTTCAGATGGAGCACGCTGCTTCACAGTAGAACGCAGGCGTTATGGGGACACATCAGTCGACCGGATGAATCAGTACAAACCCTCAGGGTTCTTTCTTGATTTCTATGTGATATCCATTCCTGCAGGACTGCTTGGGGCATGCAACATACGAAATTTGGTTTGTTAACTCACCGGTAAAATCCATGTTGACCAAACTCCAAACAGAACTGATTGACTATAGGAAGTGTTTTATGATCAGCAGCTCGGAAAGGACCCATGTTTGAACTGGGTGTTTAGGCCACTGCAAGTAAGGTAGCCTAAAGTGGAACAAGAAGACACAGGAATCATGTAAACCGGCGATCATGCACTTGTGTTATTTGGACACCTAGTACGTAGCTGAGGGAATATTTAGCCACGAGTCGTACCTGGTGACTACACTCCCAATACAGTTTTTTGTCATGGTAGGTGACAGATCTGCACAAACTTGACAGTACGGCAACACCGTCTGGAATAGCGTGACCATGGACACGTTCAAAACGCTGAACTGGTTTCTCCATTCATTTCACAAGGCGATGAATGACTGAGATTCAAAAAGAGATCACCACCGAAATCGGTGATAAGAGGAGCGAAATGAGCTGACACGACCACACATACGCCGAGAGTGGTTAGGACTTTTCGTTTCGGATCAGATGGAGAAACTCGGCTCCACCGTGGCAGAACACCATTGATGAACTAGTTCAGAATGCGCTGTGGAGATAGGATGGTGTGGACTCAGTGTAATTTGCATGTGCTTGAATTATACAAGCAATTCTTCAATCACAATTCACATTTATGCTAGTTTTGTATTCAACCCGACCAATTTTCTATTCTGTAAAAAGATTTATGACAGGGTTTTTGATGAAGCAATGCCTTACGAGTGTTTTTTTGGCCTGGAATGTTACATCTGTTTTGACCAAAGGTAAAGCCCTTCAAAGCGCAGAAAAAGCGATCGGTTTATTTTGAGTCTTTTTATTTACAAAGACTATAATAAATTCTCAAACAATTTGTCGAACCAACTGAATTGAAGTTTGACAAATTGTTAATATCGTTGGAAACAATAGAGAGCTTAGTAGTCATCGTTTCAAATGAACCGAATTGTCCTGAAAGTGAGCTTCGGATAAGTGCTCACAATAAACTAAGTTTGTATGTACTGTGGTTTTTGACTTGAACAGTTGAAGTGATTGATTTCAATTCAAACAAGTCTTCTGAGGATTGCACGGCTTTTGATACTAGTAAGAATTACCGCAGCTCACTGGTGTCTTAACTTACTTGGATATTGCTTCCATATTAGCTGAGAATGAACACTTTCGACATAGAAGCGTTACTTTAACTTATATTCAGTTGCGTAAAACGGATAATTGTTTTGCCTTCTACCAGAACACACACGTATGTTGCACGTGACGTCCCGGTAGAGGGCAAAAAATTTTGACGAACGGCCTTAAATGAATAAGTAGTTCTTATGAGGACTGCTCGCTGTAATAAGCTGCTACACATTTGTGTGAGGTTTAATTCCGAATTCATTGTACATGTACTGGCCAGGCTGTACCGATTTAGCTGTTAGTTCTTATGAGGACTGCTCGCTGTAATAAGCTGCTACACATTTGTGTGAGGTTTAATTCCGAATTCATTGTACATGTACTGGCCAGGCTGTACCGATTTAGCTGTACCGATTTAGCTGTACCGAATTAGCTGTATCGAATTAGCTGTGCCAACCTCTGTGTTTGAATGTGAAGTGAAAGTGCAGCTCGAAACATAAAATTTGGACAGAAATTCAGCATGTTAAACCAGTGTTGAGGCTACCTTGCTTTCAGCGAAGCTGCAGAGCGCTATTCCTGTGACCAGTCCGACGGAAGGGCTTATAGAAACGCACGAATTTTGCAGAGGCTAGCGTCTTATCTACTGTTCACCTCCGGTATAAACTTTGGATTTCCAGTGTTCTGGTACATGATATGTTCTCTTGGGGCAGTAAACCACCATAGATGAACTGGTCGCAGCCCATAAACAAGGCTGGTTAGTTTGCCTGTTTGATTTCACAAACCCCCTATCATGCAGCTGCATTTTGACACGGAACAATTAGTATTCAGCCACGTTGTGATCGAACGGCTAAATACAACACACCTGACCAGTAGGTCGATTCGTGTTCTTGCGTGTATTTTTTGGCTGGGATCATCGTGGAAAACGTTAGTGACCTGGCATGCTGTGTCCAAAACATCCCCAGTCACTTGTTTTATTGCATTAATGTCAACGTAAACCGCACCTCAGCTTAGGTACAAACCAATTAAACGCCAAGTCGTAGGCATTTAAGAGCGTCATATTTGTACTAGGTCGGAAAAATCTGAAAAAGGTGGTCGACTTACAGTCACATTCTCGTCAGAAGTAGCACAGTTGATTCCAAAACATCCTAGAACACATCGTGAATGCAGAGCACCTTTCACAAACAGAGGATTTGTTCGTGTATTGTAATCACGCAACCGGAACCCAAAACTCCTGTCCATCTGTGAAGCCTTGTCCGACAGTGCTCATCAACCAGTAGCGTGAAAAACAAAATGTTGAAACAAAACGTTTGGCTTCCGCTGACGGGATTACATGCCCCCTTATTTATTGATCTGTCCATTCTAGATTTGTCCAACACATTACTGTACACAATCCACACGTTTGAAGTCTCGTGGCTGAAGAGATTAAAAATGAAGCTAACGACATGCGATACATTTATTCCGTCTATGTTTTGGATGTGGATAATGGAAACGGAAATTTGATTCCGTGAACGGAAAGTGATTAATCCATGTCTCTATTCATTTGGTATGTTTCTAGTCGTTTGAAAGTGCGCCCTTGTGGTGGTTTTAGCACCACAACGAACAAAATCTTGAAATTAATTCAGAGATGTGCAGCTTTTTTAACTACCAGTATGTAAAAGTATTCCGAATAAGAACCAACAATCGGTGAAACCCTCACGAAGCCTACGCTTTTGGCGTGTCCAGGATGCAAAGCTTTGGCACCTTATTAATCTCTGCAATATCTACAACCAAAACGAAATTGAAGATCGACGTCTTCTTGTCCATATGTTGTTACCTTGTAAAGGTCTGGGTAACGAGAGTGTGTGTATTTTTTACATGAGGTCAACGTGAAGACTTCTGTTGTTGTTTCTAGGGTAATGCTGTACGAACCGTAGCGTGCAAAAAACATGGCTGAAATGTGACGCATCGTCATTTAGTGGCCTACCATTTCAAGTGTCATCATGCGCAGTGAAATAAACGAATGTGAGCGCATATCAACCAAGCCATCAGCATACTGTCAACCCAGAAACTGCAACAAACCATGGCAAAAAACTCACTGTTTTTACCGCTTCAATTATACCACAAAATGACCACGATGGCGGTCATAAAATCTTACTGAGAATGTAAGGCAATCAAACTCCTAGGTCTGGTAGGAGCAAACCCCCTTTGCCAAAAGGCATCATACACACTTCAAAAGAACATACCAAAGCCACGGTCAAACCAAAAAAATACTGAACGATGCTGCCCTGCACCTTGCTGATAGTCTGCCTTAGCTGACCATTGTAGTAAACGATCATAAAATCTTATGCTCGCATTAAGTTAACCAACCGGAAGTAACCAAGCTTAAGGTAGGGTGCACAAAACTCAAAGCATATAAAGCTGGGAAACTGACAGACAAATTCTATCCACTCAAAAGTTCCGTTCAGGCAGTGTGAGGAAAAGTTTTCAACTTTTCCGGTAAAGGAAAGTATTTTCCTACGCTCAAGTTACACGAATAACTACGAGATTGTGGATCATTTTGGCTTGATAGATACTTTTAGGTAACGATGTACTTAGTCAGATCCATCAAATCCTTCCGGTACAGAGAGGGTATAATATGAAGGTGCTGGGTATCAGTATCTAATTTCATTGACTGAATTTCTGAGTTTGATACGAAATGGGGTATCTCTCCCCAGGATGAGCTTTCACAATAACTTCAAAATGAATGCTTTACGGACAAGGGAATACTACGAGACCTTTCGGAAAAACATATCTCCCTGCCCTTTTGCGGATGTCTTCCTAAATTCACCTTCATTATGTTATTATGTCTCAAAACGTCGGGGATTTGCGGAATCTACTCTTTTATGCGCTGTTTTTGTTTGCTAACTTTTATGGCCGCTTGCACTGTCTTAGATTTGAAGGCCATCAGTACTTCATTCTTATCTCCGTGCACTTGGCATACACTGAATGGGTGACACAGTCTTCAACTTGTGCGAGCGGCTGGATATACTTTCTTCAATAGGTTGTACAGTGGACTGTATAAGGTTTCTTTAGATATTTCGAGTAACTCAGAAGGACATTGCAGCGAACAGCATGGATTTCAACTTAGAAAAGGGACTTATTCTAGACTGAAACATTTAATTTCTTGTCGAGTTATCATAGATGGGAATATACCAAATACTGCAGCATATCCGGTCGGTGGAATCTAAAGCAGCCCAGCAGACCAACTTTCACAGCACAGTCATTAAAAAACCAAAATTTCTAGGATTCTCCAGTTTGCTCCACAGCAAGCCATAAACTATAATTTAGTTGGTTAACTGAAGACCAAAATGTGAGTTCGCCTTATCGCTGGAGTAAATCTACCAGTGCCATTATGACCGTCCAATACCAAAACAGTTTAGTCTGCAAGATCAGTACGAATGTTTTGAAGACGTCAGTTCTTTTATGTCCTCAGGTTAGATGTTCAGGTTAGGCAAGCTGACTCCCTCAATATTGTGTGGATGCCAGGTTTTCGAAATCATTCCCCAGGTCGCACGTGAAAAGCGAGTCTTGGCAGAAATCCATGCAATATTTTGGGAAGTTTTTTCACGTCGTGCGCCATTGTGACAAACATTCTGCCGATTCCGAAATCACAACCTTTAAAGCAAGGGGCATAAAAAAGCGGTGTGTCCATCTTCAGCCTTCTATCATACGAAGCATTTGCAACGGCAATTCGGAACTAACCAGAATTCGGATGGTATGGTGCAGAATACACTATTTTCCCAGTTAGTTGCCCCTCTACATATGTGTATAAAACCGTCTATTCAGATATTTGTTAGAGTGGGTTCATGCTTCTCACAGGGTGCTTTCGGCGGTTTCCAGTCCTGATGCAATTGTATGCCTTCGTTATACTGCCTTTCATTTGCTTGTGTGTAGAGACTGCAAAATTTGAAACAAGTTTTGTATCATATGAATTCCTTGTGTCGGTCTACGGCTTTACCATCTTAGAACTTTCAGCCTTAAGAACTTTTCACATGAACAGAGCACTTGAGGTAACTGGTCATACAACAACAGGAAGTTGAATGTGCTTTTTTCTTTTCCTTCCAGTTCGAACAGCTTTCGTTCTATCTCATGTGTCACATTAAAAGTGACCGTGAATTTCACTTCATTGAAACTTTCCATGAACAAAGTAGAAGGTTAAAGTTTATTACTGACGAGTTTTTCAGCTAGCAGATGTTGATTCCCATGGAGTCAACCGAATGAAGACTACTGGCGTCATTCCAGTGGAACCGGATGGCGAAAGGCATCAGGTAGACGTGTACTACAGAATAAGAGTAAACAGACATCTTTTTGGAAGAACGGACATATCAGAGGAGTTTGAATATATCTTGAATCGGCTTTGAGACCATCGGTCTTATTCAAAGATTGGTCTTTGGGACGCCTACCTGAAAACTGCTTTGGACAAAGCTTCCAGTGAGTTAAAAGTAACAAACCCTCCTCTTCAATTGTGTCAATAATCACTAATGTTTGGATTATCTATGTTTTCAAATATCATTAATGATATTGGTCAGTTATGAAGACTATGTTATTATCTATGGATATTATCACAATTCACAAGATTCTGTATTGTTGTCCCCAGTCGAATGATTCCATAATTGTGATCTTTTGACAACTCCTTCTCATTGGTGGAGTTAAACAGACCTCCTTTCCATGCTACGTTGTGTAATCTGCAGGATTTAAAGTCGATCCCTTCAGTTATCCATCATTGCCCCGTCTCAGATGAATGCGACCCAACTTCGGCTTTTGTTAACTGCCTTCCAATATTCACGTTTCTGTAAGAAGCTTCTGTAAAATTCACCCCACTCCTTGGCTTGAGATGTTGTTTTCCTTTCCAAACGAACACTTCTGACCGTCGCTATTCGTGCATTGGCGGTCGATATGACTGCTGCAATAAAGCAAACTGAGCCTCCACCGAGTCCCCAGAGTCCCCACTCAGATACTCTCCAAAACAGGAATTCCTAATTCACAAACTCACTGAGAAACACCACTCGTGTACATGGAGGTCACTCGGTTTCACAAGTCTATTCAGGTTTAAATTGACAAGGAAGCTATGACATTCAGCGACCATCTACACAAAACACTTATTAAGACTTCTGCTGCAATAAGGCCGGTCTAGAACGTAGCTGTTGGTTCATCTATAGATATACTATTAAGGCAGACTGGAAAGACGCACTCCATTGGCCGATTTTTACCACGGCACGGTGTTGTGGACATCGCCCATAATTTCGGACTGTGATCTATAGTAGCAACTCTCTGCTAATCGGAGCCAGTTGGTTCATTCCACCCACCATTATTTCATGCTTTTGGTCGAGGTTCAACTGCTCTGCTTCTAGCAGAAATTTTGGGAAAGAAGGGTTGCTGGTTATGCTCGATGGTCTGCAGTCGGAATGATTTAGTTATCGCTCCACCCAAGTTAAGCCCATGGTCCAATTTGACCTGGATTCCGGACACACAAGGATCCGTTAGATGAGGCACTCGACTACAATGTGGCTTTGACTACCGACAGATATTATGCAAGCTTCAAACATTTAGTTCGAGGGTCACAAACATTCGCAAGTCTCTTGATCATGTTTTGTGAAAACCTTAAATGGACGGCCCTTTCCTCGGTAAATTCCATAAACTTGCGGTTAACTCCTACAACAAATTGTAGGAAGTACCGAAACGACTACATCGCAATTCACACAACGTGCTAGCCGAGAGAATTTTATGCACAGGCCTTCCACAAGCACCTGTCACAAATAATAGACCTCAATGATGACATGACCTAGGAAAGTTTCTTTAAACCTCAAAAGTCCCCCTCTAGAATCAGCTTCTGTCTTAGGTTCAAATAGGCCACAATTCAGACGGTTTGAACTACATGCTCTTTTCACCTCTTCATTTCTAAAGCTTACTTGCGGGAAGTGTTGGATACCTTCAGGGCTTAAGGTTTATGAATCACGGGATTCGCTTTTTTCATGACTAGAAGAATTTATTGGACACGTGGGGTTATCCATCCCAATGAAGTGAGTACTGGTATTCCCTAGCCGGGGTGTTAGTTAAGATGGGCAAAAAGGGTGCTCGACTATTCCTGTTAGTACCGTCTAACTCTGGCGTGACGCTATGATGTGCCTATCTAAGTGTGGGTAGGATGCGGGATATCCTATTTTCTGGTCTTTTCCCGAAAGTTTTGGGCTGATTTGTATTGGGCCTCCAGTCTTCCAAATTCCTCCCTTCGGCGTGCTGCATAACGGTCTAACGCCAGGATTTACTGTTTGCCTGTTGTAGCTGGTATTGATTCTCTCCCTACTGGCGTACGATGCTTCATCATATCAAACTAGAAAGTGGTATATGATTGTTCTGCGACCGGAAGACAAAACAGAGCTGCTATTTTTCCAATGAAGGTTTCAAAGTAATGGAAATGAGGGGAGAGAAACTCTAGCATGATATTGCTTTTAGCGATATTATGGCAAGCCGGAAGCTTATTGAGCAGTAGCGAATAGATTCTGGATTCAAATTTGTTCAACTAACTAGCCAAACCGCGGGGTTCGCAGTTGGGAATTAGTCGGTGTGCCTTCGTGCTCTTTAAGTTACCCCTTCCAAACCACCCATTGAGCCCATGAAACATGTGATATTTTGCTGCATTCGTGAAAAATCACGAGTCCCTGACCTTTTTTCAGGGAATGCGATTGCTTCCCAAAACATATATGAGTAAAACCCACTAAAAGAAGAAATTGTTCTTCTCAGAAATGGAAGACCTCTGGGAAATCTGATAGAAAATGCGGCTGCGGACTTTCCACCAGAATGGCCTCTCTTCGGAGGTTCGGTCCAAGGGCCAAACTGTGTACTCACTAAATCCAGTGTCCATAATGCAGTCTGTTTTAGTATGGGGAATTATTCATAATTGTAACTGGGCAATGAGGATATGATGTGGATTGGTTGAAATAGAGCTTGCCGTTTCAACTCAAAATATCCTTTCAAATGCTTGATCAACCACACGCCCGAATTGAACCTGAGTGTAACCACACTGGGCCAAAGTATAAGCACCTGAGAATTTATCCCACTTGTGCACAAGATTTGAATTACCGTGAAAAATTACTTGCTTGCAGTAAGCTGAATACTCAAAAGCATTTTTGTGTGCAAGTCTAAGTTAGCCTATAAAAAACAGTGTTCACAAACAAACCAACAGCTATACATCATAACCATCAGTGTGTTCCCTCGTCAGCTTCATTTATGGTTACATCACACTACAGCAGTATCCTTCCTACATCCCGCTGATGAAATTATCGGGAATTTTGTCTTCAACTAATAACTGATAGATCATAGGTTTGAATCTTCGCTTAGTTTATTGAGAAGTGCGCCGCTGGTGGTTCCGAACAACGACGGAACATCTGTACAGCGCCTACCGGCGCTTTGTCTTTCAGCTTTACCTGCGGGACGAAATCTCGGTAGGGATGGTTCATATAACCTGTTGAAGTTCAGCCATTTAAAGTGAACTCTTGAATGCAAGTTTTTTTCACTCCTACCACTTACTAGTTTGGTTCAATAGACCTGATTGATTAGGAATATGTATTCACTCCTTAGTTACGCATAAATGACTTTCAAACACCATGCATTCACTCCCTCAGAGCCTCTGGGAAAGAATGGTACCGCAGTGCAGAATATTAAGACACACGGGGGCGCACCTGCACAGAACTTATGTGACTGTCACTTAAAGGCTTATTGGCCGGTCACTCCTTGTTGCGTGCTATGTATTTCCTATTAAATAACCGCGGACTTTAACGTTGATATCATACGACAAAACCAGTCGGTGAAGATTGTCGAATTCCGTTGAGTGACTACACGTTCTTACTTAACAGACGCTGATATCATGAAAAAATAAAAAAAAATATCCAAGTGACATAACCTTAACGTATACGGCAAAAACGAGCAATAAGAAGCACACTTCTGAGGATATCATAATATCCCAAAGTGCGAGGCGCCCTTGTCCGGGGCTGTGTTAGTAGGTTTTGAGTGTTGTATAATACCAGGTAAGAAACTGTATCTCTTCTTCTTAGGGACTTACTGTGCTGATGGATACTTCGCGCCCTTTTTCACGTAACAGTTGCTCACATGTTTATAGAATGAGTATTCTAATGCGATCTAGTCTTATCGTGAATACCTCTAAAGTGAGGATACTTTTGAGTGAACTATGCAAAGTCGATAGTGAATGCATGTGGAAAGATGACTCCCCTCATCCTTACAGGACCAGACCTCGGCTAGCGCATGAACTAATCGTTCGCTTGTTTGTTTCAAGCTTATTTACATGGGGATCACACCCGTATCCGATTTGCAAAGTGGCACTGTGTGAACGAAGGGGGCAGCCCGGAAACTTCCACCAACATATACTTGCATTAAGCGGTGACTTGCAGCTCCAGGCCACTTCGGAACAAAGTGCAGCTAACCCACTGCCAATGCAAAACACCAGGAACAGTCAATCTCCCTAGACATAGGTTACGCGTCATCATTCGAGCGAATAAAGAGCATCAACGTTGTAGGCTGGAACTGGTGACTGGAACTCAATGAACTTAAAGTGAAACTTCATTCCGTTTGGAGTCAACTTCATGGGGTGACAAAGCATGTACATTAATCTTTCCGCTACAGTGTTTCGACTTGAATGATCATTCTCCTGATACTCACTTTTCGTAGCGAGTTGAACAGTAAAAACGTTTTTTTAGTTCCACAAAATATCGGATTTCGCATTGGCCTTGTAGAATGGCGGATACAAAAGGTAGGGCCGTTCTGTGGCTATTTGTCTGTTACTAAGTCATCATAAAGCCCATACATATGAATGTTAGGGATAAAGGTAACGCCAAATCACAATGGCGGTTATTCTGGTTTGTTTACCATAATTTGATGTCAAATCAATTCTCTAGTGCATAGTAAATCAGGAAAATGAAGTTGTGGAGATGAAAACCAAAACAATAACAAGACGTCTCGTCGATTTTTTATAACTGATGCAAAGCAAAAAGGCAAACCTAAGCAAAATGAAATGTTCAAAAGCACATGAGAAATTGACAAAACAGAGTGTGATTTAGCTGGCGTTCTCAAAGCTTGTACTTTGTGGTCAAAAGAAATATTTAATAGAGTCGCTACGATAATGTTAATGACATCTAAATGTAACCCATACATATGTGGACTGTGCCATTCGCACAGTTTCCCTCCTAGACCACCTTGCTTTGGGGTATATTAGGAGGTGATCGCATTGAAGAATGGGTGCTGTAACATATTTTGAATATGGCATGCCTGACGCAGATTTATCTCAATTCATGAGATACTCATCGGTTCCGTCCCGTGGAAGTGTTTATGAGATATTTACGGACAAACTGCTACATCCAATTTTGCGTATTGCAACCATCTTCGTATCGAACTGAGCTCACAACTCCTCAAGCAATGGACCTGAGTTTTACTCAACCGCAGCTGATCTGTACTGTCCCATCTTGACAAGTTGATTCTTTTTATTCGGATAGGCTGCAACTGACAGAGGGCACGTATCTTTTCGCACTTCATTTCTCATAATCTTCTGCGTTCATAGTGGGTGGCCGTGTTCCCTCACCATGGGTGATTGCACATGACGTTGAGCACATCATAATAAACGAGTCTTCAAAGGGCAGGGTGACAGTGTACGGCTACAACCTTTATTAGTAAACAGTTTGATCTCCGTTACAAAGAACATGTAGAAAGATACCTAAAGACTAAGAATTCGCACTCCTTTTCTGGTGTTCTAACTTGCGGATATCGCATTTCGGTTTAGCGATGTTAGATCACGGGAAAAAAGCCTTATACTGCCAGGCGTAAACACCAGCCTGAGGTAGCGGGCTGGTTAAAACGTGATAGCGTTCATTCCTAGTCTGTCTTCACAATATTCTTCCGTAAGCAGTGATCGCATCAAAGCGTTAGCAAAACAGACTCACTTACGAACGTGCTGAAGAACTGGAGTATATAAGATTTTAGGTAAAAGTTTACTACCCAGCACAACAGTATCCTTCTGTCAGGGGACTTGGTTTGGGGTGTGTTACTGTGAGGTGTCCCCAATCTTACGAGAATTTTAACAATGAATACAAAGGGAATTGCAAAACGTCCCTAACTATCGGGTATCCCTTCTTGAGTGGACACTTGACAGGAATTTCCCGCATTTTATAAAATATAGTTTGATAGCAACAAAATAATGATCTGGAACTATACTGTATACGAATGGTTTCAGAGTACCTTGCGTTTGTATCCAGATCACCATGGTTTCACTAGCCTTCTTCAGTAGTACCAAGAAAATTGATGATGAGATTACTTTAAAAAAATCGTTGGCACAGCATCAGTGTTTGAACACTGGTGACTCGCTGCCGCTTTATTGACGCTATTGCAGGACACAGTTTGTTTCTAAATAAAGCCCACCAGTTACAATTGACAGTCTGTTTATTCTACGTATAAGGTCGCACTGTCGTAAGGCGAAACCACTGATGTTCGCCATCTTGATATACTTGGTTTCATCTATTTTAACTACACAGAACCTTACCAGATTATTTATCATACGGGTTTAACCGTAGCTGAAGGTCTAACTTAAAACAACTGGCGTGGATTCCTCGTGAACCTGGGCTAAAATAGCCTCACCAGCGACCAAAAGTATATGTACCACGAGTGTTACAATGTCAACTCAAGATTTTAAGGCACAGTGAGTCTTCGTCAGTTTGATCAATCGTGACGTAAATGAGCCGCATAGGGACAGATCTGACCGTTTACATGATTGTGATTATCCGGAAAGCACAGCACACATGAGCGCATCTAAATATTTCAAACTGAGAACGTCCTCCTCCATTCGACCTCGAGCGTTTCAGCCTTGAAATTAGCTTCTCTATTTATTTTTTCAACTAGACTCAAAGACTTTTCATTCTTGTAAATTCATGGTCAAAACAGCCGGCGATCCTTTTAATGATCCTCCCTTTCCTTAATATTGTGGAAGTATCATGGGAGCAGTCAAGAAGGGAAGGCGCAACTGTTCTTTGAATCGAAACCCACCAACTGGCCCGAGGGAGTGTAGTCTCAGCCGATTTATCTCTCCTATTGTTAAAAGTATTCTCAGTTGAGCAGTAATTCAGGCATAGTTCAATTATCTGAGTCAACATTCTGTGTATAATTTTGAGCAACTCGAAACATGTGCAGTGATTTGAGTCTCACTAATAGAAACCGATTACCAACTCTTGATTTTGAAAATCCTTTTCAAGGTCATATCCCTGTGTACTTGACAAATAATAGACCATTGTTTCAAGGGGTTTCTATCTTCTACTGAGACTCACATCAATGGACAAGGCCAGTAGTTACACATGGGAAGATATAGACACATGTAAACGTAGGATAGAGACAACGATTACACATATAAAGTGGTAGGTAAACAGCCTCTGAACTGATTACCCAGCTGAAATTGTGAAACCATGGCAAGGATTCAGCTGTGAACTGAAAGCCTGATCAGGTGAACTAAATTTGTACTGAACTTGCGAGACCGGCAATGGCGCAGAATTTAAAAATTCAAGATGAGGTGGAGGTGATGGGCTAACGAGGTCTCAAGGTGTTTGTTGCGTGCAATGGGCACTAGCTCAGAGGTGATATTGGATGACTGTACACGGTTTAAAATCTAACGAAACCGACGCTTTTAGGGATTTAATCAAGCTGTCAGCTATGTTTTGAATGACCATTTACGCGGTTCCCCATACCTGGTTCCGGCCACAGCTAGTGTACAGGAGTTAGCACTGGGTGACCCCGTTGAAACTCAAAGGAGAGGGTTGGTAAGATGATAAGATGTGCAATGTTACGGAATATACGTAGCTCAGTTTCGCTGCTTGGTTGTTGGTCTGTTCGCCGAGCTTGGTAGTTGGATTGCAAACGTTTCATCACCAATCGAGGTGACATCGTCAGCGCGGAGTTTTCAACATTGCCAATATCTTCGGGCATTCTACGCTCAAAACAGGGCCCACTCAACCCCGCATTGATAAGATGCGCATTCAGCGGTAGACATTTGGCCATCGGGAGTAGTTTTTCCTTGTGGTGGGATGTTATGTGATAACTCATGGACAAGTTGGTTTTCAAAAACAACCGCATAAAAACTTTGATAATCCTCAGGTCAGAAAACTTTGGCTTTTCTTGAGTTGGGTCTTCATTGCCGGAATTAGACCGTAAATTGCCTACTGTTCTGCAGTCTTTAGTTGATTATCACCTCAGTAGAGAAAAGTTATTATTTTGTTTCAGCATCTAAATACTTATTTAGTTAACTTTTCCATGTACGAATCTCAACTGAACTAATTTACTAAGGAACAATGTGATGGCGTATCACTTGTGACTTGAATTATCATAAAGTTGAGTAGAAGTTTTGGTAGTTTCGATACTCAACCAATGGTGGACATCCACCATCCCGATCCCACATTTAGCTTGTGAAAATAACAAACAATTGGAATTTTCCCCCAAAGACCAACCGCACAAGCAAATTAAATTTGGAAAATGTCAGCTTATTTTCAGACTGTAGCTGAGTTGTGTTTTTTGACAGTACAACTTGCTTTTGTTCTCATCTGTCGGTTTTCCGCCCTTCCGTCTCCGCTCGCGCGTTTGTTGTACCTGATGGTTTGATGTCAGAACGATGACGACAGACGAACAACGAGGATGGAATTCGTCTGGATTCTCGGTAGTTTGCAACGCACCTCGGCAGTCCTCATCCGAAGGAGAATGCAATTTATCTCTGGCAGAATCTGAAGGCAAAAGTTAACGAACTTTGTTTATGCATCAGTCAACCTGAGAGCGTCTCACCTCCCTCTGATCTGCCATGCCAGCGAACTTTCCTAAAAAGTGCTGAGTTTTATACAATGATCTATAAGAAATAGGTTGCCATTTTTACAGTTCGGATCCACCGTGACAATCTTCACTGTGCTGGAGCGTGTTACCCTATGAACCAGACTGTTAATGTAATTTTGCAGGCGCTTTTACTGCTGCGTTCACCTTGTGGCCACTAAATTAAACAAAAATGCAAGACCATTTCAGGAATACCTCATATTCATATGGTATCACACACAGCTAATTACTTGGGAGTGAGACGTCTATGTGATGAAACCATACTGTACTTTCTGGAAACACTCGTTTGCGTTCTACTTTAGTTTTACCAGGAAGCTCCACTGAATACCGGCTGAAGCTCTCGTTTGGGATATTCCTCAACTGAAAGTACTGCACCAAGCTGCCTCTTGTTCCAGTTGGCACGATATTCAAACTTTCCCAGTACATTGTGCTGTCGGAACAGGTCACTCATAAGATTATTGAACTCTCCAACAGCCGCCTAATGAGTAGTGTACTGTCAAGAAGATATACTGTGTTATCTCGAATATTTTACCAAAATGAAACGTTGTCCGGCCTGCGTGCAACATATTCAGTTGAAGAATCATATGGATAAGAGATTCAGTCGCTAAAACAAACTGTGTGTATTTCGCGAATCGCTTGAAATTGGGTTCAAGTAGAACATATGGTTGACGGAAATTCGGGAACTCCACCTTCCTGATGAGCCCCAAGAAGGAAAAAATCGGTTGTGGGTTGTCGAAGAGTTGCTAGTTACCTTGTGAGTAGTGTTCCGTCAAGAAATTTTATTGTAAATTTATGGTTTCCGAGTATCCAACCTAACAGGACGTCTGGTTGTTTGCAAAACACAGATTGCTCAGATGGTGGTACAATTTCGGGAATATTTTGACGAAGCTTATTTGCACTGAAAAACCCTGGACTTAACGTAATTTTGGCTTGAATTTATATCATAGCAGATAACATGGACCACCAGGTGATGAAGGAACATTTGGCGTTATTGAGTGCGCAAATCGTATTCTACAATGATTTGGGCGAGGACATTATGTAAATTCGGACCTATGGAAATCTTGACTGGCTTCTCTTCCTGAAGTAGCTAATGGAGCTGGATCACCCATACTCAGTCCTAATGCTTAACCAGCTGTTCGTACATTTCGTCACATCGTTCCGTTGACGAAGGCAACTCTCAGTTGTTCTTATCGCACGGTTGTCAGACTATCTGCCTGCAAAATCCAGAAAGACCGATATGAAGTAGTTTCTCGCATAGGAAAACATCAAGTAGGATGGTGAGGTAGTCTTTCATCGGATTTTAATAAGCAAGAATCATGGAAGTTATGGTGCTAAAATATGGGAAAGGCAATGTTCACGATCACAAAAAACGTTACCCAGGGATGTAGAAAGCTGGAAGCAGTTTGTTATTGCGTTTGAAGTTTCAGGGGAAAGGAATTCCAATTTGGATAAGTCCGGCGGTTACATTTCGCTTACACCTTGTCGACTCTTTTTTCTTAGACCAATTTGAAGCGTACCATCTGGACTAGAATAATCGATTGGGTTACCTGCTGGTGCAGCCTTGGTATGCATAAAGTTTACGTTGTCTGACGTGCCTAAGAAGTAGCGAGCCTTCACCGAACGGATGAAGTTAAAAAGGGGACGAGATAGAACAGTGGTCCATATCACTCAAAGAAGGTTTTAACCGCGATCTTTTGCCTACTACTGATTGCTGGCGTATATTCTCCACTGTATATCTTTCCACTGCACCTAATTCTTGTAGGACGAGTCCGCCATACCAGCTATAGATCTGCAAACGCTGCGGATCCTTCGATTATGTTAGAGGCCGTGTTCATAAATCCACCTGAAAATAGCAGTCGTACGAGTCGGTTATGTCGGCCTATGAGCCTCGATTGGTCTAAGTAACTGTCATTATCATCCAGCGTTACCTCTCTGAGTTTCTTGCACCCTAGTTTTCCTCGCAGTTTACTTGGTTTTTAAACCTTCCCAAGCATTGGCTGATCATTCATGCAAATTCTATCAGCAACGAAAGTATTCCTTTTTCAAAACTCTTCGACTGACCAAGACCGGTTTTGCCCTTCTTTGGGCTCATCAGGTAGGCGTAGTCCCCAAGTTTCCGTCAACTTCATGTTCTACTTGAACCCAAATTGCACGAAATTATAGAAATACACTCAGATGCATACCAATTTGGTTCTTATGGGAGACTCACCATTATAAACGAGAGATTCAGCTGGGTTCCAGGTGCGTCTCCCGTCAATAGCAAATTGTTATGATAATGAGTGTATTTCACTAATTCCTTTTTCAGTTCTCGTCCACACACACGCCGATAACCTATCAGAAGAATTTTATGGCTTCATCCACACAAGGCTGGTTGTTTTCACCACCAATGCCTCGTCTGTTTTCAGGTTTGTTCGCGGAGAAGTTATATCTAATGGTGGAGACCAAGAAACTCTCCGATGAAAAAACTAACTTTGCCCAACATTCCGATTTATTTGATCTCTAAATTTACACAAATGAATCCCCCTAAGGGGTGGATGCCCTAAGGACGGAACAAGGTCTTCCGATTTCTAGAGATGCTTTCAGACCCTACCGCTCTCTACAGCGGTGTCGATCGTTAAAGGGGATTTCCTGTCTGGCACTGAATAACATTCCTTTCTGAGCTTTGGTACTTGTTCCATATCATGGTAGCCTTTGACCAGTTCTGTTTGAACGCGCGCTATTTTTCTATCCGGATTAGTGACCGGGTCGTCAGAGAAAAAAGCACTAACACCAGTATGTCGACTCAATATACCATGGGAATATACGCGCGATATTTTGTTCGTAAGGAAGTAATTGACTCAATTTAGGTTATAGGTAGGCGCCTCCAAATAATGGTGAAAAAATCATTTAGATGGTAATCCCATTGGTTTTGAAAAAACTTAGATATTTCATACGCGTTTTTGCGTCCAGTAACAAGGACTGCAGTCCAAAAACCTCATGGCATAATTACAGGAAGTTTGGTAATCCTAGGCCTTTCTTTCCAACCAGTTCAAGTTAATTATATAGTTCGTAAACTGTTTAGCTTTAGTGGCTGCTTGACTTGATAGAATTTTTATGACTATAACACGTCAACATTTCAGTCCATACTCAGCTACATTTATCTTCCTCGTTGCAACAGTTCCATTGCGAAACACACATAGGCCATTGTTCCACCAAGATTCAAGTCAGCATAAAATCCCCGCTCTATTTCAATCACATTAATGTCACACCTTAATTCAGGTTTTGCATGCTGCCGCTTGGCAGTTTCCAGGTCTAGTCTTTGGAACATGCCAGTTGAGAAAATAGACAGTTCCGTTAGTTGGGGATGGTCAGCCTTTTTGAAATAAAGCAACTCAGATGCATTCGCAACACCCTGATTGAATACAAGTATAAGGTTCTCCGAGAACGATATGGCTTTGATAAGTTTGTCGTATACTAACTCTCACTGGAAAGACGGTGTGCGACAGTTGATGCATTTCATGTACGTGTGTAGGTACTACAATCAATATCGGAATCCCTTAAACTCTAGCAGCATTTCTGAGTCCCATGATATTTCGCTAGTCGTTTCATTATGTGTTGAGCTTTGAGCAAACAGCGACAGGAAGGCCAGAATCGGCTGAGGTAAATCTATTTTACCACTAGAAGCAAGCCCTCACTCAGCGAGCAACTTGCATATATCTACGCAATTTCTAGGTCTGAACTTCGCTTTCGCTCCTCTAAATGCATCTAGTATTAGACAGTCATCAAATTTTTTGGCCACTGGGTTTTAGGATAAGTGGTAAGATTATCAATTAGGGCTCTAAAATCGCCCCTAAGAATAAGTGGTGAATTTCGACTATTAAACTGTTTGCTAATCCATGGACAGCACTTGAAATGACTGAAAATCTCCTCAGGCGGTTTTAATGGAAATCCATCAGAGAATGACAGGACAGTCAGGCAATCCATGTCGTAACAAAGGTGAAAGACTCCACGCTGACTATCACACACTGAATGTGGGACTGCACTGATGCGCTGGATTGCGGATGAACTGGTGGCGAGAAACGATAGGCGAAACAAGAAAATACCTGCTTGATTGGCTGCATAATAACATGCTCTTAGGGGGCGGCAAAGTTTATAAGAAAACGTCAACTGGGTTGTTTCATGGGGTCGTCAAAAATGGATAGAATGACTCATCGAGAACGACTTTTTAATGACTGAGACTGTTGCCTGAACTATAGCGACACGAAATTCCGTATTCCGCTGTCCACCATACACCGACCTTAACAAGAACGCCGAATATCAATCCAAAAGAATTCAAACTGTGGACTTCCATGTAAAAACTCTTGTTTACTATGTCTAGAACAAGACAAGGGCACATGTTTCTTGGACCTAAGGAAAGACGAAAAAGCTTCTTTGTGGTATAGAACATAGAATATCTAGTATACTAGTACAAGCAAGGATCGAATTCGAGGCCGAAAAATTGCACCCAGAAAGTAACTTGGGATCCTGTCGCTTGTAACATAGGTGATTGAATTTAGCCCCAGTAGGCGCTGTTCTCCCAGGTGTATGCGGTTCAAACACCTCAAACTTTGTGACTGTAACTGAGTTAGTTTTCCTTCAAGATAAAGCAAGTTTAAATCACTTCTTGGAAACTGAGTGACGGCGATCCTCATAAAGGAGTGGATTTTTCTATAGGTAACAGTCCATCAGGGCTTTCACAGCAGGCTGTTATAAGTAAATTGAGAGCTTATAAAGAAGCTCAGGGTGACAGCTTGTTATGACAACCATCTCCGTCAACATTATTCTGGTGCCAAACTACAGGTAGCTCGAATGCCGTTGTTAAAATAGCCAACTCAGGCCACTCTCAATGTTTCCTTGATGGAACACACTGCTCGTAAATTTGCTGAAATCTCTTCTACAGCCCATGACCAGCTTCGTCCTTTTTGGTGGGCACAGCCCCCAAATTTTCATCAACTTTCTGTTCTAATTGTATACTAAATTGTACGCAGCTGGTAAAATATACTCATTCACTCAACAAATTCAGTTGAAGAATATAAGAAAACGAGAGTTTCAGGTAGGATTTAGTTGAGCCCCTCATTAACAGCAACTCGGTTTGCAGATGAATGTGTTCAACCAAACTCCAGTGTTTTCCGGGTCGCCTGCTTGGGGCTAAATTTTATTTGCACAACCCAGAGCAAGAAAGAATCAACAGGCTTCTTGCGTGTGTATTTTGTCATCAGGCTGGTCGATAGAACGGCCACGTTAGTTCCCATGCAGTATATTTCTGCCCTGACCGCGCAATGGGACAGTACGGCCATCAGCAACAGTATGTGGACGGGGGAGGGGACAACGGCCTAAAGACCACACAGCTGACGCGACCTGTGCACAACGGCGTTGTAAAATCCATTCTAGTCTATACTGCATAGCTTCCGGATAGGACGGGTTGCATTCGAAATATATGGAAGCAATACGGTATCACTGAAGCAAATCAGCGTAACCGATGGGAAAACGCAAAGTTTTGACCACAGAAATGTGAAATCGCGTAGACAAGTGTGATAAAAATAATCTGAGTAGATACAGCTGCTTCTGTGTCCGATTCAATTTAGATAAACACGGAACGCGACCAGACAATAACAACAGAATAGCAAGAATAACAATAACGGGACGGTAGTCGTGTTACTCGATCAGAGATAGATAAATACCACTGATATCAACAACTGGGCTGATTTCGTCGACACCAAATCCGAAAAGCGGGTATATCAAGCGGATTTGCAGAGATTTACGTTTGCCACGACCTATATCTCTGGACACTGGCCACCATTTCTAATGCTTCAATAAACGATGTGAAAAGAGTAACGATGACCACACGTAAATGGATCGAGGTATTTTAAAAGCCTACTCGTCGGAAGTGAATTAAACTTCTTGTAAGGAATAGTTTGAATGAATACACCACAGATATCAAAATGGCAGCTAGAACAATCTCTCCTTTATACTATTGGAGATATTCAATCAAAGAAATGAGCGCCTCAGTTTGCATCGGCCTTACTGTTTCTCTAATATATTGCGGCATCATTTACTTTAATTATTTTGTTCTCTGGTGTTAGTTAAGTTATGCATTCAAATCAGTTTGGTACGACCAGAAATACACCTTGCGGAACACACATTGTACTTTCAACCGAATGTTCCTGAAAATGGTCAAAGCGGAATCGGATATCCTTGTATCTTAAACAAAACAATTAATTATCTCCAGTAACAAGATGCAGTATCGACCTCCCAGGATGTTGATTTCCTGGGTGAAAAGTAGGCCAGTGCAAACACGACATACGTAGAAATTAGTATTTGTTCTGAAATCAGGTGCTGCCTATTAAAGGCTGATCCCAGCACTGATATACTGGTAAGGAGAACTCACTTACCGCAAAAAGGTAAGGAACACGAGGTACTTAGACAAAAATGCGAGCAGGTCAAAAGCGTACTATGCGCAACCAAATCTTTCTACCCCAATGATAAGGTGGACTTTCTGGGCATTTACTCATTGTCAGCCATTCAAAACACCCCATAATTTGCATATCATTTTGAGCTACCGCGAAAATATTGTCGGATTGTCCCAGAAAGTTTGGATGAAGTTGGGTTTGACCTTGCTCCCGATGCACATCAATTTCAGTCAGTTTCACCGAATCAGTTTGACCATTCTCACACGACTTCTGTATTACAGACATCTACGCGTAACACATGATGGCCTGGTGAGGTGGAAACGCCGGATTAGGTCGACCTATCAGAGGTAGATTTCCTTGGACGAATATGACAGGCAGACATGTTTTTCTTTGAAAGTTTGCCGTTAAAATCATTTAATACGTGTTGAATGTGGAGGCTTACTTAACTTGCTTGTATGTCACGGTGGTGAATCAGTTGCGTGACACGGATCACCTGGTCCAGAGTGACTATACTTCAGATCAGCCTTACGCTACCCTAGTAAGTCTCGTATGCACAGTCCCGTTAGTTCATCTTCAATTCTGCGCCGCTGTATCACTCGTATTAACCAAGGTGGTGTGACAAAGTTTGATCTGGTTCGACTATCAAATCGGATCAACTCTCAAACTGTGGAGTTTGGTTGGTTACAGAAATAGTGTCATTATAGTAGTCCCTTTCTTATTTACAGAACACAGGGAGGAACATTTCCTAGCCAGAAAAAGCGTGGAATATGTCTGAACTCTTATCTCTGGAGAAGACGTCTCCGTAGCGTGAACGATGGCCCCGAATGATATCTGGACAAGGGGGAATCTAACGTGTCATTTGAGGGCATATATCCACAGACGTGGTATATTTTTCATCCTTTGCTACCCGTTTTCATAACCCATTCTTAAACCAATGCTGACATGAATACTGATCACCGATGCGGTGTAATATACCTGGACAGAACAAGTCTGTGTTTGTGGCTTCATAATACAAATAAAAGCTAAGATACCACGATGAACATCTAATCAATCAAGCCCTGGTTTGTAAACGCAAGGCAGCTTCGTTTAGTTTATAGCTGGTCACTTGTCACAGACTAAACTATGGCTCACACTGAGTGAGTTGATGGAGATTCGGTCGAGGGTGGGTGTCGACTGATGTTATAAGGCGGCTGGTTTCGCTTTTTTAACGGAAGGACTTCATACGTGTGACGGTGGGTGCAACATGACAAAGTAAAAGTTATCGCGTTGTGATAGGTAGAAGTGGGAAACATTGGTACTTTAAGAGCCTTGTAGCTATTCGATAAAGAAAGGTATTAAGCCATGCGACTATTGGAACGAGGAGCTCTACCAGTGGTTTATAAAGGCCCGCCGAGTAAAGGCGTTTAAACTTAGTGAAAAGGTTGCCCACGGCAACCGAAACGTAAGATCATGACATCTTATACCACTACGCTATGTTCTGAATTTGAACTTTCCATATGGCTAGAATTTTCGTACGATACTTGTTATATCTAACTGCTGTCCCTGCTCCAGTACCTTGGTGCCGGAAAAAGAATCGCCAACAAGGAACACAACGGCTTTATTGCAAACAAGCGAATGCAAAAGTTACAAAGGCCTCAAGCTATTTAAAGGGCACTTTTCGACATTCATTAGGACGCTTGCCGGCTTCCCTATGAAGATTTTGGTGGAGTTTTGGGGTCTCAGTAGGTTCCGGATATTCTGGGGTTATTTTCAAGAATCTGAACTTCCTGACAATAATGAATGCCTGTGACAGTTTAAAACAATATAATCTAGCGTGCTTGTACGATGAACAGAAAAAAATACAGTTTCTGAAGCAGTGCCAAGTAGTTGTTCGTTGTTCGCCGAGATTGGCAGTTGAACGAGTCGACAAACAGTGCACCCTCTTGAGTAACCAGCATTCTGTAGCACGGCCAATAACATAGAGATCTGGTGGCCTGATAGCTCTTTTGATTATTCAATGAAAGATGTATACAATTTTGATGGAATCAGCCAGTTTTGGGAGCGATAAAAGGTGACAATCTACTGATGTGCCTCTTGTTACTGATTCTCAAATAAAGTAGTATGCCACACCACAGCGTCTTAATGTAATCTCCATTCATTCCTTCTCAAAAAGGACGTCTGTTACTTATGGACAACCTTGACATTTGCCACCACTGCTCAATCCAGAGTAATGATTCTGCATTTCAGTGATTTTGGAGAGTACAATGCACACCAACTTCATCCGTTCCCAGCCCCACCTCTGTTCCCCCATTATACATCATGTTTTCTCCGAGAATGAACCATCTCCATAGTGTATAATTAACCTGATGAAATGCCAATTTCACTAACCCTTTTGGGTTTAGAAAAAGTGGCTGTCCGTCTTGGAGTGCAGTTGTGTGCCTGAGCATCCTGTTTGGTATATGGTGAAATGTGGGCTACTTTATGAAGACCAGTGGCAGGAAATCGTTGCCCGTATCTCTGACACTATCAGCCTCAGTTAGTGAATGGCACTTTGTGGCCTCACAAGAGTCAACATTCATCGAAATGAGTCAGAAATATTTGTCTCCGATCTTTGTAGATGGATTAATAGATTGCTCAGTGGCGTTGAGTGATGGACGACTGTCCAAAGTAATTTGAATGACAGCAGCGGCAGCGCCAAAAGCGATTTTGCTTCACCCTTAGAAGAACCCGGTCAGTACAGTTGGCATTTGAGAAAAACCGCTCATACCACAAACCTTCAGGCAGCCCCTGTTAATTTTTTTTGGAAACCATAGGTAGTAAATATGATTTATCATCCTGAACTCTATGCAAGCAGAATGCGTGAGACAGTTTATCAATAATCTGAATCATCTGAGACCATCACTCGGAATTTGGAGAAGTGAAGTCAGTCCGAGAAATTTTATGGTCTTTAAGCATGCTGTGCGGTCATTAACCACAAAACGCAGGCGGGCTTGAATGCATACTCATTTTTTTCTATGAAGGCTCATTTTTACCGTTTCAAGGCATGGGACAGTAAATGGGTGGTACGGTTCTGCAGCGATTATTCGCGTATTCACAGAAATGCTGACCAGAAAACTTTGGTTGCAGTCAGCGAACGTATCTCAACAACTTAGTTTACTAGAAGCGTGCACCGGATTCCATGCTTCTTTAAGAGTTCTAGATGGCCAGCGGAAAACCATATTTGGTCAAGTTCATTACTGCCTCATTTCCGAGGAAAAAAACTTAGGTAATTTCTCGAAATACACTCATTTGCAAACAAATTTGGTTTCGCGAGAGACTCACCTGGAACCCAGCTGAATATCTCGTTTGTGATGTTTCCAGGCAACTGAATGTGCTGCACCAGGCCGCCTCATGTTTCAGTTGCTACGATATTCGAGATATCGCGATACATATATATTCGTAGTGCATTAAGTAATTTCTATTTGCTCCCTGGATGAGATTCGATGTTACTAAAGCCTGATAATCGCCATGTCCGAAGGTGTCTCCTTATTAAGCCAAATGAGGATTATTTGAACAAAATTATTACTGAGGTTACGAAACACGCACTTTGACTTTCCCATAACCGCCTAGTTTTACACCCAAGCTCGCACTCGGAAATGCAATTTCCGAAAGGTTCCGAGTGGCTGTTTACATGCTCACACCCCGAAGAACAAAGCCATAAGCGCAGACGGCCACACGCTTTCTCTTGAGGACGAGCTGCGAAACAATATCCTGCTCTCAAAATTCAGGAAGGGTAGCCTCTCAAGAGGCATGAAATCCAACTGAAATCTGACGGATGATGTTTGTTGTTTGCCATCCGCTAAAAGAACTTCTCCACTGGAAGTCTCTTCTGGAAGGCTGTCGTGTTGGTTATCATTTATTAAAATTGTACACAAATTATTCAACACTTATTCAGAAAGAATTTAGCTGAAAGTAAGACCATTCTGATGACTCTTTATGTTGGCGCCCCCACAGCTCTGGAAGTTTACGGGAACTATGAAGCACGACTGCAAATCCTCATGTAGGTGGCTGTGCACGGATGAAGGTGGATTTACATGGCCGGCGAAGAAAATCATTGCCCTCAGTTGGTTATAGAATGCCACCCAGCCTTTTATTCTCCCGGTATACCAAAAGCTTTTTATTCCATAACCTTATCAACAGACACATATTCCTCTGGAAGGCTCACACAAAAATGGAGTGCCCTAAGTCTGAGAATCAGATCATTCAAACGATGCCAACTGCCAAGCGATCCACATTTCCGTAGACCCAGCGTAAATTTGGTAAAAAATACCTGATTCTACAGTCAAAATATGAAGGCAAATACTTAGTAAGCACTCACTTTTTAATTGAGAATTCTTCATAAAACATCCAGCACCATGCATCTGACTTCAAAACTAAATTTACGAATATTTGCAGGAATTAAAGCGCGAGATAATTTGGTCCCAAGACGATGGATAGTCTGCCGAAAATCGATATAGAGCTGGATTGCCTGCTGATTCTCCAGAAAAACGAAAAGCCTATTAGCGAAATACACTCATTAGCAAATAAATTTGGTTTTGCGAGAGACTCACCTGGTGCAGCACATTCAGTTGCCTGGAAGCATCACAAACGAGAGATTCAGCTGGGTTCCAGATGAGTCTCTCGCAAAACCAAATTTGTTTGCAAACGAGTGTATTTCACTAATTTCGTGCAATTTGCTTTCAAGTAGAACATAAGGTTGACGGAAACTCGGGGACTGCGCCTACCTGATGAGCCCCAAGA
Source organism: Opisthorchis felineus (assembly GCA_004794785.1). Taxonomy (NCBI): domain Eukaryota; kingdom Metazoa; phylum Platyhelminthes; class Trematoda; order Opisthorchiida; family Opisthorchiidae; genus Opisthorchis; species Opisthorchis felineus. The sequence continues at coordinate 1,113,681 of SJOL01008492.1, forward strand.
AGGGCGAAACCGGTTGTGGGCTGTCGAAGGATTTTCAGCAACGTTATGAGTAGTGCATTACGTATATAGAAAAGCGTATTAATTTTCGTGGATAATTTGATGGTGTTTGATCCAGATAAGGTCACAATTCCACCCTTATATTATGTGCTATTTTGCGCATGACTGTAGTAGGTAAAGACAGGCAATCCATAATGGTGCTATGAATTTGTCAACAACTGGAATTTTTGAAAACAATGGGAAAAATGTTAGGGCATATTTTGAGTCACCAATTGATGCTACTATTTTTTCTCTTCCAAGTGGTCTAGTTGTTACTCGGAAAGTAAGGTAGGGAAATCCATTCTTTTGATAATGTCTGGTCCGCCTCATGATTGAATGCCATTTTATGATGCTTCTACTGCGTGCAAATGTGGAACATACCCAAAACTTCTGGGGTTCCAATAGTCCTACTCTTTGAGAACCACCCACTCAGAAGATTCCCTTTTCAGGCTTCCAACGCTTTTTTTACATATACTTGAAAGCTTGCAGGCAAGGAGAGCCCAGCCACATCATAGGTATATTTTTACAGCAAAATATAACATGCGCCAATGACAAACTGTTGTACGGACCGCTGCTTTGTGCACTTCAATAACGTTCTAATATCCCCTTGCACTCCAGAGCATCCATTACGTGCATTTTATGTGGAGGTGTATTTTCTAGGTGGAAACCGGGAGATATTTTGGACGCACTCCACGAGGTTCATTCATTTGCAAGGTAAATTGGTTTTGCTGGGTCGTGTGCTGTCGAACGGTTTTCAGCAACATTGAGAATATTCTGTTCTGTTAAGAAAATGTGCTGTGATATCTAGAATATCGTACCAACTGAAACATTAGGTGGCCTTGTGAAGCATACCCAGCTGTAAAACATGAAAAACCAGAGGTTGAACTAAGATTCAGTTGAGTCTCCCGTTAATACCAAATTAGCTTGCGAGTGAGTTCATTTCTCAACCTAGCTTATACATTGTTGCTGCACGCTTTGCCAGTACTATGCTAGTACAAGCTGTGTGTACGCTCACTGCCTTCTGATTTGCTCTGGACAATATCAGAGTTTAGTGTCTCACGAAGTGATGTCGTAAAGTGATAAATTGGTGTGAGTTTAACCACACACAATCAAGTTGACGGACTGTTAATGCTGTCAAAGGAAGTTATACATTGGCAAACTGAGTAGCAACGAAGGCACACATCATGAAAACCACTGACAGGGTTGCGATCCAGTTACCTGACATCTTCACTATCTACCCAGATAACAGTCCACGTGGAATTTCTACTGTAAGTTGGAATCCAAACATACTTCTCAAGAGTAATCAGCTGCCGCCCCTATTTGACAACCAGTCTAACTGTAGCAGTTTCTTTGAGATGGTGTCGAAACCGGGTTGCTTTTCATCCACATGGCACTGTAAATAGTCGCATCCGCGAAGCGGCACAACTAAAATAATTCTAATGTGTGACGGCTACGACTTCGATGTAACAGTTATCCTTTCATGCTTGAACACGTGATTACTTCGTGGTGAGATATCGGTGAGATCACAATCGTGAGTTACATTGATGGTGGTTACATTTGTAACCACCAACAGGTTTCTGCTCCTGTGGATGGTTGTTGGAGAAGAGGAAAGAAACGAATCAGTTGGGGCTACCTCGCCTTGGTTAAAAATCAGCAAGAAGCAAGTCGCAAACAGCATCAGTAGGAAAGATCACGTCAGGGCTCAACAGAATGACACTTTTAGCAATGGAGCGCCTAAGAATACCGTCATGGTAACACGGGATTCTCCTCTTCTTAATCTTATGACAGACTCAGAAATGTGGTTTCGCAGCATCTGTCTTCGATGATGAATGCATTAACAATAGAAGAGTGCTCTTTTAAAGAGACTAATCTTACTCTGAATCTCGTTTGGTGAGACAAATGAAGTTATGCGATAAGCGCACAGAAGCAGCACTACTTATTGAAACGTGGTAAAATAAGTGACTGAACAGAATGGATAATAAGGTACTCGAAAGAGAGCAAGGCAAATATGAACTCATAAGAAAACCAAGTTCCTTCTGTAAAGCATCATATTCTACGTTCCCCATGAGTAGTCTTTCAGAAGGGGATGACTGTATGCGAAGTCGAAACGTATTCAAGCTTACTCTCTAATAAGGGTCCTGAAATTTCGTCCATATTGGTTCTCCTGCACAAGTTTTTTTTAAAGCTGAACTTGTGATGGGGTATCGACAAACAATTTATACGTACAACACTCTCGCTCTGATGGCACTCTCACCGCACATTGACACTGGGCTTTTGCAAACAGTTTTTCTATTACTTTCTTGTAATCCGCAGTTCCATGACCAAGCTCGGCTTCCTTCCATCATACTGATCATGTGCATGGACTTGACAGTTGTAACTTACGACTTTTGTTTTGTTCGGCACTTTATGTAGTTTCATTCACTACTTTTCCATCATCTATGTCGCATTTGGGAAGGCTTTTTGAAAGTGGTAGTGCCACACACCACTTAGCAACTCACTTCAGCTGCAACACACAACTAAGCACAACAGTTTTTCTGTTTGTCTTACTTGGAGAGAAATTCCTAAATTACGTAGGTGTGACTGTGGATTACACAACATTCTAAAGAATGTGAAGTAAGTACGTGGAAGGGAACTTAGTAATGACGAAAGGTGGTCTTACGCCTCAGGTAAGTCTGCTATACAACAGTCCTCACAATAAGAAAGATAGATGGGTATTTCTACTTTCCGGGAGCTGGATGTTTATGGCTGATGAAGAAAGCTGGATCCAGCCTTTAAGTGGAGTGAACTTTCTTCAGACAGATTGCATTTTGGAGGTAGTGTGGTATTTTTCTATCGGTTCAAGGAAACCAACGAAAAGCCTACTAAAATATGTGGAAAACTGGTTTCATACACGAAACACGGATAACAGCCTCATACAAACGCCGGTCTAAGGAAAAAATTTCAATGGACAAAAAGGGTCCGCACATTCAAAGATGTGAAATTGGACGAACTAAAACAATACATATACTTGTTGGACTTTCTGGCACTAAAAGAACCGAACGAGAACAGGAGGTTGCTGTTGACATAAAAACTAGAATTTTCAAAACGAAGTCTTCTTAGACAAAACATAGACATGATTCAGGGTGTTTTAAATGCCATGGATCCAGAAACGTAGATCACGTGAGACTAGTCGCTACCTTTCTAAAAGCCACAAAACTTTGCTCAATGAAAGTTTAAAGACAGTATCAGATACAGAAAATAACCAAGTCGTCGGACAACGCTGGAAAACTTGAGAAAGGAAAGCTATCGATCTATGGAAAGCACCTTCAGCGAGGTTTCATTTAAGCCCGTTTGTCTGAATGGAGTGCTAACTTTCCCTCACCGCTTCTGACAGTTGAGAGTAGTTTTAGGTCGAGGATGAATCGCACAATTGCCCGTGGTAATGTGATATCATGTATGGCATCCAAGCTTAAATATATGATCGTAATTAGGCCAGGTCAAAAAAGATATGGAAATGTGCCTTTGGATTTTGGAAACCTCCATATCTTATACCCTACTTTATTGCCCTACATTGTACTGCTGCTTATCTATATGTTGAAGTCGGACAATTATCTACACAATATCAGAATCCGACCTGATCGTGCTACGTTTCGTAATGGTTAACTATTCGTTCCTTCAATTAAATGTTTAATCGCGATTTCTATTGAGCGGGTTCTCCAAAACACTCAATGACTGTTTCGCTTTCTTGTCAGTAGTATAGATTCCAAACTTTGGGATTTTCAAGACAGTAGTTGAGTGACATACTTGTGCTGTTGTTAGATATGTTAGCAACCGAGTGACAGCGAATTCACACAAAAGTATAACTTCTCCTTGGTGGTTAGTCCTCATAGATATGCAAACAATATCGACAGTACTCGGTTCTCTTTGGGTAAATCAATTAAGTTTTAAGTATGCCTATGCAACCTTGAGATTCATTATTCTACAACTACACTTATTTCACCTTAGATAAACTACCCTGATCCTGATGACTACCTTGCCATGTTCAGTCATTCAGTCATGCTCTCCAGGTTCGTAGGGTTTTGTCCAACTACTCCACTATGAGTCCTGTGAGCCATCTAAGCTACGTCAGTCTCCCTATATTCCCTGCAACACCATAGGTGGGTAGGACCGAGTTGTCCATATCCATCGATTCTTAAACTTGCGTGGTTCCTAACTGCCGTTTTGTTTTAATCGGATCCTGCCATGAAAGACTGTGTTTGAGTGAATGGAACTGGTTCCCTGGTTTATTTTCATTCGGCTTTGTAGCTGATTTTGGTCCTGTATTCACGCACAAAATAGCCCTGAAGAGCGGTAGTGACCGCACCGGCGGAGCGACTAGTGTTCCTGGTGTATCTACAGAATGTTTGGTTATTCGACGGCCATTAATTAGTTCACTGTGTTGTTAGACCTATACGCGTTTAATATTTACGTCTTGCAGTAATCTACAGGAAGCAGACTTCCCCCAAGTTACTTAGACTTCAGGGCGAGGAACCTGTGTCTTTAGTTAGGTTTATGTATCACAGTGGCTGCATTAATAGTGATGCTCCAGAAAAATCCGTCAACTCATTGCTTTGTTCCAGTGCAAACGAATTAAACTGAAACCTGATGGCATCAACTACAAAACGAGTATGAGAATCACCAAAAATCATATCTGAGACTTCTAGATGCTTTGAAAGTGAGATCTTGAACGTCTTTAAACATTTGTCCATTCCCGTGTCTGAAATCCTGTGGCATCTAGAAGGTGATGAGTATTCGACAGCTCGATGACTAAAAGCAAATTATGCCTATCAGGTTAATGGGGCTTCAAAAGGTTCTGTTGATGTTCAGCAATCTTGTCCTAAATCAAGTTTCGTCCGTCACCAACACGGTGCAGACAGGCTGACATGGCATCGCGAAATATGAGCGGTTTCTGTCAAACTGAGCACGCAATATATTCACAGCTTCCTGAATGGGTCTTCCACCATGCTTCTTGCATGTGACCAGAAGGCTAAGAACCCAACTATGTAACCGGTACTGTTGATAAGCCTGCAATCTTACCTAGGCCAACACGACTAGCTGTGCGTTTTTGGGTTAGGTTTTGGTTTGTGTAAAATCCCTTACTTCGTGTTCGGGGAGTTTCCACTACTACTGAAATGTTCACGCGCCTATTTCATGTCCATTTTCTCCATTTCGTCCTGGGTTTTGTTGGAGTATACTCTTCATGCATGTGTGGAGGGCAAACACCAATGTTGACTGGTTGTATACGGTTATCGATGGCAATGATTCCAATAAAGTCAAAATAGCCACAGCAAGCAAGTCACGGCCTAAGCAATTAACGTATGGTAAATGCACTATAAAACATTTTTGCATTCCCCAAAATTTCCACAGGATTTAAAGACCCCGTGCTGAACCGAACAAAGTAAAATAAATATGATCCCATTAGGCTAAAACTTCTTCCTAAAAGGTCATTGCACAACTAAGTGTGTGCTTAACATCCTCTCTTAGTCTGACTGAGGGATAATACGTTCACGGTACTAACACGCTGATGTGGTGTTCTATCTTGATGGCAAACGGTGAAAATGGACCAAGCCTCTAGCCGATTTACTTTTTCTAGGCCGGTGTTTTCGTGCTGTTACATCAGGCATCGTTGGCACCATCGATCGTCAGTTTAACGGAAGTACAATAACCGTGTTTGCGTGTGTTTTGATCGGTCAGATGTTTGGCCAACTTGTTTGTAAACACGGGAGAGCGCCAAGCAGCTGGAGGTAGCTAACTGGGTCTGAAGCATGCTCTTGAGTGAACACTATCACGAAGCGTCCTTAATGCGGCCCATCAGAACATCCAAAAGAGTAAACACCAAAAAACCTAAATAAGGAGACCCCTAAACCGTTCCGTCTTGTTCAGGCCGAATACTCTTCGGTTCCTGAGGCACTCCTGTAGAAGACAGCGAGAAGCCAGCCATGGTAAGATTCAAGTCATTGTGCTTTTTGGGACCAGGTGCTGTGCAATGATTCCTCGATACTAGATTTTCAGATGGAACAACAGTAATTCATTTAACTGGTTCCTGTAATTGTTGATGTACACAAAATAGACATAATCAGGATGATTTTCTGAATAACCTTAAGCGCAAGTGCCATACGGAAAAGCAATCGAGTAGCGCTCCTGATACTTAAAGAAGCTATCAGGTCTCCGAAGTTGAATATGGCTACAGGAAATTGAGTAAAACATGACAGAGATTAAATACCAGAAGTTCAAGAGCAAAATCAAAGGACGCTTCTTTGATTACTTGGATGATCAGGAAGTTCATTCATCGTACCTTTAGGCTTTATCGTGTCAAGGTTAAATGCATTGATTGCTATTGGATAACCGAACATATATCCACAAATCCTCACAGGACGGGACACCCCGTCTTAGAAATATTTCGGTTCACCCGTTAGGTGTTTCTTAGTGGTGGAAGGTACACTGGACAAAAGTGCATACAGTGTTAAAAGTCAAATGAATATGTTGAAAAAATGAACATGAATTCGATGATTGTAATATGCCAATGCTGATTTCAACGGTTTGAATACCGCATAGGTGAAGTTGCTGATATCGTGTCAATGACCGATGATTCACCATAATTTCATTCTCCGGGGCGCCAGCTGTAACAAAATTTCATCGGTGTATGTATACTCTGGTCCCAGGGTTGAATGAGCCCTCGTTCTGCAGTCCATGAAGGTGCAGCCGCAATGAGTAGGATACCCAGTCACAGACGGAAGTACATATCACGACCAGCACCGGCAGTCGTTCACTTATCATCCCACATATTTGGCTGACAAACACTTCCGTCAAGTTTACCGAATACATCGTCCGAGAATCAATGCCGAAAAACAGTGAAACAAATCCGACCTAAGACACTGCAACTCAGTCAACAAATAGAGGATATATTATCCGCATTTGCCTTTGTGACCAGCTTTATAATGCGGCCGTTAGCAGGCATGTCATGAATCTCAGAGGAACCGTTCTGCTGGTCTAAAAAAACACCAAATTAATCGCAATTGTAATCAGCAAAACGATCTTGTGTTCACGCCCAATCACACCTGAAACCTATCCCTCTGGAGCGTGCACACACTCACAAACATCCATATTGCCGTCGCCAAATGCAACGCCCTTAAGTCCTTCCTTTGTTAACATAACTTCAGGTTTGAAGACAGCACAGAGATATGAGATGTTGCACGATACACCTGCTGTACTTCACTGTACACCAGGTTCGGGTATAAACTACGGAACAATGTCAGATGAATGAGCAAAACAGAACAACTCTTAACGGTTGGGAGGTCAGAAGTAAGTCCATCAATAAGGGAGTGCTAACGTAATAACCGACTGCTGATCAGCTTCTGGGGTAGGTGAACGACCGATACCTGCTTCATTGACAGCCTGTCGTTTACTTGAAATTTGCCATTGTGTCAATCCGGCAGCTGCGTTTCACATCATGTAATGGACCACGAAATGCAAGATGCTGCAGTTTGCCGAAACTGTTGCTATCGGACGTTGGAGACCAGAATAATGTTAACAGAAGAAGTCGATCATACCGTTGGCACTACCGTGGTGATTAAGTTACTCCAGACGACCCGACGGTAAAGACCCCTGTTCCGTTTTATCGATCCACGTGACATTGTTCTGCAGTATACACCCAAAGAGGTATCACGAAATACGCCCGGTGTATCCCGCAACAGCTCTTTTCACTGTGCTCTTGGCAAATTTGCAAATGGAAGTCTTGATTCATGGATTCAGGTGTCTATTTCAAATTAAATTATTCCAGTGGGAGATCTGCCGGCAGTCCACCATTCCGTTTCCATAGTCTGGGTGGGCTAAGAATTGTATGGTGCAGCAAAGTAATTCACTGGTATCTTAGACGGTTACTAACGAACATCTTCGATGCATTGTTGTCGAGACTTTCACCTCTTCGATGGTCGAATTTATATTTGTCTCTAGAAAATTCATTTCAGACGTATAGTGACGATTTGGCAAGTTCAAAATTAGCAGGTTTGACAGTTAAATTTACTGGAAAACAAAGAAACTTTTTGCACAATCTTTGCCGGAAATATGCTTGCTCTTGCTGTTACTAATTGATTGTGCATATTCCTATACCAGTTGGTGGAATCATGTAGCTTCTCGCTGATCATATGCTACAGCCGTTCCTCTGGGCTTCACAGGCATAAAATGAGAATCACACACGAGTCCACGTAGTTAACTATGTAGACTTAGAATATCCAAGTTCGAGTCAAACGTAATAAGATGCTTTGGTACGCTCATCGATTCGAGAGGCTCGCGCTCCCTCTGTCATGGATAAACGTATGTGACTGGAACATGCAAATAACGGGTGTTTTGTTTTTGTTTTGCTACCCTCTTTAATCAGAACAAGCCACTACAAACAACTTGGCTGTTTAGTGGACAAACTGTGGTCAGAAACGTGAAGTAGGTCAACGGACGCGTGCATGCAGTTTTGAGCCTAACAAAAGGTCTACAGACGATAGGCGCATAGCTAACGTTGGATTACCAAGTAGTTGCGTGCAGAGCGTGTGAAACTTCGTTGTGTTTTCTTCCATATAGTAGTCCAGACATTGAGTATCGGCCCCTGTATTCTGAAACACAAGTATAAGCTTCTGACAGATGAGCCATTAGACCGATTTATGCCAAAAGCTGACATTCGACACAGACCGATATAATGAACTGCAACCGAGGAGATAAAGAGAGGAACGTGAAAGAGACTTTTCTCAAGGTGGTGCACATAGTGGAAAAACTAGTGAGGAGGAACAAAGGTGTCTTTCTCATTAATTAATGGGATTCTTTTCTGTAATATTTTTTCTTCCTTATCACTCGGTGCATGTTTCTTCCTTTGTCACCAGAGTTCACACGTGATGTTCGCTGAAGTATCCGCAGTTAGTCGATTGAAATCTTTGCTATATTCAGAAGAAACGTGGTTGGTGTTTTGAGTTGCCTTGGACCTAGTGACGTAACAAGTCATGTCCTTTTGACTGGGTGGTTGACCTGTTGGTTATATAATCAAGTGACAAACCGTTCTGTGTAGTACCATAAACCGTGTCTTTTCATTACCTGACCCTACCACGAGGAGGTGAACCGAAACACATTCTTCCACCTATTGCTTTCCGAATTCTCGGTGTTGTTTGGTTGCAACCGTTACATCACCGGCCAGAGTCACATCGCCATTGCATTGTGGAACACTTCCATTCACTAGTTCCTCAGACTTGTGATTAAACTTAGGGCTAACTGGTCTAGCCAGGTTTGCAAACTGGCCTGTCAATATTGTCGTCAACATTTTTAAACACATATTTCCGCTTGCTGCCAATCGCTCTCAAACCTAATTGTCGTGCAGCCATGAAATGACTGACACATGAAATCTGAATGACCAGATTGAAAGAAAATTGTCTGAGATTAATCATTAGCCTGTCCGTTTGAAAGCTATTCTGTCTGCACCAGCTCATTTAACGCGTAACGGCAGACGGTGCGTAACGCGGCCGATAAGCCGGCTTAATATGACCAACATCGGCATCGTTTTGTGTCCAGTTTCAGACAAATAAAAACAAGTACACACGCTGCTTGCTGTCAAATAGCATTTCAAATTTGCTTGATCACGACAGTGTCGTCAACTGACGATCATCTAGTGTAGCGAAACTGTACGAGTTTTCCCAAATACCTTGGCAACCAATGATGAGCATGTATGATCCGGCAACGTTTCTAATTATTGTTAAACGTCCTGTGACGCATATCGGTCTCTTATGGGCTTCAGTTGCTTTGTTTTTTTTATTTTTCTGTTGACTAGCCAACAGCTGAAACACGGAACAATTGCTGTGTCACCCAAGTCACGTGGTTTGTGAAATAATCGTCTGCCCATGCGGACAACTGGAAGTCTAAACGACTCTGTCAAAATTCAGTTTGAATTTTTGTCTGCAGACATCCTTCCATACTAGTTCAGTTTAGTGGGGTTATTAAGAGACGATTTTGGAGTAGGGTAAGATTTCGGTACACGGTCTTGAGATCGGTCACAACTGGCAATCGCGCTTACTCAATCGCGCTCTCTCTATTTTATAGTTTATCACTCTATAGGGAAAATTCATCTAACCCAGATTTCCTCCTATAAATCCTAAGATGACCACCAAACTAGCATGAAAGATTATACATGTAAAACTGTCTAGCCTGACTGCTTTTAAATCAGCTTACGCAACCTATAGGTTAATTAATGGGTCATAACTTTTAAAAAGTAACCGATAAATTTAATCTCCACATATCAGATTCGACATTCGATATATTTTCTCACAAGTATGACTACAGGACAAGTACATAAAGAAGTCTTGCCAGTTTCCAAGGTTGTATGCGCATAACCATTGTTAGTCAGAAAGACTTCTGTTAATTAATTGCTCCAGTTAGCTTGAGAACTACTAATTTAGTCGCTTCCCCTAATCTAGACGTCTGGTTTTTTAGCCAGCACGTTGCATTATATATACGTTTGCCAAAGATATGTGACCTTGATGATAAGATAACACTTATCTGGCTTGAACCAGCAGCTTGTAATCCCTATTCTCATGGGCACAATTTTGGCCTGCATGTCACCGTAAATGTGGGTCATTATTTACCGAAGAGCTGAAAGCGCAATTAGGAATATGCGGGTTTGAATAGTTGAATTGTAAGAGTAGTGGTCGCAACTTCCTCAAGAGTTCTCCAATATATTGGCCTGAATGTGATAGGTGGTTCTTGGCCGATACTGCGAAAATGCTGTCGAACTTCGGTTTCTCAAAAAATCAACCTCCAGCTTATACCGAGGATTATTTCTGGCCGTGCACCAGAAATCCAATTTGATTAGCCACTCACGGAATACGCACCTGTGGCAAAATTTTATAATTGCCCCTGGCTTTGACCACCTATAAACGGTGGAATAGAACTGCGGCACTCCCCTCGAACAAAGGTCACTCACGGAAAACGACCCAAATGCCCTTAACTGGAGAGTGGGTTATCTTTGGGAGACCCGTCGGACGCACGAGAAGGTGACAACACAAGTACCTAAAATTGTGATAACATTACAGTGATGCACTAAAGAATACACAGTAATATTGCGACCCACCTGGGGAAAAGTTGTGATATAACAGGTTAGCTTCATTGTCCGCGGACTACAGCACCATGGTAAATCAATAAAACTATGTTAAGAAGCTACCACCTTACAAACGCTAACAGGAATTTCACCACAGACTCTTGTATGGACCCAAACTCCTGTGCGACTTCATTGTTTATGCTGTCACACGGCTGCAGACATTCTGTCCAATGAAAGGCAAATCTAGTACCGAGGTTGTTTGGAGCTGTGTTAAGACTACACTGGTGTATAAGATGTTTGATAGGTCGCCATACTTATGTGCACGGCATCTGGCTTAGAGGGTCCTCAGAGGCTGATGTCACAGTTGGGTAATTGTGACTGCCCATGTCTTTACGGAAGGAAACATCAAAACCGCTGTTTGGCTTACGAAGCTTGTTTCACTTTCAGTTTCCCCCTCCCAGAAGATACCTTTTCACCGAATTGATCACTTTCGGTTGATCCTCAGAAGGGGTCGCCCTAGTAACTACGTGTACGACTATCCCCCGAAACAGGCAGACCTATAAAAGAGAAACAGTTTTAACCTATCCATTTTGGGATGGAGTCTTGCACTAAGGAATTACTGGGTGAGGTGGGAGGGGATTTTCAAGACGTGTCGATTTAAAGGTCAGAAATTATAGTAGCTCTGCGCCATCGAGGGAACAGTTCAGAAACAGTTTAGAAACAGTTCAGTAACCACAGTTCAGAAACCTAACTGCATGAATTCCACACCCAGATCTTTTTTGGATGGTAGTTTGGTGCCAATATGACAATGAGATAGGTCTTTGATGGATGTTGAGGAACTGGTCCCCCAAAAGTAATGATTTCAAGGCTAGTCTCACAGAAATGGAGTTGAGTGGTTCTTTGGGAGGTAAGGATTCAGTGCATATTTATTGCCGTGGATAACTGTGAGCAACTGACTGCCAGGTTTGTTTTTCAAAGCTGTTTTCTTATGTCCAACTCAAAGATAATTGCTGCCACTTTTTAATGTAAAGGTTGAACACATAGATCTTCTCTTAATGGACTGGATCTGTGGACAGTAGTTTCTAGGTGTGTCCAGGCAGACTGTTTATTACTAAAGAAGTTGTACTGTTATCAAATCACATTCATTTGTCAGTAGATATTTTTAGTGTGTATATCCGTACTCCCAGTAGTTAGTAGTAACCTGCTTTGATGCCAGAGTAGGCCTTGCTAAGACCCTTTTGACTGCAGTGTCCCAGTATATATACGTCATTAATAACGTGTAATTTAATGAGGTATGGATACACATCTGTTCAGTAGCCGAACATCATGCCTGTAAAGAAGAATTACGTAGGAGACAAGTTTGTTCGTACTGCGGTAGCCACGTGCCTATTTGATGCTGTAATAAAATAAGACTAAAACTAGAATTTCGCCTCTGCTCCTTGTTGGGAGGGAAAATTGCTCCTCGTAAACACCTATAGAGATTTGTATTTGGAGTCGGGAGATGGTTTCCAAAAGGTGTCAAGCCAAATCTCACGGCACCTCAGTTTAGAGGTTCTAGTTGAAGAGTGGCCTGTCGTTGAGAGAGCATACTAGGGGGAGTACTGTATTTCCAGACAACATTTCGCGCTTCTAACATACATAAAGATCCCACAGAATGACGGGTGGAATGAGCTGGCTGAAAAGCACCAAACAGTGAAAGCGGATCTGACAAAATCACCGTATCGATCCAGCACAGCACCTCATCGGGCAAGTTTTGAATGACCTATCCAGGCTATTTCGGTCTGACAGAATTTTTCATGTACCTTCACAAATTAGTTTTACAGGCCAATTTTTTAAAGGAAAGGGTATTCGGGTGAACTCAATCTGTTTCTTACTTCAATATATTCAGATTGATTCCAAAACAATACTGTCGACCAACTCATAAGGTTGCTGAAAACTCTTCCTTTATGGAAAATATACTGCGGGATTTCGAATATCGTAGCAACAGAATCATGAGGCGGCCTTTGTGCAGCATATTCAGTTGATTTACAATATAAACGAGAGGTTCAGTTGAGTCTCCAGTGAAAACCAAATTGATATGCAAATGAGTGTATTTATCAAAATACTGTCGACCCTTCAGCTTATAACTAACTTTGTGCCACATGCGAATTTTATCCACATTTGTGACGGTAAAGTAAATATTTCCAGTATTCATTGAAGAGTATTGGGGTTGGCAAAGCTGTTCACGTTTTAATTCATGTTGTAGCTATTTCGATAAAAGCTGAAGGCTCTTGATGTGTTCGGTTACCTGGGTTTCACTTCGTGGTGCAAAATCTCAATGCTTTATTCAGTTCTACATCATCATGAACTAAATGAATAGTTTGGTCAACTTTCAACCTGAAACTGCTGATAAGTTTTGTTCTGCTTGTTTCGGATAAGACTAGTTCAATCCACTTCGATTTATTAACGGAGACAACTTGAGTCAGGTGAACAAGTTAAACTGACAACCGCCCAACTGTCGGATAATTTTTTTTGCTTTTGAGCGCGTAAGATCAACTGAGGTGTTTGATCAGTAATGCATCACTAGCTAGTGATCACTAGTCGTGATCTTGTTTCCTTTATATAACCACAATTTATCCTGAGGTTTTTCAGTAGTTACGTTGCTGCTTCCACCCGAATGCTGCTGTGCGGGAATTAACTGTTTTCCACCGGATTACTGGAAGATTTTGCCCGCAAGATAGGCTAGCGCAGAAAAAGCAGTGGGGTTCCAAATCAGAATATTTTATTATATACATCATTTATAATTCTTGGTAGCCAAAAAAATTGTTTTTCCTACACTCCTCACTAATTTATGCTGAGTTTCAAGGTCAGATTCCACCATTTATTCACCATTCCTCTGTTCAGTTCAGTCCCAATTCCAATTAACTTTTTTCAGCTATATACATATAACGCTTTTAGTTTTCACATGTTTTAAGTAGGTTTTTGCCCGTAGCTGTATCCAAGACAGTTAACCGGGGAGGAAAACAACTACAGAATACGTGCCGAATCGATACGTTGTCGGAATTTCCTCTTCAACACTTGCTCTTTACAGAAAAATCGAAATAGATTATCGTTAAATCTCATGAAGCAGGAGTCGACTGTGAGCCTTTTCTGCAAACTAATCGATAAACTATTAGGCGATTGTAACCACCTAGCTTCTCCCATTCCGTACCAATATAATGCCAAACCATGTGGACCAGCTAGATCGCACATTTTATTGTCACTGAATATCGTTTATTTCCAATCATAATTCAGACAGTTAGTTTTCCTGCTCACGGATCGTGCATCGAGATGCATCGTTTAAGACGTGCTACAGCTTCCTACACCGAGGATAGGGATGCTAACAGAATGACGACAAAGCTTTGGAGGCGTCGGCCCCTCGACAGATGGATCTGTCTACCCAGTATGTCAGGAAGTGAGAACTACGCAGTGAATGCGATAACTTTGATTCAAGAGCGCCACTGGTTGCGTGACACAGCCATATCTACCATGATCATTAACCGTTGATTTGTCTCGTCCAGGGGTACCATACCTGTAGACGGTATTTTCCAGCACGACTGAGTTGAGTAGTAAATTAGGACAAATCGAACCATGGCATTGTACACTCTGCCATTGACAGTCAAGCTGATGTTAATTCGGCGCCACAAATGTCATAGTTTAGGGAACGCTGCCCTGGCCTTCAAAATTCGGGATGTGACTTCGTCTTTCAACAGTCCACCGGGACCTATGCAGTTGCCCAGATACGTGAACCTATATACTACATAAATCGGTTCACCTGCGAGCATGAATTTTGGGTTTAGTCGTATCCAGTCTAGCAGTAGCACCTTACACTCTACTCATGAGCATTTTGTTCACCCAAGAGGTTTCTCTCACATTCATTCGTTTCAAGCAGCAGGCAGTCAACCGCTCATCTGGGGATATTCTTATAAACAAGTCACTTATTTACGGCTGCAGTAAGTTCCTTTCAGCGTTTGCGGTATCTCCATGCTTTCCTTGATATCCTCATCCCCAGTTGCACATATTTTTCTACCAATTAATCATAACGTGCTATTTTTCGGGATGGTCTGTTATATGGCAACGAAGTACGAAAACATTAACTAGTAAACTCAGTTGGGTTGACAGGTACCGCCTTTCTGGATGGGACCGCAGACTCAACTCATCAGTGCCTGATAATACCGGCAGACATTGCTCAGTCACGCAGTCAGTGGTGCTCGTGCATCATGCTATCGCTGTCAATACACATCTGCCCAGTTTCCCATTTCCTCAGAGCAATACACAATACGAACAAAATGATCATAATATCACCTTCCACGCCTGACTGCATCTCCCACACCCTTGTTTTACGGTGAGCGAAACTGTAGCAGCTGGAACTAACGTACCTCGGTACACGGTGTGTAACTGGTAAACTGAAATTAACTGAACTGCTAGTTGGATCACATGAACTTATATGAACATAACTCAATATTGAGTGCTAACTGTGATCGATCACTTGCTGAAACCTTGAGCGTCGCAAGTGTCAAGTGGGAGCAGTTCTTGATTGGATCGATGAAGTGGCCTTAATAGCGTTTCTGTGCAAGATGATCTTTACCAGTTGTGTGGGTGTAAATGCCAGACCGAAAGTGGTCATAATTTCAGTGAACAGCTGCATTGATTTGAGAGCTCCGGGTTGGACGACAGCGGAAGAACTGTGTAAAAAAAAGACAACCCTATTGCAGAACTATACGATGGAACTATTGTTACTGGTGGCCATAGCCAGAAGTAGGAACGAGGAAAGGATAATTCAACTACAAAACGGTGTAGTTAACATCACTCTGCTCTCATCTCATTGGAAGCGGCATGTGTTCCACCGCGTAATGACATTCTGTCGATGAACTGGCCATCCTGAGCCCAATCCGATTTAAAAACCAGTGGAACACACTAACTAACGCAATAACTAATAAGGCTATCTATTCCTTCTAAAACCAGTGTGGAAAAGATTCAGTCAGTGTATAGGTCATACAAAAGTATTGAAATTAAAGGAATTACTCAAGACACGGAGCTGAAAACTTTCTTAATGAGACCATACCCTGAGTTGTTTCCATAATTCTGCCTTGCCAGTCCTACTATTTACCCTGTGCATTCCTGCTAGCTTTGTACATGTTTAGTCACATTACCGCTTGTTTCATCAATTGAGCATGGGTGTCAGAATTGTACAACACACGTGGAATCCTGGTGGTACCGGAGCCTGTAGAAACAATCGCATTCTAGCTTAGAATATAAGCTACGTAGTGATCCTCTTTTCTGTAGTTTGTATTTACTGGACATAGCTAATCGCACCTCACCTTTCGTATTTTATCGAAATGAGAAGTCCATATCGTGAGCGGAAAAGCACACTTGACGGTAGACTCAAACTAATGACCTCCAACTTACTGATCGAGTGAGCTACTGAGGACGCTTGCTGTCCGTCAAATTTGTGCACCTGAAATGAACACATGATATCTGCTTGACGGATTGACGGTTGGTTTGTACAATCGCCGATGTTGTACCCATTGGGTGATTTCTGTACTGACCCAGACCGTATCATTCTCAATACACCAAAAGAGTTTTTGTGCAGGTTGTTAGATAATAAAAGGGATCCAACGACTCTTGAGAACAAAAGTTCCAGTGCACAAGACGGAGTTTAGATAATTGAAGGGGTATGTATTGATTTGGCATTCTGAGAAAAAAATGAAAAGAAGCGACCACCACTGACATTCCATAATTATCTATGGACCAGTATTTTGTTGTTCTTTTCATTGACTTCACTGACCTCATTAGGTTGCAGATCACACAGGGTGAATCCTGTGTAAGCCCCTTCACATAGATCCAAAGTTAGTGAAGAACCTCAGCACAACAGACAGTGTCCGCTGTGAATTTTATCCGGTAACGACCAGGGCACCCAGGGTAAGGAGATACCTTGAGGTCTTCAAAAACCGTTGTCTTAGAACCAGAGCTCGAGTAAGCTGGTGCCGGTAAATCCACAGCGATACAATTAGGAAACGAGTGCTAGTTGTGAAGTAGAGAGTTAAATCGAGGACTGCGTTCAGCACCAAAAGCTGCAGTGATATGGACGCGTACTGAGAATGCCAAACCATTTTTCACCGAAAAGTTTACTGTTCTCTCTGCCCACTTCAGAGTGCCGCGTTCAGATAGGCGGTCAACCTTTGACCTAACAGAGGGAATTGAAATCTATTACAAAAATTCTGGATACTGTCGGTGATACTCGACTTCCGGGATTGGGCCTGCGTGAACCGCCCTGTGCATGGAGGGAGACACTCCAATATATCACTGCTGATCGATGTTAATAGTGTTCTTCTTATCAGTTTCCACCTGGAGTTCCTTCTTTTTTCGCAGCCGGATGTATGAGAATATTTTCTCCGGCGTTTATTTTGAACTCTGTACCAGCTGTCATTCAAGCACTTCACGATTGCGGCGCTTGGTCACAAAATACCGACGTTTAATTGCCTTATTGTACTGATACTACAATTCACGTTTTAGGTTCATCGGCTGGTACAGCTCTGTTTCGATCCGAGGATGGCTTTGGGGATTTGTCCTGCTGTAAGTGAAAAGGGTGTGCTTTACTTAGAAACTGTTTGGCCTGTCTTCGAATAGAAGCCATAACTCTCACTGTTTGCCTGCTCAGAAATTTCCCAGGATATGGGGTGATCTTCAGCTAGCATACCATGTGTGTCGACGCACGCCCCAGCTAGGAATAACAAAGAACACACTCGCTCTTCTCGTTCATTGGAAACGAATGACCGAATGATCATTATGCCGCAGGGATTCAAGAGGTTCCAGATTGTTGGCATAATACAATATAGGAGGCGCGATCAGATCTATGTTAGTTTGGTGCCTTGTAGGGTGGTGTACACTTTGTAAGTAGTTCAAAGCCAAAACCATCCCCAGAAACCTAGTCGAAGCAGTGAATTACACATTTGGTTGTTGGACTTCAGTCCCAGCTTCAAATATGGTATGATAATAGCCTAAACCTGAAACCAGGTTCTGCTCCACACAAGCACTCCACCGAAATTCCCTACTGACTCGTAGACCAAGATGTTTTCACCAAAGTGCTAACCTAGTTCCAGTCCTGTGTTGCTTGTCATCGGAAAGAAAGAAGACGTCAGATGGCAATATCTCGGTCATGGCTATCAAACCTGGGTGCAGTCTATCTCCTAGCAGCAGATAACAAGAATCCTCTGAGACCACGACCACTTTCAGTGGATGTTTTCTGTCCTGGCGAGTATCAATAATCGGGAAACCGCCTCCGTAAGGGCTCTTGATAGGTAGCATAAGCATCCCAGGGCCTGCTGAATCGTGCAATTTGTTGTTAAATACATTGGCGAATGAAAGAGCCCATTACCGACCAGCGAGGCAGCATTGCTCTTCGTGGATGGGGTCATCGTCACCAATCAGTAGAGAAGGAAAATCTCGCGCTCCGCTATTTTTGGATCGTTCAAAAGCATCCTCGGCGAGAAAGTGGTATACAGGTGCATGATAGTGGGATAAGCATGCATGATATGTGACCGGAGTCTCTTTTGATCCCGAAGGTACCTTGCCTTATTTTCGCAATTGGTGCGATGAGCATCAATAAACAATAAATAATAATCGTTGAGCTGCAACACACTTTATGTGTCTAGCTGCCATACCATCCAAAAGAAGCAAGAGGGCTGAGATACCACCAGGTTACCCAAACCTAGACAAGAGCAGTCAAGATATCGAGGTTGGGTTTGAACCACGAATCTTCAGACGGTTTAGGTGATGGGTCTGCAATGTCATCCAAGAATACGTCTTGTGCGCACTCGAAACAGAAGCGGTGATATGTGTTTCAACAAACTTCTTTCCTTCCATTTCCACTTAGATTTTCACTACCGGTTAGGTTGGGTGCTGAAAAAGTGGGATATCAAACACCAACTGAATGACACAGGTTGCGGGGGTGCGTCCCTTTAACCGCCTTTTTGCCTTCCCATTACTCTCCTTTGCACAGTTCTTCTCCTGTCCTGGCCCAATTATTCTGGTTAGTCCGCATCAATAACAAGAACTAAAATTGAGTTTCGCTATTGTTAGCGCTCATCATCGGCGCATACCAACCCTGGAAATTCTATGTCCGTGTGTGCTAGTACGACTGCACAAGCGCGTCCAGGACACATCCGATCTATCACGTCTGAACGGGCGAACGTGTGCACGCTTGAGCCATGTGACTGTTTGCACATGGACCGGGGCAACGGCCCAGTAGCTCTTCCTGTTGTGTCGATCGTCTGGTCCACCGGTCCGGACTTCGAGTGTAGGTAGTTTTACGGACGTCTGAAACCTGTCAGAACACGTTCAACTGTTGAGGGTTGACAATTCCGGTGCTTCTGGAACGCACTGCTGCTGCGGTGCTTACGCTCGCCTCGCAATTTCGGTGGCCAGGGTTGAAATCTCGGAACGGATAAAGATATGCACTACCGATGAGTTCTAATGAGAGCGAAACTCGAATCCAGTTCTACTAATTCTGGTGTGGACTAACCAGATTACTTGCTTCAGGACCGAATGAGGACTGTTCAAACGAGAACTATGTAAATGCAGACCACACCAATTTAGTCATTAACCTCCTGTGTACCTCAATGTGGAGGGGCACATACGTGGATGAACATACGTCAAATGAACATGATTTTTGCCCAAAAAGTCAAATAACATGTGACGAACGGATAAACTTACCATAACTACTAATGCTTTTCGTTACTCTATGAATGAAATTTTGCAAAGCCCGGTCGGCCTCACTCAAGCGTCTGTGCGCAAGTGAACACATCTCTGCATCCGGTCGGCAGGCGAGTACTCATCCATTCTGTCGGCGTCGATTCGATCCATCGATGAATCTGGGCGGTCCGTGGATCACACAGAAATACGAACTCGAAAGTACGGGCGTACTGGCATCGCCGTCTTCATTCTGAAGTTCATAATCATCTATGTTTCGAGTACAACCGGGAACCGATCGGGAAGTTGGAATGCAAGAAACGAGTAGACCAGATGAAAAGAGGAACTACTCGTGCACCATTCATGGCAGGAGGTCACCTTTCTAAGCCCTACAGAATTTCTTCCCGATAAAACAGTCTATATGTTTCATTTGTCGTTTTTCGGATGACATATACAAAGCAGAGAAGGTACACAACATTCACCGATAGATTCCCCCTGGGGAACAAAAAATTTTACCACCACTAATATGTACACGCAGCATCCGTCTACAGCATAGGAGGAGTAAGCTGAGCAAAAATGGCAAAATATCAACCGAGGGGATTGGAATTTATACGCTTTGATTTGAACTATTGAGGTCCACGTCTCAGGGTCGAACGATTGGTACTAAATACTGCTTCCGATAATATCAGATCTTTATCAAGGTACTCTAAGTTAGACGCTGAGTAAACACAGACAGCCACGATGACGTATTACATAGGACCTATCTGAGCACAGTAACGGCTATCTGATCTATCAGCATTTTATGAACGAATTCTGTTGTAAATCAGATATTTTGGTATCATCTAATTTAATGTTTTTCATTGAATCCCTGAAAAAGATTTAATGCTTGCCTCAAGCAAAACTAAGTTGGATATCCATCTTATCGATAAGACACTCAATGCCCCATGTGTTCCTCTGCGCGGCAATGTAATCTGATAGCACCTTTCTCGGAGGGATTAGCGAGTGTCGGTAGAGCTTAGCTGAGTGGGTGGGAGGCGTGAAAAACCTTGAACACAAAGCTGAAACAAGGGACGAGGATATCTGGGAGCAACTAAGACGAACGCCGGTAGGGCAGTTGAGCGAAATGGTTCTTTTTTAGGTTCCATCCTGTGTTTTATTCCTCTGACATGGTAAGACTGTATAGAGCCAGACACACGATGTTTCCTGTACAAGTGTTTTCCTATTAACTTTAACTTGAATACCTTGAAGATTTTTTTCTTCCTAAACTTTATTCTCAAACTGTACGGTAAATGAGGATGGAATCAGAAATTTAGAATGTCGTTTCAAACACCAGTCAAATTTTTCAGGATTTGTGACGGTGTGTTTCAGGCGTCAAATAACTTATAAACCCAATTAGTAATCTCGTTACTCAAAGTTCCGATGAATTTTCGGAAATTTTATCGTTTTTTGCTGGACAGACTTGTCTTTGGCTCTGCAAGCCACTTCCTGCGCTTGAAACGCCTAGCACATGTATTCCACTGGTCTAATGGATGTGACCAGGTTCATATGGCTTTACCACTGTTCGGTCGAAGTGCTTCAAATTAGTTTTTACTCCTGATTCATCAACTGAACCAAGCAACAATGTCCACCAGGTTAGCACCTTTCTGGGTTCCTCAAAGGTGCGTATTTTTGGATACATGCCGTGGAATCTAGTAGTGGACTGAATAGTTGAACATTGCTCGAACCACAGAAGCGAATGAGCAAGTGTTGTCTGCTGTATACTCTGCGAGGAGAGGAGAACACCGAGTGCACTTCGTCGAACACGAATGATACCCCACGCTACATCCGTAAAGTCAATAAAACATAATGCATTTTTTCAGAGGTACACAGAACGATTCAAAGCACTCAGCTGATGCATGAACAGTAGTGTTGTACTGAATTTCCGACCATTCATACACAAGGAAGCTGTACCAATCGCCGCGATGGTTAAAACACGTCAGCTGTTGCTGGGGCTGACACATACTCTTTCAAACACAGTCGTATCTGGATAGCGGCCAAAAACACATCTTCTTCGCGCAGTTCCACAATTTAGCTCACCATTAAAACTCACGATATTCTGGTCAATTTGAAAATCACATCTGAGTCATGCTTGGTTAATGAACAGAGTAGTAGTAGTAGTCGGCGCCCTGTGCCACCTCATTGTGGTGCCGACTGCGTAGCCCGGACGCCAATCTGGGTGAGCAACTCCAGACAGGGCTAACCACCCTGTTTGGTTTCAATGTGCTGGTTACTTTCGACAATGTACGGTACAAATCATCTGGCGCCTCCGCACCAATTCCAATCAGTACACAGGAGGGACTCGTGAGGCACTCATGTGAGGAATGTGGCAAGTGCTGCAAATTGAAAGCTGGTTTGCTAGCCCACCGTCGAGTTCATGTCCATGAAAGTATTGGCACGAACGTGGTCACCCATTTGGCCTGCAATGACTGTTCCCGCCTTTATCTGTCTTGTGACAGGCGAACTGCGTTGTTCGTGAGATTGGAGCGGTATTTCCCTGGTTGATCGAATATCAGCATCAAAACCAGGTTACGTGTGCATAATTGGCAAGCACAATTGGAAGGATCATCATCTGGTGGCCCTGACCAAACCATCGGTCAAACAGCAACCCATTCGTCAGAACCTGATGACTATAGCATCCGATTTAAACAAACCATGGATTGCGCCGGTTTTCATTCTTGGAATCCCATGCTGACAGTTCGCTTGCCAGTGTTGACCTCCTGGCATTTGCCCGAGGGTTGCAGTTTGGCATCATGACACCGGAGCAAGTCCTGTCGCTTCTGGACCTCCACGCCTCCAGGACATTTCCACACACCTGGAAAACTGTATCCCGACGCCGTCGTCAGTTAGCCCATCGGATGCCGGTCAACCGAAATCAGATCCGCCGAGCCAACTATGCCGCCATCCAGACCCTATACCACCAAAGACGGAAAGATGCAGCGTCTGCTGTGCTCGATGGGTCATGGAAGGATCTATACAAAGGTAACTGCGGCCTACCTCTGGATGCCGAGCAGTATTGGAAACAGGTGCTCTCAGCTCCAAAACACCTGGATAGCCGGCCAAGTCGCGCAGTAGTACCATCCGATTGGAGCTTGATCAAGCCAATTACAGGAGAGGAAGTCGATCCGTTTAATGGGCAATTCGTCCTCAGGCCTGGACAAGCTCCTGCCCAGGATGCTCCGCCGGTTCAATGCTGACGCGCTTGCTGGGTATCTCAACTTACTCTTATTATCTGGGGGTTGTCCCCCACATCCGTGTCGTGCCCGTATTACTCTGGTTCCGAAGGTCCCAAATCCGACTTTACCGAACCAACTGATACCGATCTCCGTGTCATCCATTCTTGTCCGATGCTTTCATAAGGTGCTTGCTGATCGTCGGAGTCGTAGATTGCAACTGCCCTCACTCCAGTTTGCATTTCTACATCGAGACGGTTGTTTGGAAGCTACATCGCTGTTACATGCCCTGCTTACTCTTCAGCGACTGCTTCTAACCTCAGCTTGGCGTTTGTTGATATCTCGAAAAGCGTTTGATTCGGTTTCGCATGACACAATCGTCAGATCTGCCGAGGCGTTTGGAGCGCCGTCACCCCTGATTCGATACATCGCACAGTCCTATGAGAATGCTGCAGCAGTTTTCCCCAATTCCGAGGTTCACTGCCACAGAGGTATGGGACAAGGAGATCCACTCTCCCCATTATTGTTCATCATGGAAATGTATGAGGTTCTTGGATTGTCGATGTCGCAACTGGGATATCAGTTCCATGACACCCTAGTAGATGGTTTTGCCTTCGCTGACGACTGGGTCGTGTGTGTAGAAAGTCAGGCTTGCCTTAACGAGAAGCTTGAAGCTGCTGCGGTCGAGTTGGGAAGAGTTGGTATGAAGATAAATGTCCGAAAGACGAAAGCGATGGTGAGTTGTGGGGACAGGAAACATCGGGCGACAGCAGTCTCAGTCGAACCATTTTGCTTCGCCGATGAGCTCATCATTCCTCTGGGTCTGACAGACACCGTAACATATTTTGGCATCCCTTTTACTTTCAAGGGGAAAGGGGTCTTCAACTACCGACAACATCAGCTCAAACTGCTCGATGAGGTGACGCGTGCCCCGTTGAAGCCGCATCAAAAAATGGAGATCACGAGGAACTACCTGATAGCGAGGCTGACATATTCGCTCGTGCTCAGCCAAGTCCACCGAAATACGCTCAAAAGGTTGGACAACTACATCAGGCACTCTATTCGTGGCTGGATACGTCTACCGAAGGACACCCCGATCAGCTACATCCACGCCGGTAAACAACATGGGGGACTTGGTATCCCAAGTCCAAGTGCAACAATCCCGATGCAGCGGAGAGCGCGTATGGAAAAGCTCCTTTCTATCCAGTGCCGAGTACTAAGCAATGTGGTCAACTATTCCGCATTTGGTAAGATTGTTCGCGATCTCAGCCTTCCGATCCGAGTTCATGGTGCATGCGTAAACACTAAGGAAGAGCTGGTGGCTGCTTGGGGTGATAGTCTGCACAGCAGCGCTGACGGTCGCGGTTTACGAGAGCTGGTCGCTTCACCCCTTTCGAATCGATGGCTTGTATTTCCAGAACGAGTGTTTCCTCGGATATTTATCCGCGGTATCCAGCTCCGATGCAACCTGCTCAGGACGAGAGTTAGAGGCGCTCGGCATGGTCATGGTGGCCAGACGATCTTATGTCGTGGAAACTGTGGCCAACCGGAGAGTTTGGTGCATATTTTGCAGTCCTGCTGGATCACGCATGATGCCAGATGTGCTCGTCATGATCGGGTTGCGAGGGAACTCGTAAAGCGTCTCCGTCGCCTGGGATAGATCGTCCTCGAGGAGTTGGGAGCACCTAATTCGACGTCCTTCATCAAGCCTGACCTAATCGCTGTTCGGGAGGGCCGAGCAACTGTGATAGACGTCAGCATAGTCTCGGATGGGCGCGGAGTGATTGTGTGGAATTGGAAGAAGCAGAAGTATGGTGCTGATAAATATTCACTCGCCTAATCTCAGCCCTATGTGTAACTGGTTGTGAATTCGACTTTTTGGTCCACCAACCGTTGCTCACCTCTTATCGAGGTATCTGCTTTCCTCAATCTTCCAAGGATGTTATTGGACTGGGACTTCCTAAAGTCACAGTCAGTGACTTGTGTTTGCTTGCTATTGTGGCACTCTGCGTACTTACGACACTTTTATGCGTGGTACGTGGCGCTGCTTGTCCATTCTTGCCATTGACTTTCACACTTGCCCCAGTATGACGGTCACTTTGTGCCTGATGTGCGGGTCTTGACTGGCCTTACTGCGCCTTGAAGAGCGTTTAGCATTGTTTGTCCTTTCTTCAGTTGTAAGTCTTTAAACGCGTGTTTCCATACCAAAAATTCTTGCATATGTTGGGATTCATCTTGTTTTACTGGAACTGTTGGTGGCATGCCTTCGAATATGACGCCTCCCTCGTTTCAGCTAATATTCCCTTGTACACCATTCTTCATCTATCGCATGGATTTACTTTTTATGTTTGTGACCATGCTCTTCAAAAATAAACCATAATAGTAATCAAGGCACCAGAGCGGGGCTGCTCATAGACCACTTCTGCTCACGTTTGAAAAAATGTGCAGCCTCATGGTTCTCTTGCTTCCCATGTGATATACGGTGGGATTACAGGTGAATGAACTTGATTATTCGCTCAAGTGAAAAGTTTGGAATCCATCGAGAAGTTTAGTAAACTTTTACGAAAATAGAATAATTTTGTTTGGTCCGCACAGGGGAGTTAACCCTGTACCACGCCTGACAGAATCATTCATAACATACCACGTATCCTGAATTTTTACTGGCCCACAAAATAAAGGGTTGACTGGTTACATTCCAAAACATCGTTTGCCTCCTTTAGTAAGCAGACATATGCTCGATCTACAATCTTTGTATCAACCGTATGGAGGGGAAGAAACCAGGCTGAAATCTGAATGCCTTCATGCCTCTTGCCAGATACCCTTCCATCCAACGTGGCAAACAAAATGTTGGGACCGACCCATTAAGTCCAAAGTTCAAACGTGAGACTTTAATTAAGAGAAATATGCCGTTTGTGCAATTTGGAGCATGGACAAAGCACCATAGTTTTTTTAAAAAAACAGTCACATGACAGAGAAGTGTGCGACCTACTGTTCTTAGCCGCACGTCATCACACGGTTACAGCGACCAAAATAAAGTGAGGTTGAAATACTGCAAAGTACAGCCTAGCGGTTGGTATCCAACAAGACTAACTATTGGTGGTTCAAAGAAATGACAAGCCTTCAAATGTCTCTTTTGGTGGCTTGTATCTGAATCGTAACCACTTAAGCTGTTTCTAGTGCTCTTCGGCTAATGGCCTTTAACTGATCTTGTGGCATTCGATAAATCTCTCTGAATGATTCGATCCAGTTGACCCAGCAGCTTGCATTGGTCAGTTAGTTAACGACCCCGTTTGACTTATCTTCAACTGATGTCGCCAATCGATGGATGCCCTTTGTTCGCCGGGATGAGTGCTCAATCGTCCGACTCAGGTAACTTGCGGAATGTTCGCAAACAACTGAGCGGATAACCGTAGAAGATTGGTAGGATGACCTCTCTCCAAAGAAGAATGGCAGTACCCAGGGTTTCCATTTCACTAAAACATGCAATACGCTTAGTCAAAGTTTATTCCCAAATCTCATTTTCTAAATGGATTTTGTTGTCTGGTCCCTGGAGGACATCAAGCCCAGGTGTGTGTGTGTGTATGGGCTGGGATGGGGGTGGGGGTGGGGTAGGGCAAGTGTGTGTCTCACTGAAACGCTATTTGCTGTAGTGACCCCTATAGCGTTGTCATTCAGTCGTGTTGTGTGGCCTTGAGTAATATGGACCCAAAAGCCGAGTGACTCAGTCACTCCAGTCAGGTCAAGTGGAAACATTTTAAATATAATTACTACAAAGAGCGATTGCAATCAGTCAAAGTGGGAATCATAATATTGAGCATACTTAAATTAACCGAACGTACAATGCAGTTCTCCGGTCACCCTTGGAGCACTGTGTGCACATAGCCAGTGTGATTCCCAACGAGTCATATGCCTTTTTACTGAGATAACAGCAGTCACGCAATGCAAAAGAAAACTTGACTACGTGTCCTGCAATATATATCTGTCCATAACAGGCCAACGGCTTCATTATGTACGCCACCCAATGGCCCTAAACCTAGCCTTTTTTAATCCTTTTTCTTCTTTTTGTTGCCTTTGTTCCTACATTCTATTCAACTTTTTTAAGCTGATGGTTTCAATTTCACTCGAAGACACGCTGATGAGCAAACGATGTACGTAATGCCTTCTCTGGTCAATACAATTACATGGTTACAGAAAGACTTAAAACCGCATGGACTACCTTTTTTTAAAGAATATTTCTAAACAACCAACAACAGGTTGGAATCGGTTAGACCATGCCACGTGACTACGGATTGATCGTTATCCTGTTGAGGATTCCGCTTTGAATTTTACATAGTTTTCAAGATTCCAGGCATCTGGTCAACCAAAATTGTCGTTTGATTGTGATAGTTTCCTCACTTACTTCAAGTGTCTGCGGTTTTCCACGTTGCAATTTTACAGACAATGGATGGAGTCGGCAAATAGTTCAGGGCTTTTTCATATGAAATGAGAAATGAGTAAAACCGGCCAGCGGAAGAATGGCCATTGACGTTACATGCTGAGATAGAATGCCCAACAATGGACCATTTCAGTTTTGTGATGATGAAGGACTAATTAAATCCCGAGTAGGAAGAATTTCCAAAGAACTGAGAATTACACTGTTAAGCTACAGAATGAGCCAGTACAAAAGAGCTTCGAGATATTTTAGGAAACACTTCCAACATTTAATTTTTGGTGAACAAAAAGGAGTATTTTAATCATGTCTGAACGCAATAAGCCACTCATACAGTTGCTGGGAACTCTTCGACAGTCCATGATCGGTTTCACCTTTCTTGGGGTTCATCAGGTAGGGGAATTCCCTGATTTTGTAGGGTAATTATGAGCCCTGATTCACTCACTCACGAGCACTCTACTTCATCTTAAGTATATTCAAAAATGTCTATACGTGAGGTAACTTCCCTGACTATTCATCAGGTACCTTTTATTTATGTAGGTATGAATAAACTTCAATCAATGAGTTCTGTTGGAAATTGTGGAAAGGCTAAAGGATTAACCTTCGAAGTATTCTGAATTTCCGCC
Source organism: Opisthorchis felineus (assembly GCA_004794785.1). Lineage (NCBI taxonomy): Eukaryota > Metazoa > Platyhelminthes > Trematoda > Opisthorchiida > Opisthorchiidae > Opisthorchis > Opisthorchis felineus. The sequence goes on from SJOL01008492.1 coordinate 1,141,773, forward strand.
AAGGAAGCCTGAAAAGGTTGAGCTAATGAATAATGATATTCTGTTCTTTATCTATAGTGATAAGTTTGGCTTTGATTTATTCGCCCAGCCAGGCAGTTTACTTATCACTAAACTGCCTAGTTCAGCAAAAAACATGGGCCATATTTACTATCTGCCATATTTCCCCCTGAATAGCAAAAAGTAATACGTTGATATCCGTTAAGTTGGACTTGTATACTTATATAATGTCGCATGTGTGGCACTGATTTTTGCTGTTTTTAGTTGTCGAAATAAAATGGAAATGAGCAGGCTAAAATTACGGGGAACCACATATTGTCTTTACGCACTTGCAGCAACAACATCAATGTACCCTTTAAAGTTGATACGTGAAATAAACATTTCAAGTCCAAACAGTGACTGAGTCTTGCAAGTCTTCTGTTTTGGATGGTGGGACCTTTTGATATGGGTATCACTGAATAAGCAGTACCACACACTTAGTGGGATTTCGAATCAACAAAGGATCTTGTGAACCTTTGTGTACCTGTCCCCTCAATGTAGAATGAACACAAAAGACCTTTGCAACCTGACAGCGCACATGCAGCAGAACTAAGTGTTATCGGGGTGAATGTTGGTAGCTCAGGCAGTGTAAGTAGTCGCTGGTTTCTTCACTGAGCTGGGCAATAAAATTGCAAGCCTTTCATCACCCCTTGAGGTTACATCAGCGGTGCGTTGTTAGGGTACGGATTGAAACGTGCCGGTGTGCGTGCACGTATATACGTGCTGCTAGCCGGCGATTAGTTGTTCAACCGGGTGGTTCTACTGGTTGTTCTGTTATCCTGTTCTGTTATCCACCAGCCCTTTGAACTCGGCCTTTTGAAGTCTCACTTACTGGTCAGTGAACTAGTGAGTTCGGTATTTGACCTCTGGGTTACATACTATGATCTATATTGATGAGACTCAAAGACGTGCCCTGTTTCTTGGTCCGTCATTCAGATAGCCGGCTGTCACAGAGTAATCTGATTGAGACAATGATCCTCTGCAAGCAGTGGTGCATAAATTAGATCTAGTTCAACATGACGGTCGGTCGAATCCGTCGAGGAGTACGATGTTTCAAGGAATTCTTCTCCGTTTCTCGTATCTCCGCTGAATTCGTAAGCTTATTTGTCTTCAGGTATGGAGACCAAGGACAGAGGGTTATCTCATCTAATGATGATGTGTTCTTTTATTTGTATGCACAGTTTATTGCCGGTTTGTCCAACATAAGACCTGTTACAGTTGGTGCAGTTGATTCGGTATATCAAGTTGTTCCTCTTAACGTAGTGTTATCAGTTGGTCTTGAGATCAGTTCCATATAGTAGCACTCGGTTTGCGGGATCCGAGGAATTTGATAGAATGTAATGTGCCTCTAGGCAGAAATGAGGATAAAGAGATGCACGGAAATCCGCTGAAACATTTAGTGACTGAAATGGCGATATTTCCGACATGCAAAAATGCGCGTGTGAGAGCGTATAATTATACCATACACTTTGTGCTCTACAGTTTTTGCAACTGTTACATGAAATACCGAGTACTGAATAATCACCTCATGTTTGCTCATTCACTACACTGGGATTGATCTGCTGTTGGAGATCGTAAGCCTGTCACAACCAAAGCGTGCGCTTTCGTCTCCAAGCTCTGGTAATGCGTTCAGTCGGTGCTGACTTCCTAAGCACGCATTTCCGCATGAAATATGCAGTCACAGGTTTCCTTTTGTGCCACATAACATGGTGTAATCACCCGGGTGACAGTACTGATTCGCCGAGTCAAATAATTGCGTTCCGGTTTTCTCTAATGGGTCCATCATTTCAATAGCCCTCTCTTGAACTTAGAAGGCAAATGATTACCGGGACAGCTCAGTTACACCGCTTCAGTTGAAGACGGCCAACTGCATGGGATAAACAACTGAAGGGGTTAGCCACTAAGAAGACCCTTGAAACAAAATGCTGAGTAAACCTGCAAATAGCGATGACATTTCTTTTTGGGCCTCTACACACAATGCAACTACACAATGTAACTAGAATGAAAAGCGCACAAATAGAAATCGGGAAAGTCATATGTATTAGTAAATGTCCAAGTGGGTATCATCTTGTAACAACTAAGTTTCGTTAGATGTGGGCCGTCTGGCGAATTCCGCACAATCATAGCTATCACGGAACCCGAGAACGACCACAACGCTGGTTTTGGGGCCATCCCCAGATCAATCTTGATTCTACCATTAAAATGTGGGCCGAAGTTACCTAGAACGAGTGTATCGTTTGACGAGATGACGGAACATCCTACACGCATAGAGGAGCAAATTGCATGTTCGTACTTGTTATTTTAAACGAGTACATCACTGACACCGAGCATATTTTTCATCATCATAGCTTTGATTCATTTTCAAAGTTGCTTTCAAGGTCCGACATGCATGGACAGTTGTTCAATGCCCCAAGAACCATAACCCTAATCTTGTCACCGTTTTCGCAAGTTCACTTCCGTTTGTTTAATTCCCGTCCCGTTGTGTGGTTGCGACATTTCCACGGCATAGTCATCTGAAATAAGGTGTTCACAACGGGTTTCAGTATCATTGATGAGGATATGAAAAGTTACGACATCTTCAGAGAAACTGAGGTATGGTTTTTCCAAATCAGTGCAGTTCTGTGTACTGGAGGTTGACGGTAATGTCCCATACTTGCTTAGTTTCCTTCACTAAGGGCTGCCAAATATCTCACGACGATACGAGAAGCAGAAAAAACCACCTCTACTTCATACGCCCCCATCTAACACCTTCTCCTTATACTTTATTGAGTGCTGTCGCCGGCTAGCACCCTTTGGATCGTTAGCGCTCCACCTGTCCCTACCAGAAACGTTTCAGAACGGTTCATGAACGCTCCATGGTGGTGATATTATCGCCCGTTGAAATCCACCATTTTGCTGCAAATGATATTCTATAAACCCCCGAAATAACCTGAAGGAAGTTAAACCTACTAGGGCTTTTGTGGCCTAACTTGAGAGCCAACCTGAGTAAAAATTAGTAAGTCTTGTTTATCATTTGTGTGAGCAAACTAGACGAAAATCCTGATGACTGCGACAATCCAGTAAACGAATCTTAGATGTACTCAGCGGAAAATGACTAGCAAATCGGATGTCCATTGCGTCAAAACATCTGGCGGTCCCACTTCGACAGCTATCGGGTGTGAAAATGAGCTGGCACATTCGACCGCACCTTCAAAAGGTTACCAAAAATCAAGTGAACCTGGACACACGTTATCTATGGTCATAAATTGCCTTCTAGAAGTGAAGATTTCAACAACCACCTTAGAATATATACACCACTGCATAGAAATGAAGCCCAATGGAATTACGAAGTTCTACACAAAGAATATCGTGTTACACCAGCGTCTGATTGGCAAAGTGTGCAGCGCGCTTGTGGTATTCTCCAAAACGGATCAATGCAATATTTGCTTTACCTGGGATTTACGCATGGCGGTTACGGTTCAGGACGAAAGACCAGCCAATTGGGTTACTTTGATCGACTGCTTACGAAGGTCATAGCTTGCATATTACAGGGCTGTCAGTCTGTGAAGATTATGAATTGCGAACAGTTATGGCCTCAGGCGGTTGGCTCGTCATGACATGGTCTTCAACGAGGTGCCGCATGGAAGTTTTGGACGGCTGACTGCATCATTTTGTATGGTGCCAAAGCAAGCTGTAATATGGTTCTGGCGGATTACACGGGCAGATGTGAGGCAGATGTGACTTGCGCAAAATACGAAATCATAACTTGTAAGACAATGCATCTCAAAATGTAAGTTTGTAACAATTGACGCTGAAAGTTGGACAGGCTAGTATAGGTTCTTTATAGAACTCCTGGTTTCGTTCAGAAGGGATGACAGCTGGCTCCTTGTGGATTCGGACAAAAGTTACGGCCCAGTGATAATGAGAGTAATAAGTTTCCGCACATGTGGGGAATTACATTCGGTTGTTTTAAATGCAATATTTAATTGTCTTCTGAGGCAACTGTTTCATAATGTGACACGGGTCGCGACGGCAGCGACTTTCTTTATTTTCACTTTGGCCACAGATTTGGCGTTGACAGAAGCCTACAAAATGACGTTCATCACAGTTCTCTAAAGGATGTGCAGTAGCTCAAGGCAGGTGGTGTACTTGTGTTCTACCATTTGTTAATTTTCCACCGTAATGGCGTCTTTCAAAATGTGTCCAGCTCGGCGCATCTGGAATTCTTGCCCGAGGTTTGAATAGTGGGTGCTACACGATAAGATCTTCCATAGAATATCCGAATTTCGTTATGGGCGTTGTTGTAATGCCTTCGTCGCTGGTAGAGCTGAGGTAAGTGGGAAAAACGAGTGGACTGAGCCGGTTACGTGTGAGCAGTTTAAGGAAAGACCTTTCGCATCCCAGGGCATCCAGCCTATGTACTACACGACATCTCACAGGATTGTTTTTTTTAAATTATTTTCAGACCGTGAAATGAAAAATGCAGTAACTGGGTGAAACTATCTCCGAAAATCTTGTAATCTCCAAGATCCCGTAGCACTAGGTAGCACACAAATACGGTATTGCGTGAGTTGCAATCAGCAAACCCCTGCTGATCTCTCCCCTTTTAAACACGTCTGGATAACAGTGCCTGAAATGTGTTTAGTAGAAAGTGTACTATAGAAAGGCGTACTGTTTATTGGCTGTATTACGTAAACTTTAATGCACGCAAGTCGTTTCAGTACCATTATTTTTAGCCTTATGTGTAGGGTGCCGCTTACTGAGAACACCAATCGTTTTTGGAGGATCCGCTCTTCCGAGGTGCGTTCTCGGACTCAACCACTATATGAGAAGGTCGCTCTATCGCTTCTACTAAATTATTTAAACGACTGTTTTGTACATTGTACATTATTTCTACTTACACTGCATGTCGTCCTACAGTTTAATAAAATTACATCGCTGTGTAAATAAAAACACATGCTTCGTTCATCGAAATTCTTACTGGCGCCATTGCCACACTCTGGGTTGACCAAAGTCAGAGTCTACAAATTAATGACAGGGTAGGATGGCAGTTTAGTAGACGATTCATTGCAACAAAAAGGCTCGTTGCACTTTCTGTCAGTTGGGATGAAAATTCCACCAAACCAAAAAACAACTACTTTGAAATAAGAGCAACCGAATAAACTGTCTCACATCTTTTATCTGAGTGGACTGAAATAGCCTTGTATGAACTAACCAGTATCGCAAGTTTGTGATCCCAATAAAGCCGGCTTAACAAAGGATGCGTTCAATCTAGTGTACAATTCTCATTATCGCGGTTTATGAAAGGGTATCATTATTCAGCGAGTTCTGGTTTTATCAGTGCCAATTGTCTCACGGATGGCTGCTTAGTTGTTCCACACACGACCGATAAATACGATTGACATGTCATTATCAGAGATAAGGTTTTCATCGACGGCTCGAAAAACCGGTTGAATCACAGTTGACCTCCTTTTATTGTAAAAAAAAACTAAATGCGTCTGAAGTTATTGAATAAGCGTTTGGGGAGAGCTAAAGAGCTATATGAGACCAACTGATCAAAATCTATCAAATCTCATTAGAACCTTAATATTTCTAACTGTCAGGGCCTGGCTAGGACCGAAATCGCAGTGCAACTTGCCAATACTACCTATGCAGCAGATTTTTTCAATAATGAGACAAAGCAACCCATAAATGACGAACTGATAAGCAACAACTGCCATCCGTGAACCAAGCTGTGCAGGGTCCTTTAGCCACCACTTTCACTCAAATGTTGTTTTTCCTATGATACCGCCATGCGCACTGAACGCACACGTCATTGGACTCCATTAATTTTTCCTCCCAATGTGTTATTACACAGTTCAGTCATGCACACACACATACTAGCGGAACTCAAGAATAGTGCTGAACAGTTGTTGAAAAATTTGAAGGAAAAGAGTGTCACATAATCGAAAAATTTTCGTAAACCAACTAGAAATTAGAAGCACGTGTAAAAATAAAGTAACATTTACGCCAGCCGAACATTCTTGGCGAGTCACTGCCGGTTTCACCCTAATCAGGTAGACCTAATCTCTAACTTTTCATGAATCTTATTTTGCACTTGAAAACCGCGATATGGCGAAAAAACTGCTTGACACGCGAAGTGGGTTTATTATTCACTGAGTCGTGAAGAGCGGTGCGTGGTTCACGATCACCAGAAGCAAGAATACCTTCACAAAAATGTGAAGATCAAATGTTGTTATTCTTTTTCTGGAAGAACACAGTTGAAAAAATCGTGTGATAACTCCCCAAGAATTAGGTAACCAAAAATTTGCGTCGGTGGAAAAGCAGTGCGAAGTGTGAGGAAGATAACGAAGCACGAGCTCATTTTTATGTGCAACTAGGTGGTACAAATATTTTGAGGGCATGAATAGAACAGTCAATCCATTTGATGTCTTCGCTAAGTTCCACAACCCCCATGGTCGTGCAAAATGTCACAAAATTACTTCCAAAGTAAACAGTAGAAGTCACCCTTACATGCTAATGATTTGACTACATTTCGTCTAATAATGAAGCACATACAAGCAAGTTATCCAGCCTACAGAAGAAAAATAAAAGGCGGCATCTCTTCTTTTTCATAAAACCCATACCAAACTGGAACCACCCTGATTCAAGAGAGGAACGGTTTATTTTTTTGCCAGTTTTCAGGACATTTCGACCAGTGGTTAACTGAGTTACGATAGTGTCTTTCACCAATTCAGTCGTAACCATCTTCCTCTGATTTTCGTTTGAATGAAGCACAGGTTCTGATCATTTTCTGCTGATCACAATTTAAATGTGACCTTGTGAGCACCAGTTAGCACGCCATACGGTATGTTTGGAGGACCATGACATCCACCTGGAAATACTCTAGGCAGGGTAGCCTATGAAGGGACTAGTAATTAAATGGTTCCACTGCGTTGTCAGCGACTGCTTAAATTAACGATATCAGAAAAGCAGTGACGTCTTTCCTATTTAAAATGTGAGTGCACATTGCAGCGTACAGCATTTCTCCTTGAAAGATAACAGCCATGGGACCGATAATCACCGCTTTCTCTCGTGGGGCTAATTTTCCGAATGTGATTTGAACCCCCTAGTCTGGAAAAAATATAAAAACAAGGACCCATAGTTTCTAGAGTTGTTTTCTTCATTACTTAGTCCTCTCTGAAGTACATTTTGATCGTTTTATGCAGATTTAATTCGCCAAAACGAATTTGTTGACAGCGATTCCTGTAACAATGGTATCAAGTCGGTCAACCTGGTCCTCGCCTTTGATTTCATCTGACTCTAAGCATAAGTTTCCAACTTAAATGATAATTTTGTGCAAACGTACCACCTCGGTGACTTTTTTCTCATATACTCGGCGAACGTAGTTCCGAGCAACTTCTGCCTTCTGTGTGTTGACTAAGGCTCTATACCAGAAGCCCCACTTACAAGTTTTATATGCATGAACAGAACCCAACAAAGTGATATGATTTTAGCTGCAATTATCCTAGTTATTGGTATCCGAATAATTTGAAGTCGAAGCTTTCTATCACTTTATCGGGATTTTTCTGAGAACGGTGGGAAGGGGGTTTTGGACAGCGAAGTTTAATTCGGAGTGAAACTCACTGTCAATCGGTTTTTGAATGGTGCAACCCAGCAAAGTTAGGTTAGATAATGATTCATCCTTAATCCAATATCATTTGCTTGAGTCGTCGGTGTGTTTATCTTGTCGGTTGAAAAGATTATGTTAGCGGGAAAATCGGCTGAAGAGAACCAACAGTAGTAACACCAGCAGTTAACCGTCCAGTAGTTTCATCAATCTTCTGGGTAGTGCTATACCAAGAAAATTGGTTTTTGTATTCAGATTATGTTGGCACAAAATATCATCCTACGTAAGTACTAAGCAGAAAAGTGTATTTTCAGTAAAATCCCTCTTTATGGGATATCCTCCATGTGTGCACGTTTCTCTTCCCGTGCGCTTCTTGTTAAAATTTCAGTAAGTTTTGAAGATGATCTGATGAACCGGATGGTGAAAATCAGAAACAGCCATGCGAGGCAGAAAACTCTAAATCGGACGCTAATTCGCAGATTCATTTACCTAATACCGTACTGACCTCCTGTAGCAACGGCTTTGGCGGACTTCATAGTATGATGTGCAAGGGTCTTCCATATACCTGAACGCATCCCCTCATTTGAACAAATATCCTAACAACCGAATGGTTAGTTCAGTTCACCGATGGTGACGTGCTTGTTGGACCCAGGCTAATCAGTACCAGCTTTGAGGAACCCATAGTCCAACTCTATAACCCACTCTGAGACCGTCCGGATGTTTTTTTTACATCTCAACATACACCTGTCCAATAGGTCAACGTGAACTTATGGTCATTACGAGTATATACCATGTCTCCAGGACGAGGACGGACAACCATCTGGTCATCCAACCCAGCGTTCACTGTGGCAGATGTTCCGTCAAGCCTGTAATTTTCGTGAGGTCAGCGTATCCGGCGGGCTGGACTCTCAATATCTGCCCGCTGGAGTACGAGTTGTTGAAAGCTTTTCATCGTGTGAAGCATCTGCCAGTCACACACACACACACACACACACATAAAAATGTGCGAGTGACGTGCGCGAAAACGTCTTTGTTGCGATTCCATGGTGGGGGGGGGGGTAATAGGGGTGTCAGCATGCCAACTAAAAGCGGGGCCTGTCAGATCCAAGCTTTGTCATAGCAACTTAACACATCTGGGCGGTTGTTGCTAAGTCGACAGTCACGACGGCGGTTGAGTTCAGCCACCAGGTTAACTGTCCTAATGTCGTGTTTCCACCATTGATCAGCGTTTCAGCAACCACAAACAACATTGCTGCATACCAAGGAGTTGTTTTTCGTCAATTGTCAGCCGTACATGGGTGCTCAAATAAGTTTACTCAGTTGGATGCCTAGCCTTGCGAGGTGCCCAACCTGAGATTTAAGCTGCACACAGTTGGGTTCTTAATCCTACGCGTTCGAAGAATTGCAGTAATGATCTTATCACAAGATAATATTTTTAGACAATATTTGTGAATTCACTTGTCATGTGTTCATGTTTTGCGTGCAGATCTGAGGTCTGCAATGTCGGAATATTGGTTTTTGAGCAGCTGGCGTTTGATCTGTTTGGATACCGTATCTACCGTATCCTCAAACAGTAAATATCAAAAACATGTTTATCTCTTTCCTTGATTTTCTACTCAGGTATAGGGAACTGCGCAAAGAGTGCAGCCTGGACTGACCAACTGTATTCAGTAATCCAACTTATAAAAAGTTCCCCTGATTAGTTCTGAAGGCTGGCAGTTTCACGTACCCTTGTGTGGTATCCGTGTTTCAGAGAAAAATATTATTACGCTTCCTTCCCCGGAGTGCAAAACAACAGCGAAATTCGCGACCGAAGTTTGTTGTAATAAAAGCCGCAATCTAATACCTTCTACAGTGAAACAAATCGTAGTCGTCACGCATACATGACACATAGGCCAATCTAATTTCATTAATGGGTTGAACCGTTGCGCGCTTACCGCTGCTGAGCATGATTCTCATGTGCTGGTGGTTGAATCCTAACCTGATCTCAGTAACTACTATGAGAAATCTGGGATTCTTACTTTCTGATGTTCCTAAGCGCAAACGCCCCAACTGTCCAGCTGCAAGTTTTACGCAGAGCTGGGCGACTCATGCGGGAAAATGCATCAGGAATAACAATATGTTCTCGATTACAGAAGCCGCGCACCTTGCTCCAAAATGAAGAGAAATTCTACGGTCTGTCAACAGTTGACGTGAAGAATAGGATTCTGTCCCAGAACGGTGAACATTGACCCAGGGATCAGTTATTTCTTGGTCAAATGTTGAACAGTGGGCTTATATATCAGATGACGCGGATCATGCGGAATTAGTAAGATGTCCATTGAACAAGGCCGAACAGTAAAGAAGAAAATGCCTACCTTGGTTCAGGGGTTTTGGTGTAGGTTGTGATTGCATCTGGCGGTTAATTACGAGTTAGGTGTTTTCGCTTTTTCTTGGTTTAAAATGAGGCAAACTTAATCATTTTTGTATTTGTAGCTATCTGCACAGTTCAGGCGGACGCACACGAAGCTTTTTTTCCATTCGTTATCATCCTGTAGATTGTTGAAATCCGAACGTCGGAGTCAAACTCACTTAATTTCGACGATCCTATGTAGCTTTTCACATTGTACTCAATAGTTTCGATGAACCTGGACTACAACGGAGGAGCGCTGTAGACAAATTTCAAAACGTATTTAAAATTGTCCCAGGGAATAGAAACTTTGATGAGAAACTAATTCGTATTTCCAGCCTTCGCTTGTAGGCGACACAGTGGAACATCACTTAGGGGCTGGAAGTTGGTGGAGCATGCGCTCCTTGCAACCTGCCTCTGCGACTGCAAAACAGGTCTTGGATGTCGCCGTATTCAAAGGGGCGGTCACTCACCTATGTCCAGGCCACACCCGAGAGCTGCAGTCATGCGACAGGGCACTGACCTGGACAAGCCTCTAGCCTATGCTGCGCTGTTGTCCACTGTCCAATCAGAAAGCAAGGTTTGTCTGTCAGCTGATTGGTCGGTCCCCGTCGCAGCCATTCCCTGCGTCAAACAGCGTCCGATATGCTTGTCAAGCGCGTCACTAGCGTTTTTCGTCTGCCCGTATCCGCACCACGCTTCCGTTCACGTGTCCTCTATTGAGCTCTCGATTAGATCCGAATGTAATTTTCCCACACTGCGAAGAACATGCAGCCACATGACCGTGGTGGTTTGCTCGCTGTCTGCCTTGGATTTTTCTGTGCCTTTGTGAGCTATTCAACTACTGAACAGACAACTCCGGTTCTTCGTTTTGTCGTGAATGAGGAGTCTGCTTTGCGTACTACAATCGGCAATATATCAGCTTATCTACTTCCTCATCCAACAATTACTACAGATTCCAAATTTTTCGACGTCACAACCACGGGTCTGGTCCAGTTAGCACGCCGTTTGGATTTAGAATCGTTGTGTACAGAAAACTTCCTCTGCTGCAAGTTGGAGCAACCATGCGAACTAAGCTTTAGCGTTGTGATTGAAAGTGGTACGAGTAGAGAAATGCAACCGTTGGAAATTCGTGTTAGAATTTTAGATATCAATGACAACGTTCCTTCATTCGGGCCCAATTCAGAAAATGGCCAGGTGCTGGAAGTTTCCGAGATGGCCAAGGTCGGATCACTCTTTAGTCTTACTCCTGCGGTAGATCGGGATGTCTCAAAAGAGAACCAAGTTCAACGATATACCCTGCATGGTGTTGAGCTACTCCGGATGTTCGAACTGGACGACTCTGAGCCACCGAATGTTCGTCTGCGACTGGTACGATCTTTGGATTATGAAAAGACAACCAGCTATACTGGCAGTCTCGAGGCATGCGATCCGCGCAGTTGTATGCGACAAAATCTTACTATTCGCGTCACTGATGCGAATGACAACCCCCCTCGTTTTGTCAAAAGCACTTATAGCGTGAGCGTCCCTGAGAACTTTACAGTTGGCCAGATGGTCCTTCAACTCGAGGCAGAAGATATAGATTCTCCACCATATGCTCAAATGGATTTTCGTTTTCACGGCACAGCTGATCAAGATTTATACAACACTTTTCGCCTAGAACGGAATACAGGCCGCGTAGTATTGCGGACCCGTCTAGCAGCACATAGACGCTCAGAATATAAATTCGATGTCTCGGTTGTCGAGGGCAGCTCAACCGCCATCATGGACCACGGCAGTTCCACGTCCGTCAGTAATCCAATCTTGGGATCAAGTAATCTGGCACATGTGACAATTACAGTTGAAGATTTGAACGACTTCAGTCCTAACATCAAAATGTTTTCTCCATCTGAAGGGCAGCAGTTATCCGTTCCCGAGAATTCCCCACCTACAAGAGTTTGTGTTGTACAGGTGACGGATAGCGATTCCGGTGACAATGGACGCGTAGCCTGTCGTTTGGTTCAGTCAGCAGCATCTGCCTCGGAGACCACTCTGGACTCATTTGTGCTATCCAATGCAGGAAAGCTCTACACACTTTCAACCACGCGATCATTCGATGCTGAGCGGGAACCTCAGGTTGCGGTGACAATTGTTTGTACGGACTTTGGCAGTCCACAGCGGTCTTCTGGTAGGGACTTAGTGATTAAAATAGAGGATATAAACGAATTTCCACCAGAGCTGGATAAAACTACCTATCATGCTGCAGTGTATGAAAATGCTGAGGCTGGAGTAGAAGTGGTCAGGGTAAGTCCAGCCTGAGGATATTACCACTAATACATCTGTACCAAATTAGGCAACTTGGATATGAAATTGAATCTTATTCATTTCCATTTATTCATTTCCATTTGATTGAATCTTATTCACTTTATACGTGGCGTAGCTAAAGATGCTCACCTCCATCTGCCTGCTTCTTTAGAGATTACTGCCTAGTCTTGGCGTTAACTTTATCTGCATTTAGTTTATCGATGTCAAAACTTGATATTCCGCTGATATCGGGTCGAGGCACAGAGCTTATCAACTGAGCGTAGGTTCATCGGTATTTATTATTCCTCCGACTCTGGGCACGGTTATGTACAAAGTGAATATCAGATGGGGCCACAAAACGTTTTCACAGATGATTCAAGCGGCTGCATTGGGGCGATGCATAATTGTGTTCAGTTTAGTGACATGGATTTCACAACGGGGAAAAGGACATGTAACCTCTCATCCTGGTGCGCGAGTGCGTGATGTCGGAAGCGGCCTCTGACTGGGAATGCTGTTATGAAAGATAGTCTTCGAGGCGGTTAGTGATGTGTTGTTTTCCCTTCTCTCGGATATGCCCAGATGCGACAAATCACAGCGTTCGAGATCAAGGAAGTCTCAACATGATCATTTGTACAGATCACGCGAAAAATTGTTCAGCTATGAGACCGCTTGGGTATATCGACAATAAATTGAAACCCCAGGAGTGGGTTTGAACAATAGACTTTCCGTTCAGTTAATTTTGTGTCTTACTCGCTGAACTATCGCGCGAAGGGACCGGTTAAGACTGTACTTCGGATATAATCGAAGTAAGCCTTCAAACACGCCCAGCGAGAGGGAACTTTTTAAGGATGGTTTAATCCCGGGCAGGTCTCGCAAACCTGGGAAGATGTGTAACAACATCCTGTGAAGAGTCCTGTGTTAAACTACCCTGGTTTCAAAGTTTATCAGGTTTGTAAACATCAAAGCATAACAAAATAGCTTTGTATTCTTGGTTTTTCATAGAGCGACTGTCCAGAACACCGTTACTACTACAATTCTAGCTGACCCTATAAACTTGAAAGTGATTGATTGGTGCCCTCTCATGACACTGCTCTTTAGAAATGATGGTTTACGTTCGATCAGATCCGGAGTTCGAGGCCTGGTACGGTTGATGGCTCGTACTACTGAAGAGCTCAGATAAGATAGAAACCTTTAGCATGGACCAACCGGAATGGTTGCTTGAGAGTAGGACGAAGACTGTGCGAATGAGCTTGATGCGGATGCATACTGTATACATCTCGCAACCATTAACAAGTAACAAAGCAGAGAATTTCATCAGTGGATGAGAAATCTAACCATCAGATCATTTTAAGCATTTACTGATTAAGTCCGTGTACCGTCGTGTCGATTTCTTCCGTGACGATGGAAAAGCCAGCACATTTTGACCGCTACCTCAGCCTATCCGTTACTGAGTGTTCAGGTTCTCTTTTGAGTCGGTGAACTTGAGCAGATTAGTCGACAAAACTATTCTGTTTATGCCGCAATTGGTCTACATGGAACTAGTACGTTAGAGCCATTGTTTTGTAGGCTTTGGCATCATGCTACATCATCTTTTAAATACCCAAAGTCTTACTATACTGAACTGTAACCAGAATTTTACTCTCGGTTACTGAGTACAATACCTTTACTCAAAATTTCTTTGATCTAATACATAACTGCCAACCTATTTTTTACAGGCTTCGATTACGTTTTTTGTTGTTGCTACGTCATTGAAATGCAAAACTCTTACAATCCGATGAAAAATGAATGAGCGTCGGGGGTAGATTTACCTCGGTGTCAAATGTGTCCAACACCGCAGACTTTAAGCACACACTTAAGAATGGTAAATCTAGTGGACAGGTAAAAAACATGCGGACCATATACGGCTTTCAAGACTACCAACCTTCGGGTACTCCGGTTTAGTTTCTGCTACTTACAGCTAACATATTAAGCGTGCTTATCCATTTTATTTAGCATGTAGTTGTCAATGTATTTTCAGATTTTACCGGCATCAGGCGTTAGTGAACTAGCAGGGGTTGGTCAGTTTCCAAAGTTTTATTGATGAGAATCTACCATAAAGACTGTTTTTCCTTGTTGTTGTCTTTCTCCTTACTTGCTGGATGCGTAGGATGTTGACTTTCCGAAATGACTTTTCAGCCGTTAGCCAATAATGGAATATTATCCCTAATTATATATGATAAGTATTCGTATCGATAGGAACAAGCACACTAGCTTTGTATCATATGCGTGAACACACACACATATATACAGGCACCAGGGTTCTCTCTGAAGTCCGCTGAAACACAGTAATTAAGCCAAACTAGGTTTAGCTCTTGTGGCACCAAATCATCTGGGTCGTTCTAATCTTCGTAACAAGGAATGGAAATCGCCTTGGCCATCTAACCTCAATGACTGGCCCGTGAGCGCATCAGTCGAGCTGGAGGAAGGCTGAAATGTTCGTCACCTGAACCAATTTTCTAGTGTACTAATCATACAACTGATGGTGACAGCCTAATACGCACCGACGAAGCGCAAGTATCACGAGTACCGAACAATTACTCGCACCTTCAAGGGGCACAAGTTTGCCGTTTGCTCATACACTCAGCCAACAGGTACCTCTCGAACGTAAACCATACAGGAGCCAAACGATGGCTCACTGAACTCATCCATTCATTCAACCACTATAGTGAGACGTAAGTGCTCCTCTGGTCGAACTGGATACGTCCATGTCGTCGTCCATTTAGTGATGGGCTAGCATCTGTTTCCTGATTCGCCTTTCATGTTGAAACACCGTGAACCCCGGTGGCACGTGCGGTGCTAAGCCGCCTATGCAATTGACTGAACGGCCTTTACCCCGTGTAAACCTGATGGACTAAGACATGAGAGAACAGTTCTATTGCCAAACTGATGACAACTTGTGCGGACGCAACTAGACGGTTGGCACCCGCAGCGTATGCATGGGTAACCATCCACGAGACGGACTTGAAGCATACAGATGAGTAGTTACCGTTGGCTAACAATCAGTTAGGCATGTACAATGGTTGTCGTAGCAGTCATCTCTACCACTATTGTGAGTTTACGATTCCCAGGTTGTTAAGGTAGGCCGTTTTCATATCCAGATACTGGAAATATGGATGAAAGACAAAAAGACATACCGATGACGCAGACTAGGGGCTTGGACTAGCGAACCACAAAAGATCCCTGTAGAT
The DNA here is from genome assembly GCA_004794785.1 of Opisthorchis felineus. Lineage (NCBI taxonomy): Eukaryota > Metazoa > Platyhelminthes > Trematoda > Opisthorchiida > Opisthorchiidae > Opisthorchis > Opisthorchis felineus. The sequence goes on from SJOL01008492.1 coordinate 1,157,296, forward strand.
ATGAGCTGTGGTAACCCCCTGGACAGCAGTGAGCTTGTCTGACAATGACTGTTCACCTACTACTGACCGAAGCAATCGCCGGAAGAGAACACGCATGATGTCCTGGTCTCGGTTTCAGTTCAATATCTCTCAGATTTGCCACGTTTCTACCTGGTTTGTTGCGTATTTGACTGGATAATTGTAGGTTGAACGTGGCGACTTCTCAATTACGTGCAATCAAAGGATTATCTTGGATAGTGTTCAAAAGTATTTTATTTGGGTGGATAAATGCTCCTTAATGGACACCTGCTTTTGCATTCTTGGACGTACTTTTACCTTCTTAGAGAGCCTACAGTTGAAATTTTTGGGTTTGCCGTATTGAGCCCCTCTAAATTGATTGTTATGTACTTGGGAGTTACTTTTTGGAGGTGCGTGTATGTTGAACTTCAGAAACACTGTTAAGCCAGGCATCTTTCAGTCAAGTATGTTTCTCCTTAGAGATATCGGTCGAATCTCCGAACTTCTTCCTCATGAAGAAACCTAATGAAATGTCATAGAGAAAACTTTATAGATTTCAAAACTTTTCGTTATTCCTCGTTACTGGTGAGCAACCCACAGATATCAGCGGCACTACCTTGGACGTGGACCATTCCTATGTTCCTACGATCGAGAAAGCACCCGGTTTGTTCAACATTTCAAGACGAAATATTGAAAATCCTCCCACTGATACCATCTTCTTCTTGCCTTTGGATTCCCGGCTGCGCCGTCCACATAGTCTCGTTCCATATGATGATGATCGCGCAATCACCTATCCAAAGAAGGCTTTGAGAAGGTACTGAGCTTACAATGTGGAGCCGTAAAAAAAGACCCGAAGTTGTTGGATGAAGGAATCTGATTCAGATTGCTGAATCACACCATAGAGTTCATAAATCTGGACGCGCGACGGAAGAATACTGTGAAAACTGCTACAAAATACTTAGTGTTGAGCACATACAACATTTAGGGAGTTCATGTTTGTAGGAATCATGGTTGTACGTGGGTTGGAATACTGTTAAAGCTCTCTGACCTGGCCAGGACGGCCACTAGGGTCCTCGACCGAAACCTTCACCTCAGAAGTTTGACCTCAAGGCAGCGGTCTTTGGTGGGAAATGCTAGTGCATTACATTTTTCAAAAAGAACAAGTCGCTACACATGTTCCAACCTCTAATCTTAAGGACCAGGAAACTGTGTTAGTCAAGCCACTGGTCAACCTGATATGAGAGACTCTGTGCGCGTCGGACGGAAACCCCTCCTACCCCGGTATAGCTCAGTTGGTCACGGAGGCACACAAACCGTCACATCACGATAAGTTACAGTCTCTTCGCGATGGAGTTCCCGTTTAGTGACCTCGACGAAAGATGAGGTTTATCTAATAAATGCTCTACCATATCATAGTCGTTAACTTAGGTGTCTCAACGATGCTCAATCCGAAGATCCAGGTACTGATCGATCAACCAGGGTCCGTCACACAGTAAGCTACAGAGCAGAATAGAGTAGCTAGCCGTAAAGTGACAAATTGCGACTTAACAGGCAACCCGTTCACCTCACTATGACTTCCACGCGAATTAGTCATCTTGGGGTGTCCTTTGGAGTTCTACTTGCCGTTTGTCCTTGAAAGGAGCTATTGTGCCCCGCCTGCGTCAGAATTTTGTGCTCATTGAGCAATGATGAAGCCGTTCCGCGCGATGTCAGGCCTGCTCGGGCAAGTACGAGAAATCTCTGAGGCGTGGCTGAAGGTATTGATCGCTGTCTGGTTAGATGGTAAGTTGCATTCGCCAAACTATTGTTGCACACAACCTACTATTACGGTTCGATTAGTTCAATCAGTAAGAGCAAGTACATTCATGCCTCAACATTCGTGGACCTCCATAGCTTCGTGAATATTTTGAAAGCTTGCGTTTTAGGCGTGCTGCATCTCATGAGCATCTAGGCGAAAAGTACAAAGTGAATGAGAACATAAATTGTTGTGATTACAGAACCAGTTTGAACAAGGGAGTAAGATCATTGTTACCGGATGACTTCACTTCATACAATCCCGCCTGCTTCAATGCGCTTAAAACGGAATAAGATGAAACGAACTACGGGGCTGGTGACATCGTTTATACTGAACTTAGACGTGACGTGAACAGTCAACAAAACCACAACGTCAGAGTAACGACACACAGTGCAGACTCAAATCGACTGGTTAATTTTGCTGCAACAAATCAGTGTCTCTTATCGACTGATTCGTTCTCTGGCCTTGAATGAAGAGCCAAATTTTACGGTGTCTTGCCTGGAGTAGATGTCTGTTGGCTGATGATTTAGCTTTTGGCTCGCTGAAAGTCAAATTAGAGTCAGCTACTATTGTGTGAAATCGTTTAGACAGGTGCTCCGTTACCCGAGTTTCCAATCTTATGCTGGCCATGCCAGTGTGCGCATCACCGCGTTTCAAGTAAACACCGGCTTCTGACTGGATGATGTAAGCGCCCAGCAGACAGTAGACCATGAAGGAACAAGGTAACTGTCCGCTAACAAGGTCCTGTCTGACCTGAAGTCACAGAGAGTATTGCGTCAGGTCTTCTTTGATCCCTTCGATATCGTAGGGATAGAACCGAACTTGAAATTCACAACGCCACTCATTTTTTGGGAGTTGTTTGGCAATCTTTTTACGCATATTCAACCAGAACCACGTGTTGGACAAATCATAGTAGGTGAGTCCGAAGTACTCCACTCGGACAGAGCCAGATGTGCGCAGACAGCTTCAAACAATTGTTGACCATAAGCAGCATGATCTGTGCGAAACTCTCGCGGAGTGCCATCCAAAGTAACCACCGTACAATCCATTGTTTTACCGGACGGTTTGAAGTTAGTTACCGGCGGATTGGAATTTCGGGTCACAGTGGCTCCGGGTGAGGGTGATCGACCTGTAGGTGTAGCAAACGAGGCGCTAGCACCACCATTGGTGGGTCAGAGCCCAAAGGACCCTGGGAAACTTCCTTTCCGCTGCCCGGTCCCCAGCAGAGTCATGATTGGATTAATGGGCCGACGAAGGCTAAGGTAGACAGGTGCTCCATTGCCCGCGTTTCCAGTATTATGCTGGTCATGCCAGTGTGCGTAGCACCGCGTTTCAAGTAAGCCCAATAGCTGATTTATCAAACAAACTTTGGCGTTCTGATCAGGGACAATGTCGAAGCCCTCTTTCATGCCTTAAAATCCAGTTCTGCAGCAGTACGTGCTCGGTGTTAGGCGATGGTTAAAGTGCTTTTGGGCTGCCGAAGACACGGTCACAGGTGTAGGAAATCTCTATGTGAAAAGGTTCCTCCGATACTGTGATTTGGGCCTCCTCTTTGTCGCCCGTTCTGAATTAATTTTCACTGAAACGGTCAGGGTAGTTGCTTGGCCGCAACCGTCTTGTCAATGAGTCTGTCTGGAGTGTAGGTCAGTCTTACTCTGTAACCACGGTCCGCATCCAGGCACTTTTGTGCTGCACGGGATAGAAGGTTGTAAAGTGTATGTACTCTTCTGTTCAGATAGACTTTCTGTAGACGGAGCGAGACATAATACCATGGGTATTACTAGTGACTGAAATGTTCAAAAAGAAGTTTATTTTCCAATTCAAACTCACGAGTGGAAGCCATGTGTTTGGTGGGATGTTTTGAAGGCTGAGAGCACATGTCCAGCTTGTTTTTATTGCTTTTATCACAGGTAAAACTCCATCTAACTATAGTCTATATAAGGGTAGTTGCTCAATGTCAATTTTCTGCCGACTGCTTGAGTTTCGCCATAAAAATCTATGCCACAGTCGGTCTCAGACTATTCGCCCTGAACAGATCGTCAATCTGCTTATAAATGATATTCTTGGTGTACATTAAACTGAGTCCCTTAAGAATGGGGATGGGTAGATCAGCTAGATCTGGATAAGTGATCATCAATTTGTTCGCTGAGCTGGACAATTTGATTGCAAACGTTTCATCACCAACCGGGATGACATCATCAGTGCGTTGTTAGGGGGCGTAGCGGGGTGTAGCGATGGATAAGTCTCCAGTTAGCCACCTTAAAAGTCCACAGTTCCTATATGAAGAACATCAATAAGAAGTGATTCCAAGTCAAGGATAGCTAACACCCATCTAGTTAACTGGTGATAAGTTGGACCGTTCATGGCTGAAATGGGACGAATAAGTTCCTGGGATTTACGAGTTTTCGGAAGACCGTAAGACTGAGGGGTATGGCAGCCAACAGCTTCAAGTCTTTTGAATTCCGTGTAAGAAATGAAACCATGCAATACACAGATATGTAACTCACGAATAACCTGTTTCTCCACCAAACAGCACGTTGTCAAGCCGACCTTGGTTTTATTTGCTAGAACTGGGTTGAGTTTAAACACAATCCAGTTTGTTTAGCAAGAAAACTTCGTCTGTTTTAAGTGCTACGATATGCTCCTTGTCTTTCAGCTCCCGTAATTTTCGTCGGTGTCGTTTATGTAGTGGTGACGAGACAATTTAGTTTGGCTTAAATCTACCTCTCACTCTTGAGAGAGATGGGGTCAAGTTCCGCAAATCGGTCCAAAAAGTATTTGAAATCCGCTTCTATGGTGGTGTGAGCACTCTCTAAAATTCAGCCTAAATTATGGTCTCTGAAAGGTACCACTGATTTCATTAGGCAACACGTGGAGCCCTTTGATATCTGCCTCGCAATGCTGTCCATAGCTAGTAAAACCTGTGTGTGCATGCTCTGACTGAAATAGCTTCTAACGCTACTAGCGAGCTACGAACCGGTGACCTGGTTCTTCTTGCTGAAAACAGGGTATGAGAGAACAACCAACTCGTACATCAACAAATCGGTAGTTCACTTCATATCTAGCTGGTCTGGTGAATGTGTATCATACAATTCGTAAACTTGTTCTACATTTAACGTCCACAAATTGAATTACAG
>SJOL01008492.1:1173661-1195590 GCA_004794785.1 Opisthorchis felineus
ATTAAATGTTGTGGAACTCTTATGAATAATGGTTCAACGATGCAACTCGAATATTCGATAATTAGTTTCTTTTATATTTGGTGGGCTGCATTAGTTTCTGGTTGTATAACAAGCTCTCCGATTCGGCGATGTGCTGATACTCAAAATAAATCCTTAAAGGTCGAGGATCAATGCAACCAATTCAACCGACTAACATTATAATAGCTACTGCTTCGGATTGCTCTACGCTTCACATCTTTCGGCGTAGACAGACACTGCTCAGTGTTGTCTATCGGAGGGCATAAAACAATGTTAGATAGCATCGTGTGGGGTTTGGACAAAAATTGCTATGTTCCGGGCTAGTCTAGTGGAAATCTCTTGTTGATAACATGGCCACTGAAGTTTAGTTGGAGAAACTTTTAAGTGGCATTCTATTATCGGCCCCCAATTTTACGTCACAGTCGGTTTCTCATTGTAGAAGCAAACGACTATGTCCGGTTGTTTACCAAGGCCCTCCTTATGTTTAACCACTGAAAACGTTGTGACCAGTAAGTCTGTCGTGGAAAACTGGGTGACGGAATGGGCAGCCAACTGAATGTTGTTCAAGCAATACTTCACAGGTCATGAAAACTCAAACTTATTGCGACGAAATCCTAAATCGCTATAGTGAAAGCCAGTTCCAACGTCATTTTGCATTCACTGAACCTTTCGGTTAAACGAGTTAATCTATATACAATTTTAGCGTATAGGAGTATAAGTGAACTAAGTTCAACTAATTACTTTAACTAAAGATGGTTAGTATTTTGCGCACAATCGGAGCATTCATTTTGTTCAAAGATATCTGTTATCCCAAACAATGTTTTTATCACTTGATGTATTGCGCTAACCAGCTTTCAACCATCGCTGTCGTCATTTCGTCCTGTTTATCATAGTTCGGTTGTCACTGCACCTCAACCGAACATGCACTCGTCCGTTAAGGCTTCGCTCGTCTAAGAGGGCGGGAGGATGGACGAAAGTTGGATTTGTTGGCCACACCAGAGGCTGAAATAACCAATTCTTCAGGACTGACTGCATTTCGGTAACATTCACTAACATGGTAATGAAGGCACACATTTGTTTTTAGCCCATACAGCCTATCCTGCAACAAGGAGCGCGCATAAATTTTCTCTCAAACGACACCTAATTGCCAAGCGAATGGAGATTGTGGGATTGTTTGCACGTCATCCATTCGCGAAGTAAGAATGATTGGGTTTACTGTCCTGTCCCTCAACACTGGTGGGTATCTATTACATGTCTTGATAAGCTTATGCAGTGTGCTTAGTGGAGCTTCGCTGTTAAGTCTGGTATCACGTTGACGGCCTGGTTCGCAATCTTACGAATTTCGTGTTAAGTGTCTCACAGTGTGAGCTTTGGAGCCGTTTATTGTGTTCAAACCCATCCTTTTTTCTTTATTTTTCCTAAAATGGATATCTGTGAAGCTAACTAGGCTGTCGTCTCCATGTACAGGCACTTACAGGGTGGTATCTGGCATAAGTCAAGTTTAATTCTTTTTCAATTTAGAGAGTACAAAATAGCAGATGTGAAACTTGTTCTTATGATGAGGTGTTGGCTTATTTAGACAATTGTCTGACTATGGAAGATAAGGCCGAATGTTTCATTTGAACAGTCAACTTCGACTGAAGCCATTAGCCGGTGTACAACACTTGTCGAATCTATTAAGGATGCGGCTGCTTTTGAGAAGTGGGGTAATTTTCACAAACCTTTGCGCGAACTAAGCTATATTTGCAAACCTAATAGGATACTTTTGGAGCAACCACGTGACTATTCGTCAGTCGTCAGAGTCCTGGCGACTGCAACGCATTCGCTGGCCTAAGCCAAACGGTCCCGTCGTATATGGGATCCGCCAACATTTGTTGAGGTTGACTTTGAACCATGGACCACAACATTAGCCGCTCGATACCATTTCCTCAGCCTGGTATGCTGATATTCGAGTGAAATTTGATCTCACGATAGGGCACGTCCATTTTACAACGCTGGTAGCGTTACACCATTCCGTAATCAAACTATACTATTCGCCCAAAATGCCAACCTATAGTACACCTATTAAAATTGGACCGAATCGAGCAGCTGTCTGTGTGCTTTACAGCAGCACTCAATCTCTGGACCGCTGCGATCCTGTCCCGTCTGACAACGTATGCTCTGGATTACTGTTCTTGACGCGTGTCATCATAAACTTAATGTAGGCTTTAGTCGATCAATCCGACGCAGGCCACAATAAGCTTTCTCAGCTTGTCGCCTAAATGCACTTTTCCGTCTAAGGTCATACCAGTGTAAGATGGAAAACAATTAGGGCTTACTTAGAGTTACCATAGGTCGTAACGACTATATCCTTTGCTAGTCCAAGCAACTTCACGAAGTGGGCCCGCATACGCAAGAACCCTGGCTAGCTCCACTCTTCCACAGAACCGACGGACCTTGAGTAATCCCAGTCAACCTCAGTGCACAGCCTACCCTAGTTACCTAAGGTTGAATTATTCAATCCAGCAGGTTAACGGCCAATTTGTAGCATCAATCAGCACGGCCAGGACAAACAAAAATTGAGATGACAGGCTATCACAGCGTAGACGCCGGAGACGTTATTTAAACGTTCTTCACACTTTAACATATCAGGATGCGCTGCAAAACGATAGTACACAGATCTCAATCAATGGAAGACACTGGGAGCTGAACCCATTGGAAAAAGAAACGTTCTAGATAATACACATTTTTGAAAGAGTCGAAACTGTTGAACTCATCTCAGAAGTGGAGCCGGTTAAGATGTCTATTATTCACTGCCACTGGAGGGATAAAGGAACATGGTTATACTTTGTTCCACTGGGCATCGATTTGGTTCCTCCCTGCTACATAGAAATATTTGGTTAGACAACGCAACGGCAACCAGGGTTGGAAAAATTGTTCAAGGCGTATGTTGGGTTTGGTTTGCAGCGAGAACCCGACTCCTAAAAGCACACGTTATCTGTCATGATGGTATATCCCAGACCTGCAGTGAAGGGGTCTGGTAAAATACGTTATCATACAGAGGCCCGATCCCGACACGATCCTTCAACCTAATCTCAGGTGCATGCCAGCTCTTCATGGCAAATGTTAATTGTTGCTAACATCATACCGCATGACATTAGCCTGGGGGAGCAGTGCGAAAGAATACAAAGAGGCTTCACCGCTTACGAGCTTCTACACATAATTGTTAAAGCTAGAAACTTTTTCATTTTTATGTACTCAGCTAATAGTGGTAGTGTTTCATCGACTTCAGCTATACTTTGGCAGTTGCTCTTCAGATAAAGGCGTATGCATTTCATGCGAATGCAAATTCTCAGCAGTCAGACAGACTAATCGAGTCGCGGTTGTATAATTTGAACAAGGAAGCATTGCCGCAGATCTTACACAGTCTTTTTGTTTCGTAATTGCTACCGTGGCTTTTGCATAGTTCTCGCAAGCTCCATGAAGAATAAATGGAAAACAATGAATGGTTGTACTAGGTTAGAAAAAAATTTGAATCACATGACTTTGCTCAGAACATTTCAGGGCGAATGAACTGACTCTAACGACTGATGGTACGTGCTTCAGAGTCGGTTTTATTCACCTTGTGTACCGAGACTGGCGCTGGCTGCGGGCTGCACCTAACCATACCTAATTTCAGAAGTGGGCGACAGTTGGGCTTGCTGCTCCCATAACATTTTGCCGCACCGCTCGAGCACCACTGATGTGTGTCATTTGGGTATAGTCACCTAGAAAATAATTTCCTGACTAGTTGATTTATTCTCCAGAACTTTCCTGCCTCAAGTAAAAGTTGTGAATCAGATCCGTTCATTGGCGTATTCATGACTAAGTTGCTTTTCTCGATCGCACAGGTTTTCCTTCCCAATCCCCACCAGGATTTTCCACCGGTAGGGTGTTGTTATCCCACTTAGTGTTCGCATGTTGCGTCATAGTTGCTTACTAGTGTGTAGTTAGGATCTTTTCCCACTATAAGTGGTCAGGTAAGCACCACTTGAGAACTGTCCCTTTATCTGATCGCAGTCGGGATTATCCCTTTAGTATTTGTAAGTTCTATCTTGGCGCATCAGCACATCTTGTTCATCAGCATGGCATCATTTTGAGGCTTGAGCTCCTTCGCTTATTTTCCCAAGTAGCTGAAGACGATCGCTAGTTGCATCTGGGATTGAACCGTTGAGGAAGGGGCTAAACAAGGAATGTGTATTTTTGCATAGTGAGAGATGTTGGCCTTTTTCTCAATTCAGTGATAATATAATTAACATACGTTCAGTAGAGCAGTATAGGTCAAATTGGGGGAAATGGATAGACCACAGTTTCTGTCGAGTGACGTGCTAATTGCTGTTTGCTGGTGTCCACGTGCAAGACCGATGAAGTAATACACAAAGGGCGAGACCGAACGATAGAAAACTAGAAAATTTAGGAGTTAATTTTAGAGGTGTTCGACCTACTGTAGCGTGAGTCGTCCTGTACGCAAGGTACTAATAACGATAGTGAGCTAGCTAGGGGGAGTTACCATGGTAGAATTGAGGTCGAATGGGTCTTGTGCATGTACAGTCTATGAGCGCTGCGTCTCGAAGGTAACGCTATGTAGAACTTGGATACAGAAAAATCGGTTTGCTAGAAACCTTACTAAATTCGCGGATTAGGTGGTAGGGGCAAACACCGTTAGTTCCGGAAAGACTGGCTTTCCGGCAATTTCTGTAAATAGGTAAGATGACAAACTGCATGGACACTAAGTAAAGCAAAAACACTCCATAAATGTACACAGTGATAATAACCTTGCTCGTTGCATTATGACAACCTCATTTGGAGTAAGTTTACCAACGGTAAAAGGTTTATTTTCTTGACGAAACCCTACACATCAGGTTTACTTGCTCACCTGCCCCGAACCTATAGATTCAGTCTTGTGCACGATGCAAATGGGTGTGGACTACTAGCTTTCCGATCTGAGTGATTATTCTCTGGGTTAGTGTCTAAAATATTTGCGTTTTCTTTCCCTGCAACTCCGATTGTCTTGTAACACCTTTCTGTCCTATTTACTTCACACGGAATCGACACGAACTATTTCTGTCGCTCTGGAGACGATACGCTGCCTGACACAAACCGGTCGTCGTTTTTACAATAAGGCAAAGGTTTCGCCTTTCCTGGGTTTATTCTCTGCCGTAGCTAGACCACACAGTTCTTTTCCTGTGGTGTTGCAAGACAGATACCCGTCAAGCTGTGAACCGTTTTCGTGGGGGATTGTGTTACCTAACCTCAAACCTATTTCACTAAACCTATGGTTGATCGTGCATGTAAAAAGTCGTCTGCATCTTTGCCGGATGTCACCTTGTGCTATGCCCTCAGTCACACTGATGGACGTACCGTGGAAATCTAACCATTTTTTCAGTCTTCCGTTTGGCCAAGTTGATGTACAGAAGGATGAAAACATCCCGAGCTCATTTCTTCATTTGTGTAATACAACTTTTTTTCTAGTCGGGACTCAACTTTAAGGGTTACGAAAATGTCTCTATTCTGCGGGAATGTTTCCGCTCTTGTGGAATGATTAGGCGATAAGCGTTTCTCACGCCCTGTGTTGGTCTGTGGCCGTTTTCAACAGCCACATCCATGAGGAAAGAATGGAGTTGTTTCCAGTAACCAGATATTGTATTTGGAAATTTGAGTATGTACTAATGAATACAATGCCAGCCTATATAACGGTCTCCAGATGTTGTCATCTGGTCACCCTAACATCCCCTCTACCGTAACGCTACAATTCGTGCCAGTTTTTAGGGAGATAACGAACCTCCATCTGCTATCTTCAAATGGTCTCCGGTCCAGGATATACAGTGAAAAAAGATGACGCAATCTTTCTGTCATTTAAGAGACTTCTGATCAGATAGGCTTGTGTTCTGTCCTCGGCTTGTTGATAAGATAAGCGTCACTGTCATAACTTCAATTCTTCTGGTTGTGACGCATACTTTGTCTGAATGTCATGTCCGTCCAACACCGCGTTTATGTGATGCTCTATTCTAGCGGCTAAATATGTGAGTTTGGCTGGGTATCGATATGAAAGCCCACTGCTGTTACTTTTTTGTCTGCTTGACCAGACGAAGACATCTAGTGGTTTAAGACCAAACTTCCCATCAGTATGACTACTACGCTGTTGAATCTAACTGTCTTTGCAGGATGTCCCACCATGTCTTGCTACATGGAGAACCGCTGAGAGTGTGAACGGCTTTGTACGGCCAAAACCTTATCTTTCATTCCACCTTGATTCAGGCGTTTTATGCAATGCAGTGTACAACCCGCAGTTGAGGTTTATTTATGCTGTCAATTTATTTAATACCGTTGCAAGCTGTTCTCAGCCATTCTATCCGTCTTCGTTTTGGTCTTTCTTGCCTTCTAATCACGTCCAATTTAATCATTCGTTCACGTTCGCTTGTTGTGTTCGCTGGGCTAAAACTGTTCCTCTCTGTTTGCCCCGATTCGCTTTGCTACAATCTGTTGTGGCTTTCTCACGTACAACTCTACAAAGCGTCGCTTCCCAAGAAAATTATAACGATTCTGCTTGTCTTCCCTGGAATGCTTTTTTGATTCATTGAACATCACCTGGTTACGCTCCCACAGTCTCTCATATCGCGGTCAAATAGGGATTGGGGAATGGACTACATATTGCATGAAGTTTTTTGGCGTTGAACTCAGACGTTAATTTTGTTTGCTCGTACGAGTTTAGTGTTTCATTGGACAATGTCTCATTTTTCGGAAAAGAATGGACAAAAATAGATGCCGCCGTTTGGAAGTATTCAGTGACTAGCTTGTTTTCCAAGCGCCTTGCGAATCAGGTAGGGTCCTATTCCCATAGTATATATTTATCGTCCACAAGTACTCAACAGTTTTCGCAGTTAACTGATGTACCTTGACTTTGGTGGATCAGCAGCCCTTCCAGGACGCTAAAGTCGTGATACATTTAGTTTAACTAACGCCGATCCCAAACAGATGTTTAGTAATCATTTTCATGGCAACACTTCCTATAAAAATACTGAAAAATCCTCGACAACCCGCAACAGGTTACACCCTTCTTGCGTTTTATCAGATGAGGATAGTCCATGGGTTTTCGTCAACCTCATTGTCTGTTTGCACGCCGCAAGTGGCGAACTACACAGATTTGCAAATCACGATTTTCGCTAACGAATGTGTAATTCTAGTGTCGTTAAGGGATGTTTGTCATTGAAAACGTTCTCATAATCCGATGGTGTTATACCACGCAGTTTTCGTAAGTGCCCATAAACTCCACTGGAAATTTCCTGTTGAGTATTGGCAATGCGAAAATCATATTTCCTGTACAATACATTTATTGCCTATGTCGGGGTTTTGTAGTATAAGATAATCTGTCTATGGAGCCTGAGAGATGCTAAGCTAAGATGGCCCTTCGAACATAATTCAAGTGAACCAAAGCTGTACTATTCGAATTTTGAATATCCTATCTACAGCAAAACCTGTTTGCGCACACTGGTAAGACGTTTCCAGTTTCCCAAGTCGGTGAGTGCAGTGTGCAAAACGTACCCCGCCATAGTTCGCTTAGGGCACCTGACTATCGAAGCTATGGACAGAGGATTGAAAGTTTCGGAAGATACTGTCTGACTGATGTTTCAGTGTATCTCTCCAAGGCGCAGTGAACATTTGAGAGCCCACAGTTCACTTTTCACATCCAGATAAGAGTGTGCTGGTTAGTCCACACGGATGACCCGAGTTTTGGTCCCCGGTGTCCGAATCTTTGACTGGTACTATTGGGGGCAAGCGTGTTTGATTGCCAGCCAGCCGGTGCAAGTAGGACGGATCTGTTTTATCCTTTCTGAACGAGCAATTGAGTCCGTCTCAGGTCTTGGCCAACGAACTTCTATCCTGATGGATGGCATCACAGAAGCCTGTAACCAGCTGGACAAGTTGGTTGGATAGTTGTTGAAATGGACGAAGTCGTATCCGGATCGCTCTCATTCGGGTGATTATCCATCTTCCCAGTGGACAGGAGGGAGGGTGTTCATTCAATAGTAATTAAACCCGTCTGATTGGTCTGAAACGTTATAGTGCGACCTGACGGGGGGAGGGGGTTCGGCATTCGGTTTACTGATCAGAATATGACAGCTTCGGCTGCACTATCGTGTTAGGCCAAAAACTCCTGTCGGTCACAATGGAGTATATGGACACTCACTCTGAGACATAGGCTTTCCCTAACAATGATATTATGGTGCAATCCAAAGCATCACTGCTCGAATCCGTCAAGAAGTCCGAAATGCACATCTGTCTGACCTCAGTTATTTGACCTTACATCTGAAATGAGCTTCAATCAATTTTGGTCACCAAAATTTAGACATTCTGTAGTCGCCGATTGCCGGTGTTCTTGACTAGGTGGGCTTACTTTGGTTCTATGCAACGCATCCGTTCTTACCCAGTGCATCTCGTTTTGGTCCGATAATTTTGTCACTTGGTGCTGGTTATTCTTTGAATGACCTAACAGAGTGCGTGTATGTGTGATACTGCACCTCGAAATACACCTTAGAGTGCCAATTATACACTGCTGCCGGCTACTGTGTTTTCTCCCGCATGGTTGCTCAATATACTCGTAACCAAGCACACCAGCATCCACCAGATTGTCAGTGCACAGTAGCATGTTCACTTCATGTTGTTTTCCGGTTGGCTTCACATGTGTTGTGGTTTGTTGATGAATTGCTTGAACACCCAGTGCGGGAAATATCAGATTGGTCTTATATTGTGAATTATCACTACCGCTATGAATAGGAACGGCGGCATCAGCGGTACATAAGATTAAAGGACGAATTAGGTTTATAGTGACTCTACTGGCCGCACGACAAAAGGCGCTGCGCAACAGGATTGGTTCGTGCAGCGATGATTCTGAGTAGATGATATGGAAATTTTCGGTAACGAAATTTTTTTGGGAGATGGGTTGTAGCGACCTTACAATCGCAAAAATTATGCCTGTTCCCCTGTTGTTAGACTGACGGTGACCGGACCTTTTTTGGTTGGATCAGTATCTTCCAGCCACTGAGGTGAAGTAAGTACACCAAAAAGTGAAACCGATAATTGCTGGCCTCAGATTAAGATCAGTCAGCTTCATTTGTGCATGCCTTTCTGATATTCAACGTAGCCAGACATCTATTCCAAGAGCCACCACTAGCGTTGGAACACCAGGGTACCTCATGCAGTACGAGAGTGAGATGAGTACGATAAAATTCACCCTACTCTTCTACCATCTCGGGGCTTGCGTGAGTTGATGTGGCCTGTTATAATTTGTGCTGCCATTGAATCTTAAAAACGTAGTCGCTTTCGTTCATTCCGTCTCACTATATCATTGTTGCGAGTTGATTTTTCGGTCGGAAGATTTTGGGGTGTCTGAACGTCAGATGCGGACGCTAATCCCAGTTGCAAGCAATCACTTCGCGCAAAGATTTGGTTTTTCTCCAAAGTTGTTTCTTCGTACAAGTGCTCACTTTTTTGCTTAGTATGGACTTCCGAAACGGTCAAAAGCAGGTTCATAATGCCTTTTTAATTACTTTTCTTTCCAAACCGACAGATCAGCGCAAGAGACCCAGACCACAGCGCAAAGCTTTACTACGAACTGAGTGCCCAAGGCAAGCAATACTTCCACGTAGACCCGTTAACTGGGTCTATTCTGACCATCGGGGAAACTGGAACCGACTTTGACTCGGCTGGCTTACTTTCAAGCACGTTGGATCGGGAAAAGACTGAACGCGTAACTTTCACTGTTTGTGTCAGCGACGGCCCACCGACCTCGGTGTGTGGTGGAGGCGATAACAACTCCAAACCCTCGGTGCGAAAGATGAAACAGGGTAGCAACACGGAATCTACACATGCTCATACGGTGTCCGCTACGGTTTTCGTAACCGTTCTTGATCAAAATGACAATCGCCCACACTTTATTGAGAAAGGACCGTTTTCAGTAGCAGAGAACCAGCCCCGATTCACACAAGTGAGCGGAAGGCTCGTGGCCATAGATCAGGATGACGGTGAAAATGGACGGGTAAGCGATTTTGAAAAGCATCGAACACGGTGTTCACTGTATAGCTGTGGTACATCATGTTGTTTTCAACGTTATGGACACAGGCTGAGTACACTGTGCAGGAACGTTATCATTTTACTTGCTAAAGAAACTATCGTTGCCCCTGAAGCCGGACCACTGGAGATCTCCTCGACCGCAGCTTTTGAAAATGATGTTTTTGCCATATTCAGTGAAGAGCCACATAATTACCCGATAAAATCCATTGGTCTCAAATGAAATCTTAGGACTGCTAAAATTGGGTTATCAGGAAAATACGATTGTAGATAGACGGATCAGACCGCGGCATTTCTATGGTATTCCTGTACATATTTGGATACAAATCAAAAATATGGTTGGAGTGAAAGTCACTAAATTGAGGCTGGGTGGCTGGATTTTTGTGAGTAAATCTCACAGTCCCGGATCTGGAGTTTGACATTCATAAGGCATATCGTGCAGGCATATCGTGGATGTAATGTGTGCGTATGTGCGTTGATACCTCCTCCACCCTATCCATTACAAACCTCTGAGTTAATCAAAACCTAAGTCTTCGGTGACTCTTCTAATCAATTATTTTCCAAGGTATCGTGCGTGTCTGTTTGTGTGCCTGTTTCCTTTTCGGTTCATGGCCAAGTTTGGAAACTCATCGATTGTGCGTGGAGAATCTTAGTCGATGAGTTGCTACATTACTACGACGACCTTCTATTATCTATCTGGGACAGAATACTTCAACCCAGTGGTAACGAGAAACCCACATGCATCTCTGCTGAATCTCGTTTTTGATAACCTTCAGCTGAGTGTGCTGCAAAATTCAGCCCTATGTTACAGTTGAAACTGTGCGTTTGAATAAGCATGTTCAGTTAAACTTATCCGAATAGGCACCGATACCCTGTTGTAGAGATGCCTTTTTAGATAGCCCGGGGAGATCTGCCATTTTCATTATCGCTTAGTAAGATTGTTCTGAGTTGTTCTGAGTCTCACCTAACTACGGCCTTCAAACCCCATTCTGGCACCAAAACAAACCTTTCTGGCTTCAAAACGATTAGGTGTGGAAAAGTGACTTGCGGATTATAATCCTTTTCAGTACATCCTTCGGTTTAGAGGTACCAAGGTTTTCCGCTGTATGTTTCCGAACTAACACATTAGCTTCGTTGACCCTCAGAGTTTTATAGCTCATACGGTCTGGTGTTGTCATTCTTTAAGACCAGGCGTTGGACAGATTTGCGCTACAAAACGTACTGGACATTTGTAAGGAGCGCACTAAACTTTCCACTATGTCAAGGTAAAGAATATTAGCAGCTGCTTATCGCTAGGCAGACAGCAACAGACAGAGGAAACGGCAACCGAGTTTATCTCACTAAGATGGCTTATACGGCACGGGATAGTTCAATTATATCAGCCATATTTTCTCCTATCCCAGCATATCTCAGTGATGTCAGTCGTTCGGTGAACAGAGCCCTTCAGTTGAGTTGGGATTGTGGGTGGCCTGGAAGAGGTGGGTGTATACTGTCACCGGTTTGTTTTATGCTTCAGCATCAAAAAAATATAATTGATATACTTGTGTATTTGTATTTGGGAAATCTGTATACTTCTCACCAGTGTGCGTTGTCACTTGTATGGTCTTACCCTTCATCAACAAATTTGAGGATTTACTATTCACACGTAGAATTTCAACTGCTTCGAACAACCACTGGTTTTTACAAGAAGGCTAGTTCCTATCGTTTCGGAGAGGTTTGGTAAACAATCGGTGGATTTATTACTGGGCAACTTTTCGCTTTTGACACAAAAGCTTCATCAGACCAAGTGAGTTAGTAAGCAGGTTGATTGGGTTTTAGGGCAGTCAGGGAACCAATCCGTGAGATTTCTTATGACTAGCCGACTTGATCAGTACTGGGTGTCGGTCTGATGTACCTGTTTGTTGGTTAGTGGGGATGACTAACAATTACGATAGATTGATTAAGGGGGAGTTGTCTTGATGTTGAAACCGGATTTTTCGGCCTTGCTTCTTCTGTCTAGGATACCTTAATGGAATATTCCTCTTGGGGTCGTTCACACATTTTGTTCGCCTGTGTTCGTCGAGAGGTGCCTGGACAATTGGCTTGGGTTGGGGGTTGGGATGGCTAATTGGATCTTACTCTCCTTGGATTTTGTATTTTTAGATCTAAACCATTTTGCTGATAACTGCATAGCGCCTCGTGTCATCTCGGCTGATCTAAAACCGCTCTCCACACGCTTGCCAGTTCTACGCCCTCTATTCTATTCACGCTTGAATGCTTGGCGATTTCCACCGCCTCGGCCACCAGTTGCTGTGGCGTGAATCTTAGTCCCCGTCTCAGAATGTCCACATTTTCCAAATCTATCCTGTGCCTAGTGCCTAGTGCATGCCCTGCCATTGCCGAATCTTTGACTATCGCCTGATATTCATCTACGTTTCTAGGTGGTCTGTTAATGGATCGCTTATGCTCACCGATTCTGGTGTGCAATTCCTATATAAACTTTCGTACAGTCGTTACATTTTATTTTGTATATACAGTTCCTGGTCCTATCAAACCGGAAGACGATCCTTCACCTGCACCAACATCGAGCGTAAAGTCTTTCCCTTCTGGAATGCTACTCTAATGTTAGCCGTATTCCGTACCTTTCTAATGACTTCAGATGTTCCTGTTTTGTATGCAATGACTGCTGTTGTTTACCAAACTTCTCTGAAACGATGACTACCTAATCAGTCCCAAACATTTTCCAACTGATTGAAGACTAGTTCCTAGTTTTCTTTGCCATTATCGACATCCATAATGCTTTGAGAGCTAACATGATGAACGCCTCATACGTAGAGTAATGCGACAGAAACCGTCAAACTGGTTTGTTTGTGGGTAACTCCTCTTCGGTAGGTAGGTTTATATTTTGAAACTGTGTTCAGGTATAGAATACATAGGACATCATCGGGGTATCGGACCACTCCGATTTTTTAAGCAGCGTCCAGTGACAGGTTCATCCCTGTCCTATCCGAAAATCCGGCCGCACAGTGCTGCTTGCCAGAAATATGATTTTCCCTACTGTCCAGTCACAGTCGTCCCACATCAAAAGGCGTCTGCTTTGCCGCACGTGTTTGCACAGTTAGTGTAGCGCACCATTGTTCATTCAAAGTTCAAACGTTTTTTCTCTGCCATTAACATTAACACAAACCGCTGTTTCAGTTGTGGACACTCGTCAGGCAGAAGAAGTCAACCTGTGGTATCAGCCGACATCTGGTGCAGTACATTCAGGTGCAGTGGACCATCATAAACAAGAGACTCAGCTAGGTTCAGTTGAGTTTCCTGTCAAAACTAAATGCGCGTCCAAATGAGTGCATTTGTTGAAGTCCGTATAATTTGGGTTTAAGTGGAACATAAGGCTGACGAGAACTTGGAGAGTGCACTTAACTGATGAGCCCCAAGAAGAACGAAGTCGGTCATGGACTGTCGAGGATTTTTCAGCGAAATTATGAGTTACGTCTAGACAATAACGCATTGCTATATCTCGAATATCGAACCAACTGAAACATGAGGCGGGCTGGTGCAGCACATTCAGATGAAGCGGACCATCATAAACGAGAGATTCAGCCGGATTCAGTTGAGTCTCCCGTCAAAACCAAATTCGTGTCGACACCCCTCCTCTTTTCTGTGTGTGAGTTGTAAAGAAACGCACCCTCATTCACAAGGTTCACTGGAGAAAGAGGACATGTGTGCACGCGTTTATGCAGTAGCATTTGAAAGTGGAGAATGGTCGCAAGCCCGAAATCAACCTACGGAAGTAAACTGAGTCTGAGATTTCCATGTTTGCAGAGTAACGTTATATGATCGAGTGTACACAGCAGCGGGATGTATTCCTTGCTTGGTAGATCAATTCTGGGAATTACTTACCATAGTTTGGTCTGTCGGCGTGGTGAAAGTAAAGAACGCAAAGTAGGATTTCAATGTGGGGCGTGCAGCCTCTCCAGCAACCATACAACGCCGTTGGAGCAGCGGAATGGTATACTTATTTGGTTGTAGATCTGTTCGCCGAGCTTGGAAGTTTGTTTGCTTTCGTCATCAGTCGTGGGTCAACATTAGTGCGCGGTTGTTTGGCTTTTCCCTTCTTACCTGCCTGGGTTCATATAGTTTATAAAAGCAGTTAATATCTCTTGATGTGATTGGCTGACTGGGGAACAGTCTTATCGCCATTTCATTGGTCCGTTTATGGTTTGTGCTGCGTTGTTGTCCAATTGGCTCGTCGAGCAGCTTCCTTCTGGTGGATTTAATCACAGTTCTGAATGGTGCGTCTACCAGTCGTGCCGCGCTGTACGTCTTCCTCCGATTTGTTTTGTGCTGTGGTCTCATTCCGCTCCGCTTTGTTAGCTGTTTGCGCTTCCCCGTTTTGTTCCTAATAGCGAGTGAGCCCTGCGTTTGATCGATTAATTGGATCTCTGTTCTTTTTTAGTCCGTCAATTTACGGAATGGAGACACAACCCATTCAAGTTGATTGAGCCACTAGATTCGATCTATCCTGATTCCACTAAAATTTCCCCCATGGTTTCTTGTGTAGTTTTGAAATTTGTAAATCTTAAGTTCCCATGTTTTCAGTAGTTGTTAGACTGGGGCAAATTCAATGTGTTTGTTGATGGCGTCTTCATTGGAGTACAATAGTTCCGTTAATTTACGTTCTTTTTTTCTTGCTCGCGCTGGTATGCGAACGTCGCTCCTGTTGAACTCATACCCCCCCCAATCTTCCTGCACGGAGGCGAGTGAAAACATATCGCAGCCTAGCTACCAGTATTTTGATAAATTGTCAAGCTTGCTTGTTCCATTTTTCTATCCCAGGCATGAGTGCTCATTAGACAACGGCATCAATTAGTACTACAAAAACCTTGATTGTGACGATCACCCACTTCGTTGTAGTTTGGTCCTCATCACTGGTTAAAGGGTCTTCAGAACATACTGCTCTTTATGGTCGCCTTAATCTTCCTTTTAGTTCTAGAACTTTCTGATGAATGACCTCGTTTGGATGAGCTTTTCAGATTTTTTGAAGGAGGCAAAGCATAAAATAAATCGGAGGATTTCCATTTTTCTGGGGTTTTCGGTCGGCCGTAATAAAGTATTCGTAAAAATTTTATGGGGACTTTTCTTGCTTACTACACGTACGAAAAGGGCCGACACGGTTTTGCGGAGGTTCGAAAATAAATCTGGTTTTTCACTTCAATTCGCCACCTCACTGAAGGTATTCTACCACCTCATCACGCCGGACAAGTCATACAAATTACAGACACCGAAACACACCAAAACATCGTACACGTCAGTGGATGGTTCCAACGCAGCTCCATGTGAACCTTCTCGCCATTCAGATGACTTCCACTTTTTTGTAATTAGCACCAGAAAGATTGGCTGCAGTTCAACCCAAAATGATATACATTGATCCTCCGAGCAGTGATACGAGGCCATCTTGAATATCCAGTAAATAACTTTACCGCTGAATTAGGTAGATGGAGCTCGATTATTTGTCAACTGTCTTTCCAGAGTCCAAACTTTCTTTTACGATGTATGATCCCCTGCCGTAACCACCGTCACACTATGGCGTACGTGGTCAGTGTACTCAAGTCCTGTCGACTAGTTCCGAGACCACATTGATTGGATGACGGATCAACAAGGTGATTGCGTCCGATATGACAGATAGTGTGCTGCGAAATGGGCTTGTTTGCTAAAACGGGTGGCTAGGTTGCACGTTGAGAAAACAGCGCTATACTATGGGCATGCATGGTATGTTTCAGGGCCCGTCATCTAAAAATGCAGCTTAGCCGGCGTGACAAGGCCGTAGATGGCTTTCGGCGAGGTGGCCAAACGGATCAACCGACCAGACATAGGCACAAATCCTGGCAGGAACTGACAGGGCATCTTCATGGCCGTAGTAACAATGCCTAAGCCGTATGAGCTATGGGCGAATAGAGTACATTTAAATAAATAAAATCTGTACAACGCTGGTTAGAATCCACTGAGCAAACGAGAGGTCCTACGTTCTCGACATCTGTCTGCTCAAGCACGTGACAGTAATCACAATGGGAGTGAATTTTATCCAAAGTTTCGTCTGTTCCGTAACTTCTGAAGAAGGGACGGGATCATTATTTAACCCGATTGGGAATAAAGGCCACTTTGTCGTATGACGTTTGTCGAGATTCGTGGTATCCCAACCGATAAGGCCGCTGTCGAGCAAACGAGAGGTTTTGTGTTGGTGTCCAAACCTCAGTGCCTCTCGTCCATCCCAGCATTTGAATTTGGAGTCCCATTCGAGATTGTTCAACTCTCCCTTTCCCCTGCACCATTTCGTACTATATTACTCTTGATTGGATAACGTTTCCTCCTTGTATCTGTTGGAAATACAGGGAATGCATCGTTACTTTAATGAAAAACTGCGTGTTTCAGTTACTCATGCAGGCGTTGCTTTGCCGTGAGGAATCGTGAGCCAGATGTCCAAGGAGACGGTTTGTGTAAGCATCTGCCGCCTATTGTGCTTGTGTCTTGAACTAGTTTTTTCGCTAATATTATTCGGATTCAGTAAAATACCGGTCATCTATCGAAAACGGAGTTTGTCCTGGACACATTGAGCTGTCTACACATTTGAGGTGACGTGTTTATTCATTGGGTTATAAATAAAAATTTCCCAAAGAACTTCGACTGGACACTTTTTTTCACGCTGGCAGACTGGTTGGCTAAATCGTCATGTTGGTCTTCTTCAGAGGTGTTTACTGAGGAGACGAGCGTTGTTTATTGTTCCAAGTGATCCAGGAGCATGCATGCTACATGTGCATAGTATTCTGGAACCGACCCAGTGATCTGATAACGATGCAGGCAATGAAACTGGTAAAGTCCAAACGACGTATTTCGTTCTAACGAGAGATTACTTGTTTTACTGAATGCCATTTTAGGTACGATACAGCTTACGTCAGTCGTGGAAAAGTGCCAATGGCGCTCCGGCGCCCGATTTGTTTCAAGTCGATGCCGATGGTCGAATACAGACAATGGAAGTCCTAGACCGGGAAACGACCAATGCTTACACGCTCGAACTGATGGCTTGTGATTCTGCACCACAAACCCCGTTGTGCACAAGTCTGAATGCGACCGTGACTGTGCTAGATGAGAATGACAATAAACCCATATGGCGCTATCCTCATGATCAAGACAAGGAGGTGAACATCACTGCAGACCTTCCTCCTGGACATGTGATCGCTCGCGTGCATGCCACCGATCAAGACGCTGCTGAAAACGGTCGTGTGGTCTATTCGCTGATTGATCCACACAGACGAACGGTGTTTCAAGTAAGCCACATCCGATTGGGTTTGTCTGCAGTTGGGGCGCGAGTGATGTGTGGCTGAGCGAAATGTTATTATAAACAGTGGAACCTCGCAATCGATTAACCCTCACTTTGTTTGGAATTCACAATCATAAGCTGTCTTGGTCATTCAACAATCTCTAGCGCTTATGTTACTCCACGTACGCATTTAAGATGGTCAACATACATTACTTTTCAAAAAGCCGTTGTTGTGTCCTTTCAAAGTAGTTTGGTTCCTGTCCCTTAACCGGCTGTGCAAAGTTAGTCAAACGCCTCTAAAATCACCCTTGTTCTGTTGCACCTAATTTCGTAAGATCTGTTTTCTAATTCGTTAGCACCTTGCAGTACATTATTTAGCTTCCCGAAAGAGGATCTACTGGAGATTTTGCCTATGTGGGGTGTCTGTGCTTTATGAACTTTAGATGGATTTGCTGGTGTCTGACTTGGAAATACAGATTTGGTGTCAAGTAGTATTCCCCGTGTTTATCCGGGAGATTCATATCAATATACTGATGCTAGGCGTAGTATGGTTCCATAAGTGTGTCCTCCAAATAGAAAATGCCTCCAGAAATGGGGGTGGCATGGTCCATTCCAAAATTTATCTACACCAGGACAGATAAACATCCACCCATTGGGAATAGCTTTAAGAAGAGAATAGCCTGCTTTACTGAGTTGAAAATCAATTTTTAATTATATACCGGACCCAATGGAAACTGGAACTTTCGTTGCTCAGGAAGGAAGGCAGGTGGCAGCTCTTCTTTTGAAAATCGATGATTAGAAACCCTAATTAATGTAAAGACCCAGTTTGGAGTAAAACTTCTAAAGTGCTTGGTGTCGGCTTAAGAGAGACACATTTTATGGTTACTGGAGCTTGCGCTGGATAATTTCAACTACCTCTCGTACTTGCTGGATGTGTTTTGTGTTCGATGAATTACTACACTGAATCGTATTTGACATATGTTTTGGCTCAAGAATCCTTGAGGTGCTACTTCAATCAGCGTCAAATCAAATTGCTTTCAAAAGTGCACTAGCCTTGAGGATAAAATTAGGTAGAGTACTGTCATCAAAAATATGATAGAGAATATGAGAAAAAGTAACAGTTCATACGAGTTACTGTAACTTGTCAGCCGATTAAGTGCAGTTCTTTCAACGTGGTCTCAACCTCAGTGCAACACGAAAACTACTGAACCAGAAGAAGAACGTAAGTGTACGTAGATATTCTTTCCCAGGTGTCCCGTTTGACCTGGCA
Source organism: Opisthorchis felineus (assembly GCA_004794785.1). Classification (NCBI taxonomy): domain Eukaryota; kingdom Metazoa; phylum Platyhelminthes; class Trematoda; order Opisthorchiida; family Opisthorchiidae; genus Opisthorchis; species Opisthorchis felineus. The sequence goes on from SJOL01008492.1 coordinate 1,192,333, forward strand.
ACCGAAGCCCGCCTAAGTGACACTATACTGGACTGGAACCCGAGTTGAACTAAAGTAACCGAGACACTTCAGGCTATCAAAGCTGACGAAGTCAGCATGACAATCACCGTTTACAAAGGTGACTGTGAAAGGTAAGCATCAAAACAGATAGATCCTACAAAAACAAACTTGTGATCCACAAGCCTATACTTTGAGTAGACAAGTCCATTCGAAAGTTCAAACCCCAATAAATGTGAATTGTTCTCACTTCTTAATCCAACCCTGCTGGGATATTTTACGACCCACTAAGGGCCCGTAGATCCGACATATCATTTCGACCGACTGTCCACTTCATAATTTGTACACCCAAAGGCTATTGGGATGTTTGAGTATAACACGATACCAGATATAAAACACAATCATGTTTTTTCTGTTTAAATCCACCAAGTCTCCAACCGTCAGTCATATGCAAAACTCACCCTTTATGTCACGTCCTCTACACCATATATCTGTTTGAGCACATGTGGACTAGTGCAAAATGAACAGTCTGTTAGTGAGGGAGCTGCCCTTTCCTGTGATGACAGTGGTAATATGTCTCTGAAATGTATTTTTCCAGTGTAACGAGTAGCTATAAGAAAATAACTAGCTTTGCGATGAGTACACCTGTCCAACCGTTCGTGGTGAATTTCTCTTCGGACTACTCTGGTTTAATTGCTTTCGATTACTTCCACACCAATATTCGTCATTTTAAACAGAAAAAGTTTGGACGAACTATTGGGTCTTCTCAACGGCCTACCGAAACGCAGGGCAGGAGCGACAGCTTCCTCGACTGTCACCTACCAGTCAATTGTCTCGCACCCTACACACTATCGTTTACAAAAGACTGAGGATTGCGTCCGTGAGTAGAATGGCCTCAGTCCTGTTCTACATAGCAACGAATATCCGAATCGCTTCGCTTGGGTACCAAATGAGCGAAGTGGATTCCAGTGGATAGATAAATTCTTCGAGTACTCACTGACTTTATATTCGGCCACAGTATGGTACCGGTATGGCACAAGCCAACCTGAATGTACTGCATAATTGCAGCATCTGTCAGATGCTTTATAGGGACGTTACACTACAAAACTTTCGATGCGAAGTAAATGTTATGTTCTTGAGGGACGTACGAAATGTGTTGACGTGTTCAGCGTTCAAGTTACCTGTCAGTCTAACTAGTTAGAATATCTCGACAACATGGGATATGAACGAAAGAACACTAAAAAGATGGGCTAAGTATGCTGTATAAAAGGTCTAAGAACTACGAGAGTCAGACAAGGACTCGGCTATTGTTCTTCGTGTCCTAGCTGAGGAACATCTTGTCGAGTTCCCACTGGGGTTGACCTAATGCAAGCAACACCAGTATGCCTTCGTAATTAACCGATGTCCTCAAAGTATCAGTTGCGCTGATGCAGAACTGTGTCAGTTGTCCAGTCGGCACTGACAAGCACGATAACGCGTCAATAAGCCAAAACACGTCAAAATCCACGGGTGACTTCATCTTCTATTCGGTCTCACTCACCGATGTCAAACATTCAGGTCACGGACCATGATCACATCGTAACATCAACCAGCACCGGATATCATTGACACTCAAGGATGCCAATATTTGGTCCAAGCGTATACAGTTTTTGTATCTGTGATCAGTGTTCCGTTATCTTCCTTGCTGAATGTGAACCATGGTCATTACGACGTCAGATTACACAACCTTATACGAGTTGCTGTTTCCCTTCGGAATCCTTGTAATGCATAAGTCAAATGCGGCCCCAAGCTTATCCAGTCATTCCGTATTCCCTGCGATGTGGATGCCTGCAAGATTCATATATTCTGGATAGTCTCTCAGCCGACCTATGTGCCCTTAAAGTCTTGGGAAAAGATTTCCACAGAAACTGAACAGGCAGCGGTTTGTCTTGATAATCATAATCAAAGGAGTAGAGTCTTATATTTTCTGTGAGTTTATTAGTTAAGTATACAATGAGGCCGAGAATTCGCCATTCAGAATTCACGGCTTTAGTCGTTAGCGGAGAACCTTACGGAACAAATCTATTCTACAGTGTTTTGGCGGATTTTCTCTTAGCAGTATGTAATTTTTCATGTTTTTTCAATGCTGAATAGCCGAAAATGTTAGTTAGCTAGTTTCGTAATGTGAATTCCATAACGAATTCAGATACCTTTTCTTATAAAATACAAAAATATAAAAAATATATAAGCAATTTAATGCCATAGAGCGACCCTAAAACAACCGTTGAGAAAACCACGGATTCAAACAGCTGCTCAGAGGTGGAACCTTTGAGGACGACCAATCCGGTAGCGCTGTTCACTCCTGCTGCCGACTGGCTGTTATTAGGTGACGTAACCATAGAAGACGCGGTTCAGCGTTCCTGATCATTTCAGTTTATAGTGTATGACCGTGTCAGTTGCTCCCCTGAATGTTTTCTCCATCTTCTGTCCGTTATTGCGGAGGTGCCAGTAGGTGCCGCCGAGGCGTTCCGCACCTTCTAGAGTTTCGAGCGGGGTATCCAAACGTTCATAAATGACCTAACGTACTTCATGTGAACACATAACTGTTAGGTTTGCTTCGCGAAAAGAAAGCCTATGATGTAGTGGTGCACCGTCGTGACCTTAACGAAAGCACGATAGTCCATGCAAAGAAGCACGAGGAGGAGATCATTATTTATCTTGAGGTCACTGTGTCACGTTGATCTTGAATAGCTCTGATGGTGTTCAGGTTGCAGGTTCAGTCTTTGACCTATGAAATTAGGCACAGTTTTCGATCATACCCGCGAGTGTTCTTGGAATGCAATTCTCGAGAATTAAGGGGCGCAAATGTGCTATTTTGCTTCACAAAATCCGAGATCGTGTTATCAGCTGCGTCGAGAAAATTGGTTGATGTTACTGGCACTAATGTGCTCATTTACCAACCATCCACAGTGACATTACTTTTGTTTCCAACAAATTAGGAAAATTTCCCTTTCACACCAATTCGTGTCTACGTAAACTGTGTGGATGACATTCCAACTATATGCACTATATTACACATCCACAAATTATGCCTCCCAAGGGAGAGCACTCCTGAACTGAACTCAGCTTTGGTCCGTCCTAGGCTACGCGCAATCCGTTGAACGGTGACACCACATAATACGTTTTTTTCACAATGAGATAATTTTTGCTGTTGATGAACAGGAAAGCGTTTTCCATGAGTTAGAGCCGTGACGCGGTAAAAGGGAAAACTCGGCTACGCTC
>SJOL01008492.1:1204609-1313094 GCA_004794785.1 Opisthorchis felineus
AAATGATTAACTAGTTCGTGAATAGTTTCCCTTACATCCCTTACTTGAAAGAATGAGGGCATACTCAGCCCAAGCAGGACACGCCAAACTCAACGGACCTTTGCTGTCCATGCCATATTGAACAAACCTAACAGAACGGATGAGGTTGATTTACTTAGCGAAATTCCATTCCTGAAGGGAAGTTGCACAGATCAGTTAACAAACCCACATAGGTGACACGGTTCCACCTTGCTCAGCTTGTTCCCTGGGCTATTTAGGTGAAAAGTGTTGATCGCTCACTCAACTGCGGTCAAACGATATGACAATCCAAAACGAAATACTGTTGAGGGACAAGTTTTCTTTTTGAGGTATTTCTTGTTCCGTTTTGCAAAGTCTTGCCAATTCGAGGGGGGTTATCGTGTAAAGTAAATTTTTGGCTCAGGAAAGTCTTTTCTCCGAGGAGCTATTGCATACTAGGTGGTTGATTATTTGAGAAAGGCTGATGTATCACAGAACCGAAAGCCCTAAAGTGTGCATGCTTTTTAGAGGTTTGTTTACTGAGAAAGGCAATATGTCTTAGTCTAATCCGTACTACAGCTGTAATGACTCCTTAGTGTGAACAAATTATCCATCGGTAATTTAACTGCACTGGGAACGAATCACATTTCTTATTATGTCTAAAACTGGATGATTTTTTAAGGGTTAATGATGAGCGTTCATGTTCCGGAACTTCTATACCTACTGAATCAGGAACATGAATGAAAGCGGGCCTGAGTTGCTGATACCAACACAGAGCGTTTCAATGGTTTCTTCACAATCCGTTACATCATATCTATGCTAGAACTTCGACAAACTATACGGCTGTCCGCGAACTTCATACGGGTGTGAACGCTTCTGTCCATTCTGGATGAGCTGCAGCACATTTGTTTACCAAAGTGTGCTAGGGAGCCATTATTTGGTCAGTTAAGGTGGCATCATATTTTTTCGTATACTATGATGTACCAAGGAAAAGCCGCACACCACAAGCATATTTTTCTCCTAATTTCGTTTCTTCTCAGGTTAAATGTCCCTAATAACTAGGAACTCAATGTTTTCTAATGATTAATCCCTCCCATTTGGTCTGACCACGCAGGATAATTCACATCAACGTGTTTTACTCTAAACTACCGTTGCTAACGTCCGTTGATAGTATTTAGTTGATGACATTCCTCCATTCAGTAACTTGATTATCATCAGTCATCCGGATAGTGTACGGCCGGTCCCATACCTGGGGGGTAATTAGAGCGCATTTGTTGCTCTGTCCTGGGGCCACGGACTATCCAATTCTTTCGCTGACACTGGGCCCACTTCGTAGTCGCTTGACTTGACTGCATCCCTGTCACTGGCTTGCTTTGAAGATTAATTAGTTTCCACGAAGCAATAGTAATTATCGCCTTGAGTGTACAGAGTTATTGGATAGGTTTTGTTCATGGGCTAGAGGCAGCAGATGTTACACACGCAGCTGTTGAAGCAACATTTCCTTACCCTGACACAGCTGTTCAACTGTGAGCGGAGTGGATACTCGACAATTCTCTCTGCATTTGAAGCTTTGGCTGACCCATCTGTGTCTGGCTTGTGGACGAGTTTCCAGGATGGGCCGACTGAATCCCTTTAAACAAAGCACGTATCAGCCACACCTATCCATCGTTCTTTCATGAGTTAAATTCACCCTGGAAGGAACATTTGTGTGCTGGTATCTGGTCTCTCTGAAAAGAGCATACAGCTCTGCAAGATTGTACTCTGTTTGGTGGATTATTTCACTGGGCAGCGTCTTTCTTGCAATGGACTAGTCATTCAAATGGTCGCAGAGGGTGAAATAATTATACGACTGTTCATTTGTCATTTGTAGTCTCCTTGCTGCTGCCTCCCTAATTATCATTTTACAAATAGCTGAAAAACCTTATGGTCACCCTGAAAACCGAATTTTCAAGAATTATGCAAATGAATGGAAGTAACGTGAAGTAATAATGCGACTGCTTTTCAAAGGCTTGTATCGTTAAACTGACAAAGTATAAATGTCTTGGCACGCGTCAGTAGGGCAATAAAATTCTGCCTATGCGTTCACTTAAAAAACGTACTTTACTTGGCATTATGCCCTCATGGATTAGTGTCCAAGGTTGGGTGGTTTTGCGAAGTGTAGTTTCTTGTAGGGTCTCATTTGGAGAGTATTATTCAAATATGAATAAAACATGGTACACGTGAGTGAGAAGAAGCCGTTTAAATGTGAAAATATGGATTTTCACATTTACTTGTTTGGAACTGATGGAATAGGAAGTAAAGTCAGTGTTTCTGTTGACGTTTTTGATAACACGGGTTATTAACGTAGGAATCACTTCGGCTGTTGCGAATACGTTTTGACGAATAACCTTGGAACTATTGGGTGGTACTCAACAGATCATGTCGGATGATTCAACCGGCTTGACCCCGTTATTCGTGTCGACTGGGTTGCGCGCGCCACTTACTCGACTTTGATGGTTCCACTACAATATTGGACTCGGATCACCAACAAAACATGGCTTTTGTAACGCAAGTGTGGTCTAAATGAAGCTTTTCAGATGTTCTGTCTTTGGTGCTCCGGCGACGCGACATGATATTTTGGGTTTTTATGGTTCGTCTTCAGACTGAACACCGACCAGTTTACTTTACCGAATCTGCTTGGATATTTAACCCGGCAATCATTGTCACGCAGCTCACTTGTGTGTAATCCGAAAGCGTTGAGTTTGTGGTTGCATTTTCACAGCACACCCACTAGTAGAGTTTTGTACTTGTTTCTCTCTCTGTCTATTATAATAATGCTTTGACGATATAAAAGATTTTAACATACTTGGACAATGAACGAATAAGTGTATGCTCTTGGCACCGTTTTTCATTTTTGCTCACTTCGGCCACAGGTCGGCAACAGAGGTCGTCGAGCGGAGATACTTGGCTTATTCCAAGTAAGGTGGGTGGGTTCTCACTCCAAGTCTTGGTGGCGAACCCTAGAGTGTATCTCTCTTCTAAGGGATGGCCGTATTGCATTTCTAACACCTAAATATCAACAGCACGACCCCCATTTGAACACTGGCTCATTTAAAGGTGAAAACAGAAGACTTCTACTTTGCTACTACAGTGAACACAAGGCAACTGGCCGGTTGCCTTAGCAATTTCCTTTATCTGTGTTCAGTGAAGGCAAACACCCAACCAACTTTACCACATTTCGTTGCACAGGTTGATAACAAGACTGGAGATATTGCCGTCGCTCAATCCAATCCAGCTGCGCCGAGTGAAGCAAATTTTCAGCCAAGTGCAAATAAACCGAGTCCACTTCTACCAGGAATATATCGACTGCGTCTGCGAGCTTCCGACCAAGGTCATCCACAACTGGTGGCCGAAACGTGGCTACAGGTATGAGCCTCTTCTTTTACACGCATACATAGTTAGTCCAGATAGATTAGATTTTTTGTTCAATGGTTGCACCAAGCGGACGGGTTTCATTGTAGAAATTTTGTACTTGCACGCAGTTCGGGCAGATCACTTCAACTACCATTATTTGCATATCATTTTGTCCATAAGTTTAGTTTTGCTACCACCTTGCACCAGGGTTTAGATAATATTGTTTGCCTGGGTTACAATAACCCTTGCAAACTGACCCTGTTTCACTGATTCGATAGACAGATATCGAAGACGCCAATGCAATGGTGGTCAAGCTTAACTAGTCTGGGTCCAGCAAAATTAATAAGCACTTTCTTGATATTTGAGTGTATCTTGGACGTCAGAAGAACTTTTCTTGCACTCTCCAACACCATTCGTGTTAATCACGAACCTGGTTCATACAGAAAAAGCAGGACTAGTTAGAACTCCATCCTCACAACCGAATTATCCAAGTGGATGCTTCGTTTCAGTCCAACTTCCCTTCCAATTTATTAATTGGTCATATGCAATCTTATTGGTTTACTTGAAAAAAATGATGAAGTAACGTTAGGAACTTTTGATCTGGAACACATTCTCACGTACAGCACGCGATGGGTGCAAACCAAAAGGTGCCAGTTAATGTGAAGCGAGTTTTACCCAACTTTCACAACCTTTCACAAGCCTTAAGCTGTGCTAATATGGTCCACTAAGGTTGAACAATAAACACCATTTTACTGTCTCCTTCACCCTATCGATTACGGTGAATGCGACAGTAGGCCTCATGTCCCTTTGACAGTTTTTACCATTTTAGTACGTGCAAATAGATCGTGAAGTAAGATTAATTTGAGGGACTTTCATACCTACGGCAAAAAATCCCACGTCGGCAATGTTGCTTATCTCATTTCCTTCCAACTTTAAACCCAAATAGACTTCATTCAGTTGCCCTATATAGCATGATGGTTCTGTATTTTTCATCTATACTCTGGTACTTTTTACACCTATTGAACATCTGGACCTTACGTTGCATAGAGGATTTGAAATTGCGACCGTCTGTTTACCACACTGTGGGTCGTATGGTGGAAAATCTGGTGGATTTTCTTCGATAACATCTGTTTTCTCCATCACATCATATATCTACTTGTCTCCAAGTAGACGATTATGGAAACATAAGGCGGTTTTGGCGCAGCACAATCAACTGAAGACTATTAGAAACGAGATATTCAGCTGGAATTCAGTTGGGTTTCTCGTTAAAACCAAATTTAGTTTGCAAATAGATGTAGTTCGCGAACTGCGACCAATTTGAGTTCAAGCCGGACATGAGGTTGGAGGAAACTCGCGGGCTGCACCTATCTGTGAACTCCAAAGGGAGTAATACCAGCCGTGGGCTGTCAAAAGGTTTTCAACAGCTCTATGGGTAATGTGTTCCATCTAGACGGGATCAATCATAGTTTCTGCTAGATGCAGGCAATCGCTGTCGAGTTCCATAAACCGACTTTCCAACAAATTTGGATTGCTGGTAAGCAGTAATTAAGATCCCCGGATGTTTGGCTGGCATCTTTTCGAAATCCTAATTGACCAAGTCTCCTCTTACATTAAAGGTTTTCATATATGCAATGGACAAAAAATGTCAGTTGCTTATCGAGATTAACAATAGGTCCGAGTTTGTTAAGTCGAGAATTTTTCTGGAAACTATAGACTGAATCCCGAATGTGATCTCTGTTGCAACCACACGATGATGACGAGAGGGAGGAAGTAAAGTTGTCTGGAAAAAGTAGTAGCAGATAAATCGGCAAACGATACTCAAACTCCTCCTACCACACGTTGAGTAATTATCGTGACTGCGCTTGATCGTATCTGCTTCAAGCTGACGAGTGAGTGAGATTGCACAGTCTGCGAATATTTCAGCCCGAGTTCATTTGGTGCTTTTGTGATTTCGTCTACCAACGGGTTGCAGAATAAAAACGATTAATCTCTATTTAACTCTGTTACCAATAAGACGGCGTCCCGAAACGCCCTCATTGCGGTCTTTTTCGCAAATGAACAGCCGGGCAATTTCTTTGTTCATTTGCCTTTTTCTTGCAAGACGCTGTACCGACCTTATTGTCTGGTTTTCACCCAGATTGTTCGGAAGAGCGAAAACGTGACTGCTGAGCTTTCGAGCTTATACTAGCTTTTTTCCAAAGGATTGACAAAAACGAAATTTGCTCCATTATTGTTGTGCTGTAGTATACCCATTTTGAGAAAACATTTCGGCGCATACCGGATGGAAGTACTGTGTTAGTATACCATCTACTCCCTTACAAACGCAAGTCGATAAAGCCTATTTTACCGCTCCTCAAGATGGAGTATCCCTAAAATGTTGTCCTCTCGTTCTAATTTACTCCATCATTTGAACGTGCAGTGATTCTCAGTAGCAGAGATCTGTGAAAGGAGACTCAGAAACNGCACTTTCTTGATATTTGAGTGTATCTTGGACGTCAGAAGAACTTTTCTTGCACTCTCCAACACCATTCGTGTTAATCACGAACCTGGTTCATACAGAAAAAGCAGGACTAGTTAGAACTCCATCCTCACAACCGAATTATCCAAGTGGATGCTTCGTTTCAGTCCAACTTCCCTTCCAATTTATTAATTGGTCATATGCAATCTTATTGGTTTACTTGAAAAAATGATGAAGTAACGTTAGGAACTTTTGATCTGGAACACATTCTCACGTACAGCACGCGATGGGTGCAAACCAAAAGGTGCCAGTTAATGTGAAGCGAGTTTTACCCACCTTTCACAAGCCTTAAGCTGTGCTAATATGGTCCACTAAGGTTGAACAATAAACACCATTTTACTGTCTCCTTCACCCTATCGATTACGGTGAATGCGACAGTAGGCCTCATGTCCCTTTGACAGTTTTTACCATTTTAGTACGTGCAAATAGATCGTGAAGTAAGATTAGTTTGAGGGACTTTCATACCTACGGCAAAAAATCCCACGTCGGCAGTGTTGCTTATCTCATTTCCTTCCAACTTTAAACCCAAATAGACTTCATTCAGTTGCCCTATATAGCATGATGGTTCTGTATTTTTCATCTATACTCTGGTACTTTTTACACCTACTGAACATCTGGACCTTACGTTGCATAGAGGATTTGAAATTGCGACCGTCTGTTTACCACACTGTGGGTCGTATGGTGGAAAATCTGGTGGATTTTCTTCGATAACATCTGTTTTCTCCCTCACATCATATATCTACTTGTCTCCAAGTAGACGATTATGGAAACATAAGGCGGTTTTGGCGCAGCACAATCAACTGAAGACTATTAGAAACGAGATATTCAGCTGGAATTCAGTTGGGTTTCTCGTTAAAACCAAATTTAGTTTGCAAATAGATGTAGTTCGCGAACTGCGACCAATTTGAGTTCAAGCCGGACATGAGGTTGGAGGAAACTCGCGGGCTGCACCTATCTGTGAACTCCAAAGGGAGTAATACCAGCCGTGGGCTGTCAAAGGGTTTTCAACAGCTCTATGGGTAATGTGTTCCATCTAGACGGGATCAATCATAGTTTCTGCTAGATGCAGGCAATCGCTGTCGAGTTCCATAAACCGACTTTCCAACAAATTTGGATTGCTGGTAAGCAGTAATTAAGATCCCCGGATGTTTGGCTGGCATCTTTACGAAATCCTAATTGACCAAGTCTCAACTTACATTAAAGGTTTTCATATATGCAATGGACAAAAAATGTCAGTTGCTTATCGAGATTAACAATAGGTCCGAGTTTGTTAAGTCGAGAATTTTTCTGGAAACTATAGACTGAATCCCGAATGTGATCTCTGTTGCAACCACACGATGATGACGAGAGGGAGGAAGTAAAGTTGACTGGAAAAAGTAGTAGCAGATAAATCGGCAAACGATACTCAAACTCCTCCTACCACACGTTGAGTAATTATCGTGACTGCGCTTGATCGTATCTGCTTCAAGCTGACGAGTGAGTGAGATTGCACAGTCTGCGAATATTTCAGCCCGAGTTCATTTGGTGCTTTTGTGATTTCGTCTACCAACGGGTTGCAGAATAAAAACGATTAATCTCTATTTAACTCTGTTACCAACAAGACGGCGTCCCGAAACGCCCTCATTGCGGTCTTTTTCGCAAATGAACAGCCGGGCAATTTCTTTGTTCATTTGCCTTTTTCTTGCAAGACGCTGTACCGACCTTATTGTCTGGTTTTCACCCAGATTGTTCGGAAGAGCGAAAACGTGACTGCTGAGCTTTCGAGCTTATACTAGCTTTTTTCCAAAGGATTGACAAAAACGAAATTCGCTCCATTATTGTTGTGCTGTAGTATACCCATTTTGAGAAAACATTTCGGCGCATACCGGATGGAAGTACTGTGTTAGTATACCATCTACTCCCTTACAAACGCAAGTCGATAAAGCCTATTTTACCGCTCCTCAAGATGGAGTATCCCTAAAATGTTGTCCTCTCGTTCTAATTTACTCCATCATTTGAACGTGCAGTGATTCTCAGTAGCAGAGATCTGTGAAAGGAGACTCAGAAACCATATTTTCTAAGAATAGTGGGGCCAAAAAGGGCTTAAGGATAGTATTATCACGTATAAACTGGCCAACATTCTCACGCTTCAGTGATGTGATTATGCGGTATATTTCAGTGATGCGATGCCCAAGGCGCAGGTCAATCAGTGAAGTTTATAGGTAGTCGTTGGAGCCGTTTATCGATTCAGTCACATGGCTCAAGCGCGAAACATGATTACCAGTTAAGACGTGAAAATTCAGATGCGTGTGCTGCGTGGGTAGTGGTAGGGCGCTCGTCTCACATGTCCTGAGTTTGATTCCTGGCGTCACCAAATGTAGGCACTGTTGACGAGCTCCAACAGGAGCGGAACTCGAGTTCGATGCTACCCTGTCTTGGCGTACCAATGGTACTCAACCGAGGGGATGTTAGCACAAAATTCGAAGGCGAAAAATGATGGGGTAATGAGTATGGGCCTTATTAATCTACCTTTTGAATTACTTTAGGCCCAACCTGGCGTCTTTATTTTGTTTGGTTGGTTAGCATGCATGTGATGGCACGAAATGGCATGTGGTGGGCCCATCCATGTTTCCGGTATATTCACCCCAGGGTAGCGTATAGCTGAGCCGCAAACGACCTCAAACGCGTATACAAGCCAGTAAATCCACCATCAGAAACGTTCAGTTATTTGCAGTGATTCCCTGTTCATCGTCAAGTCACAACCCCCAAAAGGGTAGGCTCTATGATACGATGATCAACAAGTAAATGATATAGACGGAAACCTGACAGGTCCTTAGCCAGCCGGATAAAAAACTACCACCTCATTTGTAAAGGCACCAGGTGAGGGTATGTAACCCGACGGCCGCCTGTTCGGGCCATCGTGTTGGTGAATCTTCTTTTGTCCACTGTAACTTCCACAGTTCGCCCTAGTCTGCTCCGCAGTTTGAGGGAATTAAGCATCATTCGACACTCGTCACGGGCTGTACACTTGTTTATCAGAATGTTGTTAGCGGATTACACACATTAAGTAGAATAGCGCGTTTTTGCCTTCGTCTTTCTCGATATTGTATCCAAAGTTACATCTACCGCCAACCGCTTTGAACACAATGATCATCGTCGTCAACAAAAACGTTACACTCGTGGTCCAGCTGTCCTCGTTGCCGTATCATTTTGATTGAGTTTACTCGTGCATTGTCTGGTTTCTTGGTCAACTTGGGATATGAATTACAGGCTGGGGAATTTCGGTGCAGATGAGGTTTGCTGTGCATCACTCTTTTGTGCCGGCGTACTTCTGCCAATCAGATGTAAAAAAATTGGTTGCAGAGCAGAGTAAAGAATGGAACCAAGTTAGCGGCTAAAATGGAAAATCTCATTCCGAGTTTCTTGGAGCTGGTCAAGATGTAGATATCCTGCTAACCGTCACTTTCTCAGATTGATTACAATTTTAACATAATGGTGATGAAATGGTAATAAGTAGTCATTCCTGCTGACTACTGAATGGTTTCGTATTATTTGAATTACTTTGTTTTGGATAAGCAAAACATGGTGAATGTTTACCTTGCACGGTATGTAAGAGATTGAAAACCATTGATACATATAAACTAGAATCATCGTGTCGGGGCAAAGGGATACCTGTCCGAGCGAAAGCGATAAGAATACGCTAAATATCGTATTGAAAGGATTTAGATTCGACTCTTTGCATTAGGCCGTTTTCCAGGCCTACAGCGACTCGCTAAGTCGTACTGTGGGTATGGCCTTACTGACATGTGGAGGCTTCGTAAGTCAGATGGGCTGTTTGCCCGGTGCGATCACCACGCGCTTTATCGTTAGGAGAATCCAGCTGAGTCCGTTGGAAACGTCCAGGGCTATTTGGCAATCGCTCTAAGACCGTAGGATACAGTGCTTTTGAAACAGGTTAGGTCATCACATTTATATGGAGCACACTTCCTCCAGAAAAGCCATCTTCAAAATAGACTGTTCCATGAAAGCCATCATTTTCGATTGATACTTGAAGGTTTTTTTTCCATAGTTGGACCACCAGGTACCAATGTTCTGAACCTTAGTTGAGTGGGAGTTTACATTATTGTAACTTGTCAGATTAATCGATCTACTGAGTTTCTGGTCTCTCCTCCGTAGTAGTCTCTTTCCATAAGGCTTGTTCAGGTTTCCGTGGTGGTCTGTCGAGAACCCTAAAATTAGGACTGTGGTTCACTGGAAAAGCCAAGGTTAGTTCCTACTTGCTTGCCTCTGTATCAGACTTCTCTTCTGGACTCCAGAATGGAGCTAGAAAACTTGATGCACCGAATGGCTTCATATACATTGCACTCCGGCTCTATCCTTTTCTATTCTACACAGTCCCATGCCGTATGTGCACCTTGGGCAGAATGTCCATCGAAGTCTTCCATCCTATGTAAATGACATGGCATAAACATGCGCATCATGCGAGGTTTCGCCATTCAGTGAGACTCGACCTTTCCAAAGCAGTATTCTAATCACAGCTGGTTGGCAGACAGCTGTCGATTCTATGGAAAAGAATAATGAAAATCTGTATGCCTGCAGGTGTTGCTCAGCTCAGTGTGAGGAGTGACCGTGTGGCCAGCAGAGAGAACTCGAAGGTCACGTTTTTCAAATTTGTTAGAGGTATACTTTCCAAATGCATCGGGATGAGAGTGGGGATTGATAGAGAGAGCTTGGCCACGCATAATTAATTAGGAACTATGTTGAATTCATAATGCCATCATATCGTGACATCGGAGTGACTGCTTATCCGATTTACATGTTTGACAATTAGCAACGGACTGGGTAGTCTGTTCTTGCAAACGCATACATACATCAGACTTAGCACACCACACGTTACCACTTAACTTGCGATCGTCACATGTTTGTGTCTGTGTGGACACATATGCCTGCATATACCAATGTGTGACAGGCAGAAATGTCAAGATGCAACCTGGTCGACATGTTTACTTGTCCACAAAGGTCAAAAAGAAGCAGTCGTCTCTTCAGGACGACAGTTCACACAGTCCTGACTATTGGCATGGTTACCAACTTAGCTGTCATCCTTTTGTATGCCCGAACCACAGCAAGCTGGGCTAACTTTCAAGGTACATCGGGCGCATGAAGATTTGCATGTCGATGCCCATCAACGATTAGAGCGCAAGTTGCAATCGCGGTCAGTAGAGGTGCGCTGCCCTTCATAAATGACGAACTAGTGGTAATAACAGTGAACGCGTTAGATTTCTGAATTAGTTTGGTTGGGGAAGTAGCCCCAAACTGACCATAGTTCCTATTAGACACACTGGCAAATACCTCACATCGGTCATTCGGTTTACTTGGGCTAACGAGAAAAGTTCTTCAGTCCACACCAATGTGCACCAACACCTCGAAGCAACCAAATGGTAGAAAAAATCTACCCATTCGTCGCATGCACGCTCAAGATAACAGTTAAACTGCTTATCTGCATCGGGAGCAAAAAATTGTTTGGTGAACGACTATGGCTGTCCTCCTCGTGGACTACAGCAATAAACTGGAGTCACTAATGGAAGGAGCAGTTACTCTCAAATGACCAAACACATTTGATGTGTATGAATCGACTTGTCTGATTGGACACAGTGGGGTTACTGCAGTACTTCTTTAAAGTAAGGCGAATCCCCAGTGATGTCCTCAGTGGAGAGTTACTGTGATCACTGAGTATGGAACATTGCGATTGATGGCTTGAATGCTCTAGGTAACATCTGCTCCAGCCAGCCACCTTAAGCTTGTCTTGTGATTTCATGTTCCATTCGTGATTGTCCTCTGGAGTTCAAGCTAACTTTTAATTAAAAATTGCGAAGTACTGGCTGTATTCGATGATTTTCGAACTCATGAAGTTAGCAAATGTGTTGTAGTCAGTAGAGCTGTGACCGCAGTTGAGGTCTAGAACGTTTGAGACAAGTCACATGTGTATCCTGTCTGAGGTGCGTCTTGCAATCGGTGGCTTCTAGTCTGACCTCGTTAGTACTGGACGTTTTCTCCAGCAAAAAAAAATACTTTTCACAATATATCTTACAACTGCCACGTTTTTGAGTGTCATGGTCAGCATTACAACGCTCCAGTCACTCGAATCCACCGGTCGCGTATTACTGAGTGCACGGTTTCCTGCCGTACCAGGTAAGAAAATTCCGAAGGTTGACAGAAGGATCGTTTCAATGACTACGTTGGCGTGATGACCCGGAATGAACTTTTGAGGACGTCCCTATTGTTGAACGTAGCTGTAGTCTCACCTATGCAACACGAAGCATCCTCTCTGAAGCTGCTGTCCTCTGGCCATTCGATCACATTTCGAGTATGCACGACACCTTGCTGATTTGCCAGATGTGTGCCATAACACAGAAGATAACATCGATTAGAATCCGTGTTATCCGTCTTCCAGACATCTATCCACCTCTGGAACCCAGAATATATTCCTCACACTCAAATACTGCTTTCACTTAACACGCCGCTAGCATGCGAATCTCCTGGTTCACTGACTTTTCACTCGGCGAAATGTGCATTTTAACACTGACCTAGGTATCAGCGATATTTGCTATGGTGATCGAGACCGCCTGGATCTTTTAAATATTGATTGTGTCAATGCGCAGTTGCATAGCACCCATCTCCATACCTTACTGCTTCTAAAAGGAATAGTCCGTCTGTATTTGCTCCTGGGTACTACGTGGACGATCAGAAATAGCTAGTTCTGCTTAAAAGACTTAGGTAAAGACGTAGCAAGTGCTGGAACTATTCTCTTGTGCACTATGCAGAACTTCCCTTTAGGGCGATCCCTCCGAGGATATGCCGATCCCATGAAGGCCAGTTAATGTTAATGTAGTACATCCACATCGGTAAAAATTTCTTTTGAATTTGCTGAACACCAAAGTTAATCATTCGGTATCTCAAGTGCGTAAGACAACCCGGTGTTTACTTCTGATACAATAGTCTGGATAGTATATCAATATCGTGTTTTTCCTACTGGAATCGTTCTATTTCTGTATTGGATCGGCTACTTTATGTGCGTTGGTGTGCTCCATGTTTTTGCAAATAAGAGAATGGCGTTTGTTCACCAATGCAGCCCGTACAAACGCTCCTAGGTAGTAGGCCAATGTCTTTTATAGGTTTATTACTTCATTTTACAATTTTTTCGATCTGTTCATCACAAACAAGATAGGCTTGCTACAAAGGTCAGAGCCTAGACACAACACACATGATATCTATTATTTGTTGGGCAGCTTAGTAATGTGTATGAAAAGATCGATAGCACAACGCCCATGATGCTAGTGGAGGGCCACGTAAGTTTGGACGTTCATACTCACCCGTTGGTAGATGAAAACCTTTTTTACCTATCACCTCAGTACGTGGATCAGTTTGTGCGTTACTGAGGATATTGTCGTAATCGGCGTATAAACTTTCGCCGTTAGCAGCACAATCTGTAAACGGAAGCATGCGTTGCGAAGCCATTAAATTAATGTTTGATAGGTGCAGTCTATTTTTACAGAGATATGGCATGTTGATTTCGTTCTGTTAGCATTTCTTCTTAGTCTCTGATTCATATGACTTTCTGCCTTCATAGGTTAACGTGTTTAGCACTGACACGGTCGTCAGTGCAGGATTGAACTTTATGATCATTGTTGTGATGGTTGGTGTAACAGGCCTGATTTCCATCTGCCTGGTTATCGCAATCATCTGCGTCCGAAGGCGTTCGTTCTCACTTCGGGCTTCTCACGGTTCCCATGATCGTACCCGATCAAACGGCTTCCGACCAGGACGAGATTCCGGCGACGGTGCTGAGGGAGTACACTTCCCATTAAAGCACGACTACGGATATCCAGTCGATAGCACAGGCTATATGATGGGCGTGAGCCCTACGCCGTCCGATCTGGATGTGTTGAAGCTGAACTACCAAACCAACGCCTCCGGGCCATATTTTGGGGCATCAAACGGTGGGACAGAATCAGCACAACTGATTGGTTGGGCTCCGTCCCCAGCCATGTGTTATCCAGCTGGTCAGCCGCTAACTTTCTATCCAGATCAACCCTTGGCTTCCTCACCAAGTGATCCACTTACGTCCAACCCGACGGCTACTCTCCGATTGCCTGTTTATGTACCATATAGTCGCCTCACCCCAACGTCGGACCAGGAGTTGGCTACACTGAGATTGGTCGAACAGCCAAACGCACATCTCGGGTCTTCACACCACGGTGGAGCCTCCTCAACCTGTCTCAGTTTTACCTCTCCATCACCCAACGCGGACCAACTGGTCCCCTCTACTGCTATGCAAAATTTCAACGATTCCTTCAGTGAACATCGTATGGTGGATGTCAATCGTGAGCTGGATACAAAAAGCTCAGGGACAAACCATTCACATTCAGGTCATCATTCTTTGCGTGCAGCATGCAACCCCTATGAAGTCACATTGTCAACTTCGCGACATGTTTGCACGGTAAGTTCGGTCTATAGGCGTGGGCTGCCATGTATCCTTTTTTCATTTGGAGAAAATGACTGAGGATCTTAGTTATGGGATGCAGACTTCCTTGACTTCCGACAATTTCTATATCGATCGGGCGAACAGATTATTACAGACGTTCTAGTCGCTTTATTTCACTGGTCATGCTGAATGTCCCACACTGTATAGAAGCTTACCAGACTGAACATGTGCTAGCGATATTGGGCATATATAATTAGCAGGCTTGGTCTATGTGTAAGGTCGAGAACACCGGTTTTCCCATGCGACAAGCGTCCAAATCCATTTGATTGACATGTGGGTGTACCATGTGACCCTTGTCACAATCTCTTCATTCCTCACTTTGTCCGATTCAATGAACTCATTTCCATTTGGTCTAACCTCACCACCACCCGCTGAGGGAATGCAACTAAACCGGCATGTTAAAGGCTTGGACGAACTACCACCCTCCGTGTCTTCCTCCCATTGTCGGATTGCCCACATGTGCACCGAGTTAGAGAGAGCGTGCTTGCCTGCGCGACAGAACGCCCACTGGCACGCTCTAAACTGCGGTATTATCCCCGAGGCAGTTTTTTTCCACTGCGTACGGCAAAATAAATGGGAAATCAGACTGCGAACATCAACGATGTCTTTACCTGACCCGAGAACGACATGAACTTTTGATGACACCCTTTTTGTGTTGTTGACCTACTATCTCTGAACATACAATGTTATCGGCTCGATGTAGAAATACAACACATTCGGTGGCCGCATATGCTGATGAATGTGAACGCAACTGGAGCACATAAAGCAACCGTTCGCGTTGTTAATACTATTTTTTTTATCATCTGGACCAGGAAGTGAGTTCTACGGTGGCGTAATTGAACTGGGCTTCGCCCGAAGCAATAGTCACGGTCAAATAGAGCCGTTTGTCTAAACCATCTCCGTAGTTTTCCCAGTTTTGCAAGTAAACCTACGGATGCATTGCGGCTGTGAAACTTTTATTGCTGACCTAGGATCAACTCTGCATCTTATTTCTACTCCCTTGGGCGTGGTATCATTTTGGCATTTTCTCATGGACTCTAACGGTCGTGATGAGCATCTAACAAAGCTGCATCCAATTATGCGAAGAAAATGGGGAAAAACCTACAAGCTAATAATGTATCATAGATTTCCATTTAATTTTCATCAACTGCGCCTTTTCTGGACGTTTCAAATAGGCTGTCTGAACACACAGGTGGTGATTACCACATCGTTTGCGTTCTGGTCCCCTCATGGTGAATACAACTTGGAAACATTCTAAATTTCGTAACTCCCTTCCCTTTTTATGCGCCCCAGTTGAGTCTATTGAGTAGAAAGTAAATGCTGGACGGCTTCGCACTGTGTTGGTACAAGGGGTAAATAAAACAGTCTGTCCGTGTGCATTTTTGCTCTTCAAAATCACGTGAGCAAACAGCCTTGCCCGTTCACTGTTGCCATGGCAACTTGGGAGAGTGAAGCCCACTTGACATACCTGAGCCCACACCGGTAAACAAACCCGATACCCAAGTAACTTACAATCGCGTATTTTCTATTGCACACTTCCAACGACTGGCTCGTTCGTATTTCAAGCAACGTGGGAACCTCGCTGAACCTAGAAAAATGTATCCTGACAGTTGGCTTGTAGCAAGCTGTGCTCGTCTGTTGTTATAGCCCATCAGCACTGGATGTGTTGGGGTCCAAACAATGGAACTCTGCATCACCTGACTGTGCTTCCGGACCCTTCCTACATCTACCGTCGTGGCACAGTAACAGTCTAAATCAATCAACTTCATTTCTCGTCTTGCTATTGAATCGGTGGTGGTCGAGCTGTTTCCGGTGAGATTGTGTACGAAAAACCATTCATCAAAACCAAAACACGCCAGATACTCCTCTCATCAAGAAAACATCTTTGAAGCTTTCCAAATTATTTATTCTGCAGGAATGTTTACTGGTGTGGCAGCAACCGAGTCGTTGAGTTCTGCTGAGCAGCTCACTGTGACTCCGTGTCACTGTTCAAACCCTCATCTTCATACCACCGATGATTTCCGAATTAATAATATGGCTGTATAGTACCTGTCAAGCTTTCAGCTTTCCACAATTGCCCGATGGGATCAAGACTTGGTTTGGTCAGGAAGACATGAAGATTATGGATTTTTCACCTAGTACAGCAGTTGACAGTTTTAAAGACTCTGTCGCGATACTCACTCTGTCATCCTGTGCTTTTACTCAACTATTTTTCTAGATTATTCCAATGGGTCTCAGTAGGGCTACAGGGAAATGTCTAGCACTGAGAACGAGCGCCATCGGCAGCTGACCATGGTTATCATTGACATAAGGAAACTAGATGTGCAGGTTATGAATCAGGCAATTTCTTCGGATTTGGTTGTCTTCTATCACCATTTTTGTGGTAGAAATTTGGACAGAATGCAAGGCGAAACCTACTCTCAGACTGCTTGAGCATACGTATACGTTGCTCGGGAGCAGATTCACAGAAAACCTCTTCACTGGAACTTCAAACACGAAAAGTGTAGAGTATCACCATCGTCATCGGTTATTCCCCAGATTTATAAACCCTAGCAGCTGCGCAGTATAAGCATGAGGGCTGATTGCTCATCTGTCGTCTAGCTGGCGGTCACCTGCCCGTGTCGTCAACTGTCATCATTTTCACGATTGTAGCGGCTTTCAACTTTTATCTAGTGCTGATCGATACTTCTCTTTACTGGACATCAATTGCCCTCACCACTGACTTCAGGAAGATAAACGTACTCTCAGGTCATCTAATGTCGACCCCCAACGTTGGAAAAAGCAATAAGATGATACAACTTCGCGGTCACTGCAGTTGAACTTACCCGCATAACTTTGTGGTTGCGGAACAAGTGTAGGAAAGGCAATTATTTATTGGATAACGTGAATGTGACAAACAACGCGGAAGGGTGACGCTGTTTCAGCTCCTACTGGTTATTAGATACGTAAGTACTGGCAAATTCCCTACTTACTAAATGAAGTATTTTTGTTTGTGTGAAGCTAGTTTACTCGGTTTCCAGCTGTCTTCGTTTCGCATTGGGCTTTTTCTTAAGACTTGGTGACTACCAAAGAATGGAAATCAGAGCTAAAGAAGCCTAGGGGACCAGATGCCATGCATTTGTATTTACGTTGGTTCCTACATCTTGCTGTTTGCGCTGCGTGTTCAAGCAGAAGAGCCAGTTTTGGAAAACTAACGAAGATTCATGATTTACGCTTCATGAAAATAAACCCGGACTATGCATTTTTGTCCTGTGCAATCAGTCCGTATATTTCGGTCAGTTTCTCTTGAAGAAAGTCCTACTCTGTTGTAGTTTCTTCTCGACTATTCTAGCTTTTAGTTCTTGGTGATTTGGCGGTTCGGTTTCCCCAGTTAAGCTTACTGATAGGGTGATTGCTTGTGGTGCTCCGGTTCGTTACTGCTTGTAGCCGATGTTTTCCATTAGTCTCAAGGGGCCATCCACTTGTCTGTTAGTCCTCATTATGTTGTCGCTTTTCTACTCCACTCCCTCCCCCACAGCCTTCACTTTGCCATCTGGTGTGTGTGCATTCTGAATGCTCGGATGTACACCTTTGGTCATAGGTCTCAGCATAGGCAAAGTTTCTTTCGTCCATGTCTATCCCCGTGATGCTAGGTATCATGTTTAATAGGGCGAAAGTCGAACTACATTCATTTTGTCAAGTTTGTTTGCCCCCTTGGCTGGCTGGAACTACGAGGTGACACTTTTTAACCGTCAGTCATCCTAGTTAAACGGTTGACTGACTTGCCTATCACAGTTTTGCACAAGACGAAACTGTATTTATCTTGCAGACCACCAGTGAGCATGCGGGAGCTTGAGATTCGTTGGACACAGTATGGTGGGCAGATTTTCTTTCCTTCGACAGTTAGTCGAGCATTTAGAAAGTGGATTTTTAGTTGTAATTGGTCGCGTCGCTTCGCCTACTCGAAATACAGACTGGATATGATTATCGTGAAGCTACTTTCACTGAAATGGTGTACAGTAGTCGAACGGGACTGAAAGAATCCAGGTCCTGAAACTTAACATTGTCTTTGGGTGTCCTGACGGAGAAGCAGAATACTCAGGTATTCGATGCGGTTCATGGAATCAGCTGAAGGGCCGGTACAGGTTCACAGGATCTCGACAGGAAAAAATGACATTCCAACTGGAATCACTATTATTGAACGACGAACTGAAATGGATAACAACTAATAGGACCTCAACGATTCCCGTCTGATGACATTTTTTTTCTTTTTTGTTACATGATTTGTACTTGGGTTCCTCTACACGTTTACACACTCCACGACTCTTCCACATGGAAATTTTAACAAGCTAAATATGCGGCCTCTTCTTTCTCGTTTCACAAGGGCTTTTCTGCTGATATTTTGTGTGTTATATGGCGGTGCTGCCAAGCTGAATTCCAAGAGGATGATAAGAGTGATGTAGCAGATTCCTACTGCAGGGAAGTGTGGTAGCATTTCAGTACACGCTACTGGTGGTTCGATGGAAAACTGTCTCTACCGCGCAACCCGCAAATTGACACACAACATTCCACAACTTTTGTTCTTATCACACGGTACCAAGAATGACAAGTGAACTTTGTTGTTGGTGTCTGGTACCAGAAAGAAACTTAACCTTTGTTGAGTACATTTAATGGAAAATCCATGTTTCCCATCTATTCAGACACCACCACGCAAAAGGGTTAAAGTTGTAAAGATGCCATTTCAATCTGCCTTACACGCTGTGTTGCGGGACTTGTCAAGACAAACTTAACATACTGGTATTACGTGCTGTGTGAGCCGCCTTCAAATATCACTGTCTGCGGAAGTGTCAAGGCTTCCGAAGTTGGTAAACAATAGCAACTGCTTCAGTAGTTCCCGAACGTGTTCACCAGTGTTACCCCTCGCAACGAAGCATATACCAGAACCGCCTAAACTGTTTTAACAGTCGCTCTGTTTTAACCGTACAGTTGCAATGGTTCTTTTCCCGGAGCCGTTGTATGGCGAAGAATCGAGAAGGTGAAACTATGGCTAATTGCTCCACGAATTTACTGGAATAAGTACCGTAAGCTAATATAGTAGAGTGTGGATAATGAAAAGTGAAACTAACTTCGTACCTGGATGGCTTTGCCGCACGCCACTGACGACGCTTTCGATGGATTATTTTATCGCAAACATGCTGACCGTTACTGCGCTTTGTAAGACATCTCGGACAGCTCCAACACTTTTCCAAAACAGCGCCATGTACCACAGTTGTATTCAGTCTATCAGTCGGTTTTATTGTACTATGAGTGGAATTTTCGCATCTAACCAGCCTTTCCGGAAAGCCAACTTGGCTGTAAACAAA
Organism: Opisthorchis felineus; assembly: GCA_004794785.1. Taxonomy (NCBI): domain Eukaryota; kingdom Metazoa; phylum Platyhelminthes; class Trematoda; order Opisthorchiida; family Opisthorchiidae; genus Opisthorchis; species Opisthorchis felineus. The sequence continues at coordinate 1,224,381 of SJOL01008492.1, forward strand.
TGTTTCATTTAGATAGCAAATGTCGTTTTTTCATAACATTCACACGAATTCGGTACGTTCGCCAGTATTCCCATTAGTGCTTCTTTCTGAACATCGAAGCTCTGCTTGCGAGAACATGTGTCATGGTACCTCTGTATCCTTGGAATTTCGCCTGGCTGTGTGGATAAATACTGTTTGTTTACTCATATTTTAATTAAGAGGCTGAGTTCGACGTGTTTTCCAAGTATTTACTAGTGCGATCCAGCCTATTGTTTGATTTTGCCCTGAACAAAACAGTTCGCAGTGCATTTTATTCCCTGCGCTAGTGATTTCCGTATTTCCCCACCTAAATTTGTACTCTTTTTCCCTACTCATGTGGTACACCTTTGACTGTCAGTCGAAGAACAAATGGCTTATTCACCTGTTTCATGATCAGTGCTTTCTGTCGCGGAACTCGCAGTATTTGTACCCAATCTTATCGTTGGACTCCAGGACCTGTCAATAAACGCTGATGATCCTGGCATGTGTCCGAGTAAACAGACAGGTACCACACTCATTCACACACTAAGTTGACCCTAACGAAAGACTCAACTAAATCCAGCGGGAGCTCTCTTGTGTGATGACCGAGCTTACCGATGAGCTGGCTGTGGCTTTCGGAAGAGTTTTCAGAAACCTTATGAGTAGTGTGTTCCTTTCAGATAGATAGCACCTTCGTTTCCGCCTTCACTATGTTAGGATGGTGAAGTGCGGCGAAGGATCTAATTAAATTCAGTTACGTATGGCAGACAGACAAACGTGATTGGCGCTGGTCAACAGATGTTGTCACCCAAACTTTAGCGCAAACAATCCAAAGGACACCTGTGCAAACCTAATGTCGCAGATAGCGCGCACGGGGCAAGACATCTAAGAGATTGCTTTGTACGACAATGTCTGCCGTGGAATATTCATAAAGTATTCATAAAATTTTGCCGTTTTGACCATCGCTTGGTGTACCTACAAGCGTTTGTCAACCTGTAGGGTCAGGTGGTTATCGCTTTGAAAGCGCCCGCTTTGGTGGAACCCTGTCTCTCGAAAGCGCTCTTTTTCCAGGCAACCTGTCTGCGGTATTTTGTTCAGACAGTGCACTTCACTCTGACACACTTGAATTAGCAGGCATGTGAACGCATTTTTCGGGCTGTAGAGTGACGCAGGGCGCTCAGGAAGTATTACCTTACTTAGCAAGGAAGCAAACCCTAATTTTTAAGTTGAAATGATGGTAGCCAAACACAAGATACCGAAGCTAGCAGCCGATCGCAACTTCTGGCAACTGATGCCGTCCCTTCTGAGGGTCGGTAATTTTCACACATTACCTCGGACCCGCCATAGCTCCTTCATACAAACAGCGCTACATAAAACTTTTCCCGTTCGCACTGGCATCGGCTGTGCGTGGCCACTGGCCTCCTTTCTTAATTGCCCAATTTATACGCCGACTTGTTTCGACTACTGAGTTTTGGTCAACCCGAGATTCGAATGCATGTCCCCTCTTAGTGTTGCTCTGACGAATGTACAGTGCAAATGTGCTCAGGTTGTCAGTGATTTTATCCTACAAGTATTACCGGAGGATTGAAAAAAATACGTCCATCGGATTATTTTTTTTGAGTTCCTGCTGGGAAACGAGTCAATCGGCTTTCCTTATTTTACCCCCCGAGTTCTGTAGGGGAGATTCAGAGACCCAGCTGAAAACTGACCAAACGAATCAGAATGACGCTTAGGAGACCGCAGAAAGCAAGCATGACAACTAACCTAGAATGACGGAGAATAAAGTAGATGATATTAGCATCCCACAATTCTATGGGAAACCAAAGGTTCACATGGATGGCGCCTCTCTTCAACCAATCCTCTCGCGACAAATATCTTTGGAGAAGGTTGACGTGTCGAATTCCTGGATCTGAACACAATGTTAACATTTCTGGGAATTCCCTCAGCAAACTGCTGGAGGTCAACTTAGAAGGCAATGGGATCATGCTGTTATTCGACGTTGCTGTCTTCTTCACATCGACATACCACAAAACTCAGAAAAATCCCTACACAATATCATAGCCGATTGCGGAAGTCGTAATACGAAAAATGGAGCGTATTGCATTACCACGGATCAACCTAAGGCTTTGAATCCACTATCTGAGCGAGACATTTGTTATCCTCAAATAAAATCTAACAGCAGGAACTTCTCCACAACACATTCGAGGATATTAAGTTTGCAGATGAACTGGAGAAAGGCAAAAGACTGCCGTTCTCGGACCTACTGGTTCAATGGACTACCGACGGAACATTTCACACTTGGGTGTATCGGAAGGAGAAATGCACAACAACCAACCGATGAATCATAAAACGAGCTGCATCCAGAGTCTATTCAGGGAAGCAAAACACAGCACAGCACAACATAACTGAAGAGAACTGGAGAAAATCAATCAATCCGGGTATTTTAGAAAGACGAGTGCCAGAGAAAATTTATCGGAAGAAGCTTGAGGAAAAGGATAATCCATCGACAACAATGAAGGCCGGAAAGGGCATCTAAATGAATAGTGTCTTCGTACATATGAATCTAACGGAACAACTTAACAGTTTATTTGAACTGGAAGCAAGGATTTTGCAACCACATGGGATTTCAGTGGCTCACAAGCTGAGGGCCACCAAAGAACGAAAGAGGGTAAAACCAAAAACAATGTTACCTATCAGACAAGCTGTAGTGAATGCAGCAAGTGCTTCATCGGACAAACCGGAAGAAAAATATCTACTCTCATCAACGAATACAAGGCGGTCCTGAGAAGGCCTGATCCACTCCCTTTGATTTCCGTGTATGAAGATCAGGATGGTCACTATTCCGGTATGGAAGATATGAAGATTCTAGCGCTTGGATGTACAAAACATTCCGCGGGTATGGTAATCCACGATGAACCTAATCGACCGACAGTTTGACCTAGACCCAACCTATGCTCCTCCCAAACGAGCAGCAGATCATAAACTGAATTCGATAGCAAATATGGCCGAATAATCGAATAGACGAACCAAAGGCAGGATCGAATGCAGAACTAGTCCGGCAAAGGTCACAAGGTACGGATAAGCAAGGTCAGGTTCAAGAGCTGCCTGGACGTCGAGTGAAAAAAAATCCGATCGATAAGATTGCTCGCCGGATAAGCAACCATAATCGAAGGTCATTCCCCTCAATATCATGTATATAAACTCGTGCACACCACCACTCTAAGTTAGTCACCAACACAGCTCCGCTACACTTAGACCTTGGTGGTCTAGAGTAGACAAACGAGCACCAACAAGTCACAGGTAAATATTTGGCACTTCAATTTATATTGGTTTTCGCTCAAACGGACATTGCCCTCAAAATTATGCTGGAGTTATTTTGACGCGATAAACTCCAGAAATGCCGATGAAACAGGGGATTGAATTTGGGCGATGGCTGTTTGGTCTGGAAAGCGATGTGTGTTTGGAGTTAGGGAGGACGTGCGGAATTTTCCAAGGAGAGGGAACATCAGTAGTGGATAGGGATAGGTAGAGATAAGCGATCATAAGGACTAGTTGTGCCTCGTAATTTTGGGGCAAAGTTTGTGGGAGATGATCCGGTTCGTGGGGCCACGGCACTTATGCGTGAGGACTGACGGATAAACTGGGGCAGGTGCTGGGGTAGATATGGTTAAAGTGGGGATAAACAAGTACGAAAAATCTCATCTGTCCTCTGTTCGTGGACCCCATCACGAACAAGAATAAACCTGTGTTTAGAGAGGACTGCATTCACCAGCGTTGGAGCCTTTCTGTATACTGCGCGGAGTCAAGCTTTTTTAACTAATTTAGGATAGGACAGTTTACCGGATTTCGGAGGAATGAGGTTTAAAGTTCATCATGCCGTCATAAAGGACACTAGTACTATTGTCAGTGGCAGCTGAATTGTCTTTCGATCTAAAAAAGTCCAAGAGATAAAAAGTGGAAAACCTACGCACACAGTCTCAGTCATTGGAAAATGTCAGAAGTTTTGATGCTGATGAACGGATGCAACGACTGGAATGCAGTGAATACAAGCAATCGTACAAAGACCAGTGGAACGAACTAGGGTGACGGAGCAGACAGAGCATAAACCAGGGGGAACAGAGTCGGCAGTCCACTGGGATTGGCTATCACCTTGTATTGAAGTTGGAAAGTAGACACTGTGATAGGGAGTTTTTATCTGCAAGACTTCTTCCTCATGGCCTACGGGCTCGGTGTACGCTTAGTATGCAAACCAATCAGTGCTGCATACGTTGGAATCACTGGCATCACACATCTCAGCTGTGTAGTCTGACTGTAAGATGGCTTCGCAGTTAACATTCAACAGAGAGGAAAGCCTAAATGCATCATCTTCATTGGGAGACCGATAAATACAACAAAATTACTTGTCAGTTGTCGAAAAACTGTTTTGAGCCACAAGGGAATCCGAAATGCAAATGCCGTTTGGGGTCAGTGAGATACAGGAAGTGTAAAAACGGCTTAAGGCCAAACCCAGCTTTGACACGGGTGGAGGAATGACCTGGAAGCTGCAGATGGGTGGTATCACAAATACCGTGGATCTGGAACACTAAGATGAACAGGACTGATGTGGTGGACTGAGTTAATGCTACTGTTGAAACCACAAGTTTTTTCAAGGTGAAACTATGCATGTGCAGTGAGAACGATTATTCTGTTTGTTGTGGATTGCTGTGCTTGAATGCAGAATGAACCCAACCCGGGGACCTGGAGTGGCGACCGACGTAAGATTCTTGTAGGTTGGGCGGCGGTACTTCCCCGGGCGGCAGCGTTAGCTACCCACCACCAGAAACGCGACCACCTGACTAGCCCCAGTCGGCACAAGTCGCATTGCACGTTGTTTCCTACAACATTGCTTGCGGAAAATCAACCAACCTGTCCATGAAACAGGGTGTAATAAGAGCACTGTTCTCTGTTGCCCGTTTAACCTCATTTCCGGCATTCATCGCGTTAGTCGATGTGGAGGGAACCCGCATTGCACTGTGTCTCATGTTCCGGTTGACTTGTCTGTCAACAGAAGCATCATGTTTTTGTCGTGTTTTCCGATACACTCGGTGCGTTACATGTCAGCGGCACCCAACCGACCTGTTTATCGGTCAGCCTCGGTATGTGGTGAAGGGCACGCCCGCCCACGTTTTGCCTTGTGCGACTAACCGAATGCGTAGCTTACCTTGGTGTCTCATTGTCCTCGTTGCACACCATACACGGACTGTGACGAATTCATGTTCTTAGCAGTTTTACACAAGCTTTCCTCACGTTGTGGTCTATGCGATTAATCAACATAAATGCTAGGCATTGAGGTGGTTTGGAATTTCGGTGTAGTGGTTTGCATTGAATGGTTCTTATATAACCAAAGCAATTTGATGGATGGTAGGCATAATATGACGGGACGTGTAGTCCCTTGGTACGTTACGTTGGAATCAGCAAGCTTACTGCCTGATTTCCGCTAGTATTTCTCGTGTTTCATGCCTTTCTATCCACTCACAGGGTGGCCGTGTGAGTCAGTGCCATTTGCGTTAACTTCAGCTCTTGTACACCTCCCCACAGAATTCTCTCCCTTTGCTCACTCGCCTGTCGTTTCTCATTTGAATCGCGTGACAGAATGATGAGAAGTGTTTGAGAGACCATCCCACTAGAGGCTTTTGTTACACTGGAATCGCGGTGCGGAAAACACTGAAGAGACGGCGACAGTGGTGATTGTGGTGGTGTGGTGGTTGGAAGAAGGGTAAATCGTTTATAGGGGCAGCACCTGCTACACGTCCCAACGTTGTTCTTCCATCCGGGTCCACGCATCCAACCACTTGCAAATTGAAGTGAGCCGACTCATCATTTGCCTCGTCATGAGGATGAAAAGCGACAACCGCTCTTAAACATCAGGGTGATTGCCGAGAGATTTTCACTGCGATGAAACTTGTATTTTAAGTACACTATGAATGTCGGTCATATCGGTTGGCCTATTGTGACGTAAGATACGTCAGTGAGTTGCTATACTGAATGAAACCAATCGCTAGATGAAGTGCCTGTCATCCATTTTCCGATTGTGACGTTTATGGATAGTCAAGCCCTAGGGTATTTCATCTCTTGTTGTCCTCGTTGTTAAAAATGAGCTATCTTAGATTGAAAGGATAACTTTCCTAACGAAGAAATTGTAGTTATAAATGTGCCTTCCGGTGGTTTTCCTCCACGTCAAATCAAGGGAAGCTTCATATACGTTAGCTGAACTCTGGCATACTACCGGACCTATAGTATACTGAGGTGTGTGGTTTGGTTCGACAGAGCCCTCTCGGCTTTTCGGAGTAATGGTAAATGATGATAACAGGCGATAGCGCACTACTTGGTTCCAGTCCTTCCCCTTTTGCGAAATGCAACAAGCAAGGTGTTCTGGAGCTCGTACAAACAGCTACCCCAAGACTGGGCAGTTATGAGACCAAAACTGGTCACGGAGTTTGGGGCACTGACAAATTCACTTATCTGGCCAGTCGGACAATTTTGGGTGGCTGTGTTGTCAAATAAGTGAGTAATATGAATTCTAAAGTCCGCCTTGTTTTTATTTAGCTCAGACACCTTTGGAGGTGAAGGGTAGTGTTTTCAGCACCGCACTGTGGTCAACACAGCATTCTGATTGAAATGTGGCCATTATGTATTTACTATCAAAAGAAGCTGTTCGACTTTGATCATCTTTATTTTTCGTGAATTACAAATGTCGCAGTAACATTGCGATGCTGAATTGTGACAAGTGCTTTTAATTACAAATCGAGTGCTCTCCCGCTTGATCTGATATGACTGAACTATGTACGTCGACTAGGTCATCGCGTCCTATGGCACCTGATCGAGTGCCCCGTCCGGTGGCCGTGGCTGAAGCTCCGTCTACCCGAAGAAGACGCAGGGTGGACAAACAATTACCCATAAGCGACACGTGAAGAGTTTAACAACGGGTCTTAACCATGCTTGTTAACGCCTAATGTGAAGTTGGGATATCAGAGATTCACTCCATCTGTGGACGTAAACCCTTACGAATATGACAGATTTCGGAAACTTCTGTTTCCATTCGATTATCTTCAACTTTTAGCCCACAATTTCCCCTAAAAGTTTTCGTCTGAAATTACGGACCTCCACTAGTACCCTTTTCATCTTGCAGTGTCGACGTAGAATCCCGAGGGGTCGTGCTTTGAATATCAAACTACAAAGACTTATTGGGCCACTCCGTGAAATCATGAAGTATGACTACCAGCTAATATCGCTTGCTGTTTGCTTTTTTACTCCAGATTTTTGCACTGACTTCTGGATCACACAAAAAGCTGTGTTACCAACAGACTGACTGTAGTTGAACGTTTGTAGATAAATGTCTTGAAGGGCAGTGGTCTCACTTTTCTAAACTCTTCAGTGCTACATATCTCCTGGTATTACAGTAGTCTAGACTTCTGCATATTCTTCAACGTGTACTTTGGAAACAAGCCAGTTTGACTCGGTCTTGCTATTTTCACTCGTTCACCTGTGTCAAGCGCAGCTATATTCGTGATCACTGAGTGTGATACTATAATTCACAATGCGATCAGTGCAGTCAGTGTATGCGGATAAACGGTAGTACTGTACAGCTGCTTAGTACTGGAGATTCATCAGCAGGTACTGGAACGCCGTTCATTTCTCTGCGATATCGATGATGCTGATGACGGTGAGATCTGATGTCTTCGGGAGAAAGCCAATAGTGGGAAATACACAAGTTTGCCAGTATTTTGACTTCAGCTTATGCAAGCTCCATTCCTGTGGAAGATGTTTCACAGACGGTTGATGTAACCGCATAAATGAACATTGTTTCCGTGTTATTTTAGGGACTCACTTTTATGATTTTCGAGTGACTGCTTTTTGCGTTTTGTGTCTGTTGTTATTTTTGGACGTGTTTCTGTTTGTCATTGGAGAAGTCGACAAACATCAGTGGTCTGAGAAGACATCAGCTTATTTCGTTGACTCATGCATCTTCAGTCCGAACAGCAAGAATGCCGAATATAATCCGGCCAGCGACGGAAAACTGAACCATGATGATATGTATATTTCCAGTTACAGTTTGGACTTTTCCCCGTCTTATTTCTACTAAGAACTTCATAAAAAAAAGCATATCCGTCTCTCTCTCATCCGTATGCGGTCCAGTATGGAACAACACACAAGCGGCTGACAGTCTTCAGTACAACATTACTGGCATACTTGAGGAGGGACAGAACCGACCCGCTGCCAGCGTGAACCTGTCGTCTAACGAAGATAGCGTTTTGCCTCTGGTCGTGCTTTGTTACATAGACAAAGCTTGAACAACGAGTTGCCCTTTCCTTTATTCGCTTGCGACTTAACAACGTTAGCCCACCCCCCCGCGTCAACCGGTGAGTCATCGGCTAAACCAACCGAAGACAGACGGACCAGTCCAACTGGAGGGAGGCGATTGGATAATGGTCACATGGGGGAATTTATGGTCCTCATTTGCATCACTTTGGTTACTCCGTATTTCATGGAGCGCCAGTTAGCGACCTATTAGTGTGCAGAAAGATGAAAAGAGATTGTGGTTGTTGAAGTTGACAAAAGCGACAGCTAGCAGTTGATGGGAAAATCTTATTGAACTGAAGCGTCTTATGTTTGTAGTTATATGGACTATGGAGTGAAATTACTGGTTATTGGTGGCTTTGCACTGGACCTGTATACCCATGTTACGTGCCGTTCATAGCCATTATAGAAAAGCTCTCGCGTACTTTTTGTTGTATTCAACGGATACTTTTTTTGACTCAGCGTTGTATTGAAAAAGTGTTACAGTATCACACTTTGGGTTCATTGTTCTAATTGAATCTGAAATGTAGCACCTGTGAAGATATGAAGGTGCGAAAAAGTAATATATGCTGAAGTAATGTTGATTGGACGTGGGTAGCGAAATTTATGCATCCAAAACACTGACTCAAGCAAGTGATTTGCACAGAACATAATGGTTACCCGTTACTTACAACGTTCTTACTACGCGTGGTTTCAACTATAATGAGCTAATCTGTATCTATTTTAGGTTTTGTATGATTCTGTACGGCCGCTGAGTGCTGTATGTCTCCCTCATGTTGTAATGAAACTGTGTCGTAACGGAATGTTCCTGTTTCCACAGGGGAGGAATACGTAGCAGGAATGCACACTTGCAGTTGAGGAATTCAAAGTTTGAACGCCTCTGTTTTATGGACCTAGTTAAAAGTGGAAACAGACATTCCGACGAAATATTTCTCCCCATACAAAGGTTTACTTGTATCGTTATGCTGGGATACGGAACTCGGCAAAACGCACATGTATTAAGTTATGCAGAGCGCACGCTAGTCGTTCTGTATATCAGTTCTTATGCTCCTTTGCCTAAAGTCTTTTGTTATTTCACTGGTTTGTAAATTCTGTTTGGTCGCTGGTTGTCCACACTACACGATATACGTGCTTCTCCTGTTTACCTCACCTTGTTTTTGAGACACAGGCACTCACGCAAACAGGAATAATGTTTCATTCACAGTTACTATGACAACGGACTAGCGTTCTCAGGGGTAATATGGTTGGGCTTTTGCAATGCGCTCTGAGTGTTCCGCTCAAGTTTATGACTGGCGTTGATTACCTTCCTGTTTCTGGTGGTGCTTTTTCACAGATGCTTCCAGGTTTTATGCGTTTAAGTTTAATTTTTGACTGGATGGGGACTGGTTTCTCCCATTTCCTCGGCGGTTTCCAGGTTTAAATGTGGTCAGACACGCGGTAGGTGTTGGCTGCGTACTCCTGAGGCCCTGAAGAAATGACAGGATACATCAGCCCTGCCGATCATCGGCGGCCTGATTAGGGTGACAAAGTCAGGGAGTTGAGACTCAGTTCGGAACTTCGTGTTGATATAGGCAGAACACTCAACAAATGTTGGCAGACGCTTGGAACCGACTGAGAAGTCATCTACCGATTGTTTTCCAAACTCCTGCGAAAACTTCTAACAACTGATTCACTGTTGTTAGGAATCGGCAGCACCATGTATTTTACAAATCTGGAGGGAGATTCGATGCCGCGGCTGAAATGAACATTAAGTTCGATTAACGGTGTCCGATTAGCATTTTCTATTATATTGTACTTGATCGTATCATTTAGTCCAGCGCATGTTATTTGGCCGATTTTCTTCCTTTTCTGAATATACTACTACTACTTTTTTATCAGTAGGTAGATTGGGAAGTTTCGGTTACGGAATTTCTCCTGCCGTCCAAAGTCAGCTATCCTGTGCTAAAAATTAGAGACCGTGCACAAATGTTGTGGATCATCACCATTACCAGATTTTCCAGTGTATGTTTGCTTTGCCCAACAGTTCGATGTCCAGCATTAAATTCTGAGGATCCCCTGACACACCGAATAAGTTGGTAAGGTTGCTCACTACATCTTCAGCCACCCCAAGCCAAACAATGTTAGATCACGTAGCTATTAGAATCTGGTGAAATTCCTTTATCTTGTCCATTATTTGCGACCATGTGACAACAAATTTGTTTTGATGTATTGTTTTGACCATTTTTTTCGAGATAACGCCCACGATAGATTTGGTTCGCGTTTTCGACCAACGTTGACAGAGATTGAAGAGTTCGCTAGGACATGCGCATCACATGGTTTACGAACTTATCAGCACCTTAACACATTAATTAGTGGTACTTATGTTTTTTGGGTAACACACTATAGGTGACCTGCGTTATCTTTTCGTCTACCCACGTACTCCACATTTCCTCTCTTTTGAATGCATAACCTACATTCGGTCTTCAGTTTGTGACTTTACCGATTTAGCACTTCCTTCCTTAACGGAAGCTTACCGAATGGTTTAAAACACAGGTTCAAGTTATGTTATCTGGCTTAACTATTTGGTCCTTAGCATTTTCTCTTTTTATTCTGTTGCTTCGTCTTTGCCCATAAAACGATGGATACCATTAGCTAATCACGTTGATTTTACGTCATTCATTAGTTTGGCCTTCTGGGCTGCTTTATTGAAACTGTGTTTTACATGTGAGTTACAGTGGTTACATTCTCCTGTAGCCTCTCGTTTCAATCGCTACTTCGAACGCTGGAAACTATGGTCAGAATCCAGCACGCCGTGTTGCTACCTGTGGCCTCTCGCATTGTGAATTGGATGTAGAATCCGCCGATTCTGGACGCGGACCAAGCGAAGATGATCCTAGTCAACATCTCGGCGGGCAAAACGCTCCACCACTGTTTCATTTTTACCCCGCGTTTCACCTTACTTCCCACCCACGTCAAGTTCACATAAATGGTTATGGAACGCTCGATGGAAATCCCGGTTCCTCTACCCACACAGCAATGATAGATGGCACAGTTTCCGGACCGATTCATTTAAATTTGAAGAATGATGCATCCTCCGTAGGTGGAGCTGAACCACCAGAGGAATGGGGGTCTACTGAAAGGCGCCGACTGAAATGCTAGCCCTCCCTAACGCTCATGTATTTGTTTGTGCTGGCGTACTTTTTATCTGTACATTGTACCAAAACTGCCCTTATTGATTTCAACAATATCAAACGCGTTTTCCAATCTTACTTTGATCATTTATTTCAAGAATGTATTTAATGAGAGGATACAGGATGGTCTCTGCATGGCCTGTTCTGCTGTGTTTGGAAAGTCTTTCAGAACGAGATGAACGGTATACAGCGCTCTCATTGTACTAAATACGAACTTGTTTGCCATAAATAAAGTATCAACCAATCAGGGCACAATGAAAAGCTACGAGACAAAATAGGTTCAGCTACTGGAGGGATGATGTATTGTAGTAAAACAACACGAATAACTTCAGTCGAGCAACCGAAGGGTTATTCGGCCTAACGGTGATCAGTAAGCTTCCACTCCTTTGGCCATCACCTCCCTGGTTCAAGTGAAGGTAGAAATTACTGACAACTCTAGCTTACTAAACCCATCTATATTTAGTCGCTTGGAGTTTTCTCCTAATGGCCACCCTAACAGCAACAAAAAATGATCGCTCACAAAAAAGTCCGGAGAGAATGACGCACTGGAATCCGTGTAACCCTGTGATTATCGTCAGCTGCTGACAGATCCACAAAATAAACGGTTGCATCCAGAACAGCCAAGGAATTGTTTTTTATTTATCAATTCTCAGTTCGATCGCAATTTCATTTTGACAAATACAAAAGACCCTAAATTCATGCTGAATCGGCAGCTGGGTGCGCATGATTTTGTGAAGAGCTTTTATCAGAAATGAGTAAAATGAGCGTAACATATAGGGGCGCAGTAACTATACGAGTGAAACTCCTTCGAAGACAAGAATCTGTAGTGACCATTTCCCATCGAATTTCCTCGAGGTATCCAATATCTGGAGAGGGAGACCACTGTCGACTTTCCTGAGTTATGTCCTAGGAGGAGCGATTCGATCCCGAAAAGGGTTATGCACCCCGTTTCCCATAGAACACTACAATAAAAAATCGTTTTAAACGTCGGATGTTTGAACAACATATATGCAAGACACAAGCCAGCAAAGTAGCGACTGTTAGAGACCGTGTTAAAATAGGTAAACTATTTATTCAATTTTAGTTCCAGAATCCTTGAGAAGAGTTGAAGTTGCCTTCATATTGGACAGACATTATCCAACTTGAGTCTCTCTCAATGCAGGTGTGTTGGCTACTCGATTCGCATATTAGTGATTACTTGTGCTTCAGTCACTAGTTTTGATTAACAATGTCTTGAACGCACCATTCTGTCACAAGCGCGCTGCGGTCAACTAACTTGCTGCTGTCAAATACTTACAGACAGAAAACAAGTGAGTAGTCTTCCCAAAATTGTACGGCCGTAGTCCAGTCAAGATATTTCCTCAGAAGTTGAATGAGATTTGTTTGGAAAAAACTATTGGAACCAACTAAACTTGGCACGCAATTTGAGTTCCGAGTGCGGGTTATTCTTAGGGTAGTTTTTGGACGATCGTTCAGAGTTCTGGAGGTCATTGCTTCCAGTTACTACTGATTTCAGGCGAAGAAGTCCCTCGTTCTGAGATGTGAGAAACGAATAGGGATTCCGATTCGGGTGTTTTAAAACACTAGATCAGGACGAACCACAAAGCACAAACGATGTGATCAAATACTAGTTTAGGTCACCGTGTGACTCAAGCAGTTTGTTTTCAGGTAACCGAAAATTGTTTCAAATGAGAGGTTCCGTATGAGTTGCACCGTCCTCACACCAGGAGCAACGTGTGTCGAAGACTACTAAACATGTTGTTTGGGAAAATAAATTCCGGAGAATCTCGCTGTGTTTGTACAGTTTTCCCATGATCCCTTATGCTGTTGGGTCTGATGCATTAAATAGGAAGAGAATACACCATCAGGGAGGCTAAACTTGTTCTTCCTCATAGTGGCCTCTTTTCAGAGGATTACTATTCCTTAGCCACGCGTGGGAATTAGCTCGGACATTCGGATTCGTGGAAAAGTTTTATGGCTGCAAAGTAAAGGCTCCCAAATGTGCACTCACATCTGTAATTGCGAGATTTCTTGTCACATTACATAATGCCGGGTAACCACAACTGGAAAACTCGGGTAGGCAGCAAATGTTGAATACACAAATCAATAACAAAATGTCACCCAAATTACTACATCTGTTCATCGGTCGAGAAAATTTATCCTGGATGGAGACTCACCTCATCCGAGGATTTCAGAGCATATCGGTCTTTCTACGTACCGGTACCCAGGGAGACCTCTAGCACCGGGACTTGTACATCGCGGCAGCATGTACACGTAGGAAATTCTCATGGGTTGTAGTGCCTGTATGTGGCTTACAAATTATCGACACATATTTCGCTTCACGAGAGAACGTCTAAGACGATGCACCTCATTGGGGAGACAAGGGGGGGGGGGGGAGGGGACAATTTCAAGGATTGGGAATTTCTCGTTGCAACACTGCTTGCAGAAAGAACACTCCAAGCCATAAGGTTGGCCGTTTCTTGTTCGTAAAACGCGTGAGCTGCTCCAAAATGGGAAACACCACAATGAAAAAAAAACTATGAATTTACCCGGCTTTAACACTCTACTGTAACGCTAAACGTATGATATCATAAGTACTACTGATACGCTGTTCTGCCATATCAGCCGGTTCTTCTTCACCGGACTTCATTCAGCATGAGTGATAATTCAACTACAACGGGGTTTTTGCAGTTCTGGTTGGGATGTACAGTAAAATATATCGTCATGATAAAGTTCGTTGTCCTTGGTCGTGGTTCTCGCTTGAGTTTGGCCAGCCGGCACATGAATATTTTCGTAGGGAACTAGATAACAGGGGCCGATGACTATAATGCAAGTTCACATTGCTGCGCTACGTTATTTTAATGTTAAAGAATCTTGTTTTTTTCAGATGTCACGATAAAATTCCTAAGGGAAAGTTATAGGAATTCTAACGTGCCTTTTCAGGAGTCTACAGTGACTTGATGTCAAGGTAAGGCGTCCAAGGTGGCATGAAATCCGAGGGGGTACAGTAAAATATCCTAACGTGACAGAGTGATATTCAGATTCCTGTCAAGAGGCTATGATCCACAACAGGTAATCTCAGGGATTTTATCATGACAAAATAATGCTAAGACGTGCAAAAAATTGACACGGAATTTTTCAATTGCGATTCTGTGGAAGTATTGGATATCTAGTGTTTTCACTTCAATGAGGAAAAATGCGATCGTACGCGCATTAAGGCTTCTGGCACCCAGACAACTCCTGTGCACAAACCATGTCATGCAATTCTTTGTATCCCTTTCTACAGCGAACATACACCCGTTTTATAAGGATAAAGTGATCTTTTCAATAAGAACCACCAACAGGGCCCAGCCGAAATGGTCCCTTTTAAGAGAGGACCCATGCTGCAGGGACTGAAGAAACTGGAGGTTTTACGTAACAGCCGAATGAACTGTAGATCACCTACTCGAGCTTTGAGAAACTCGTTACCTCTGTTCGTATTATCCTCTCCCCATTGTATCCCTCAAGAAATGTAGTCCTCGCATGATAGGCAAAAACAGTATGCTACTAGAGACTTTAATGTACACGTTGTTTGCTGAATCACATTCACTGAAACGGGTACCCTTTGAGATCCTGCTACCTTAAAATTAGCGTGCTGCTAGTATTCTCCAAAAAATGTGCTGCAGCAGACCGCCTCATGTTTCAGTTTATACGATATTCGAGATATCGCAGTACATTGTATGGACTTAAAACACTTCTCATGAGGTTCCTGAAAACTCTTCGAAAGCCAACGTTTATTATAAACGAGAGATTCAGTTGAAACCAAATTTGTATGCAAATAGAATTCCGCCCAATTTTGGTTGAAGTATAACTTAGGTTTAAGGAAGCTCAGGGACTGCGCCTACTGATAAGCCCCAGGAAGGGCGAAACCAGTTTTGGGCTGTCAAAGGGTTTTCAGCAACCATATGAGTATGAGCTGTTACATGTAATCCCCAGTTTCTCGTCCCCCTGCGGTGTTTTGTCGGTTGTCTTCGTATGTGTCTGAGGCGAAGTGGTGAAAATAGGTCCCCTTATAAATCACTGTTGACATATTAACAGTTGATGGTAGCGTGGGGAAGTTCTAGTAATTATCAATTGAGACTTCGTCCTGCCAATGAAGGTTACCTATACTGAAAAGCCGAGGACCACTTTACACCCGTTTCAGCCTTACTGGTCAGGTGTTCAACCACTGGCCGAAATGTTACGGGTTCAAAACTCTTTGAGTTTTGTAAGATTCCGAATTATTCCGAAAGAAACAGCTGTGCTGTTCCTCTCGGTTTTTTCAGCATAAACTAGCGACACCAAAACGAAGAAATCTCAGTTGAAAGTTATCAAATCTCTTCACACAACCTTCCAGATAGTTTTCTCTCCCACATATTCTTTACTTTCTTTTGGGTCACGAATGCCTCCTAGTGTGAACACCAAAGAACACTGAATATATGCTCAACGTAGCTTCGAGGAAGCCAGTGTGTTGCACAGTGTGTTATTGGCCACGAGGGAATACATGGAGTCTCCAGCTCCAGCAGTTTCATCGTGCATATAAACTTTAAAGTAACCACTCAGCCAAATTGTTATTCAAGCCAGGGAATCTTAGCTTTAGAGGATTAGGCCTACTTGAAGCCCTGAAACCGGCAGTGGGTTCTCTGCGGATTTTGAGCAATCATCCATATCACTTAACTCGGAAACATAAGAAGATAGAGTCATTGGAAAAAATGCACTCATTTGCATATCAATTTGGTTTTGACGGAAGACTCACCTGGAACCCAGCTGAATCTCTCGTTTATGATTTTTTAAGCAACGGAATGTGCTGCACCGGGCTTCCTCATGTTTCAGTTGACACGATATAAGAGATATCACGGTACATGTATAGACGTAATACATTACTCATAAGGTTGCTGGAGAAGATAGAGTCATCTTTGTAGAAAAACTCATTGTTGATAGTTTAAGGAAATGAACCATTCGGGTCAACTGCCAGTCATACAGGTGAGATTTCATCTGGAGACCGAGCCTAGACGTTTACGTGGCATTGACTAGAAAATTTATATTAACGAACTTTGATATCCCTCAGGACTTGCCGTAATATGCAAAGGCCATGAGAAAAGATTATTGTACGGAAAGTTTAGCCGTCATGCTGAATGAGCATTATCAGGATAAACTTGGCTTCCGAAATACTGGCTGTCGAAAACTAAGCGGAAATCATTGGTTATGCAAAATATCGGTCACGCTTCTAGACTTTTGAAGATAGTATTGTCCCTGACTGCGAGCAGTATAGCTATAATGAGCGAAGTCGTTCGCCATCTTTTGCTGCATTAGAATTTCGGCAACCAGTTCAACGATAAGGTTTGGGTGGGCGGACCAAGTGGCCCCTTTAGAGCGCAGGTCCCAACTGGGGGAGGAAAAATTAGGGGGACTGTTTCGTCTCAACTCCTCCGAAGTATTGTCCCAATGAGGGAGTACTTTGCCCAAAAAAGTTAAATCTTCCTAAACTCTGCTCGGTCTTTCCCCGTGAATACAAAGAGTAGACCACCTGCATCTGACTGGGAAATTTTTGAGAAGATAACGATGGCAATTACTATCATTCAGTTCACGTTTCCCTCCGAAAAAGTAGGCATACCGGCCAGTAAAATCCATTTATCATTGTAATTTAGTGCTTATGGTGTGAAACTTATGAAGTTGTCACTGGTGTCAGTTGAATTCGGTTTAGACACAATGCAGTTGGTTTAAACAAGGTATCAGCGTAAAATATGGACTTTCTATAGTGACTTCGCACCTGGAGACATCTAATGTCAATCTGTACATTGATAAGTGATGGTGCTAACGGTAGTGATAGGGATGATAGTGGACTAATGTGGAACGCTGGAATTTACTGTCACTGTTCTTCTCAACCCCACTTGAACCGATATTCGAATAACTGGGAAACATAAATGATCTTCGATTACCGAGTTATCCTAAGGCGACTGCATAATAAGGCACCAAGGTCGGTTTCAGTGGCGCATCATGAATTGCCAGCTCCGTCTTTGAACCTTCACATTGCCCCTTTCCCGAGATGAGCACAACTGGTTGCATGAATATCTGCCATTCGCTTTTCTACAGAGAACAGAATATGACACAGAACAATCGGTGCTGGCGGAAACCTTGTATTGACCAACTTTGCTGAGAAAGCTGAACAGATAAAAGCAGCTGTTGAGCCTATGAACCTGTTGAACATGATCAGCTGCACCATCATGAACCAAAGAGTCAAAATTCAACAGAAAATGCATGACGGCACTTTCAATTCTCTGAAATTTGTGATAGATAATCCGGCGGACCTTTTCAAGTAGCAATAATGGGGTGCGTAGCAGATCTGGTTGGATATTTACAACTTCCACTTTGATGTTCTAACTAAAGGAGAGGTGTATGTAGCTGTATGCGTAAGGAGGTCTGGTGTGTATCTGGATGACAAGCTTTTCCGTAGTACGGAGAATTGTAGAGAATTATTCCAGATCCATTATGTCGTGACTAGAGAGAATGGCACCAGGCAGCTCTGAAAAAGGGGGTCTCCTTAGGGGAGAAAGAGAATTACAACAAGCAAGAGTTAACGCATGAAGCTAAGTGAGGAAAATTAACAATGGTTCTCCCATATCCACACCAGAAACAGAATAATTTCTGGAGAAGAGGGCATGAGGAGGGCTACATCATATTCAAAACCTCTCATAGCTGAAGTGTAAGATTCAAACCCTGTTATGGCAGCAGTTGACCAACATTATGCAGTCAACCAAAAGAAATATCTACTGCCTGAACAAAGTGATAGAAAGAATAGCCACAAGTCATTTAGCAAGTTTTTTTTTTCTGATGATGAGTGGAGTATGGATGAAATCACACTACTGTTCAGTGACACTAGGAATTAACCATCTGTTGGTGGTTGGGAGTGTTTCTCTTCTGAGTGTCGGCAGCGGTTGTTGCGATAGTCGGGTTTACGTAAAAAACGTAGATATAGATGCGTAGAGAGATGCTTATTGAGAAGAAGTGCTCTGTCCTGCAGAAACACCATGCCTGCGCTTAGTAACTATCAGATCCTTCGTCAGGATCGTCGGATGTTAGGATCATTTATCTGATTGTTCTTCACGAATGAGATTCCCAACGAAATTCACTCATCTACTAAACCCAGCAAAGCAACTTGTGCGTGACCTTGGCTTGTTGCTGAACGTGGAAAAATACGGTATAATCCAAATATCAACAATTCAAAGGTCACAAAGAATCAAGTGTCCCTCCTGATGGCTTGAAAAAGACACAAATCCATTTTTCATATCTTCGCATCTGATGCTAACAAATAAGCTTAGTGTAAACGCATTGACTGCTACTGCCAATTCGGACGAATAGTCAGAAAAAAAAACAGAATAAGGGACATCTCTCACTTAGGGACATCCGAGTGCTTCTTATTAAGAGTTTCCTCTGGAGTATGTGTTTGGAAATGCGATCCGATTCCATGGTCCTCACGTGGGCTAGCTGACACAGCCAGCCGTGAATTAGTATATTTCTCACCCCAAAAAGTTTTGCATTCTAACACATTTTAATATTCATGATCATAATCTTCCACAGGTAAGAAGCCGCGGTATGACGTTGGTTTACTTTACAGACCTCGTTTTGTTATGAAACTATGAATATGCGACGGTACGGTATACATAGAGCTGTTTGTGTCCAGCTGTTCGTTGTTCCAGGCACATTTTTGAATTCTTCTAAAGGCCACACCAGCCACCGGTACTTACGAGTTCAAATCCTTGTTGATCGTTTTGTCGGTGGCTTGCGCTGGTGTCAGTGAACGTTTACCTGTAGCCCATCGGTGGCTTCACATCAATGTAGATCCAGTACAAGATCCGCCTAATCCAACAAACCATGCAAAACCTGTTTTATTTTGCAATGCTGCAAATGAAGAATCCTGTTGTATCAGATTTCTTTGTAAAAAAACTGGTCGGACGGTTAAACGAAACAAGACCACTCTTGATCAGCAGCAGGGGAAGTGAGATAACCAAATACAGTACAAAATCACGTCCAAAAATACTTTATCCTGTAACCTCATCTAGGTTTTGAGCAACTGGATTTTGGTCATTTCTCTGCCACGGATGCAAAAGGATGCTGGTGAACAAGTTAGCCACAGTGCAAGTATTAAATTCTATGTAGCCTTCGAATTAAGTAAGTAAGACGAATAAAAGCTGAGGCTAAATGGCACCATAACAATAAAACCAAGCCATAAATCGGACACGGCTAATAAGTCCTTAGACCTTTTTATGGCACATCAAAATTAACCTTTAAACTTTCATCAAAAACTTAACCGGAGGAGATTTTAAGACGCATGGAAAACCAAGAGACATTTTCAAAATAAAACCCGGAACCCGCTCCCCCAATCCTGAATGATATCTTTTTTATGCTAACATTACCAGAGATGCGTGATGGACTCTTTGGCTCGAATTCTATGAACTCATCGGTTTATCCTATTTTGGATATCTTTCTTTGTGACCAAATTAGTGAACTGATTAAAGACTTAGTCTAAAAAATTAGACTAAAAACCTGGTAGCTCTGTACCATGTAAAGTGCTGAACACACTGACACGGTTCGGATGCAACTTCACCTGAAGGTGACTCAAAAATGGGTGCTTATAATGTATACTAGTGTGTGTGTTCGGATATTGTTTGCGTATGCAACCTATCCGTTACCTTCGACTGCACTCCAAAAACTGCTACTTTAATAGTAAATAAACCCGTGACACGTGCCTGTACCATTATTTTCGTCAGCAATTCTCCATCCCTACAATGTCAATCTAAGCGACTTGCTAAAAATTATTCAGTTACTCGTAGTAGAAAAACGTATGGCAAGCTGGCATCTTGCTTGGTAAAAAGTGGTTTCGTCTTTCAGTGTACCTAAAAGTGAAGCGTGTTCGGGTTTCATGCTTGTTGGGGCTTAACCAGATGCAAACACTAGATAACTGGAAGAGGTCAATGGCTCGATAGAATGGGACAAAGCCACTTGGACCAGTCCATGGGCTTACAATGACAGACTGTCAGGCCATGAACCCCCAAGATATGAAACATGATGAAACCAGACTGTAATATAATTCAAGCTGAAATTCTGGGTTGTTAGTGCTGCTGATTGTCTAAAATAAATTCGCATGTTTCCTGAATTCAAAAAGTGCCCTATGCAGTCCAGCTTGCTCTGTTATTGATTTTCGGTCACTTGTTAAACGGTGATTCCTACGACTGTCGTTGTGGTAGACTATTTGACAGATCACAACGTTTCAGATCTAACCTGGTCGAAGAAACAAGAGATTGACACAAAGGTACTAAAGCGGGATTAGCTTACTAAATATTGTGTGATTTGATTCATTCCGATTAGTAGACTTGTTGATAACCCGTCATTACCGAGGAGAACGGCAGTTGTCCTTCACGGATTGTGCGTCTGGATCACATGTTTAAGTCAGGACTGTTATCATCAGCGCATATCCCTGTAATCAATCAGAATTCTCACGTCTGACTGATCAAGCTCTTTGGCTCGTCTCTGTAGCTACTTTGGTGTTGAACCAGGGAACCCAGCGAATCTGAAACCAAGAAAGTTATGGCTTTCTCACAAACTATCCTGATAACTTGGTTTCCATTGATTTTTCTTGCCACAGTTAAATGTTGCGTACATCTGATACACTTTTTCTACCTAAATGCGTCGATGATTGTGACCACTGACACATTTATTTTGGATGTAATTACAGGTATTCTACTCAAAACGACCAGAAAGAGTATTCGATGTTGCCTAAACTCAGCTACTTTCGAATTCACATTCAGCTGCAGAAGCAAGTCGGAGAATCTATAAGTGGGAAGATTTAGGTAACACGAATCGGGTCATCAACGCTAAAATATCCGAACATCGGAGCACGCCTTCGATGTCTTATACCGGGTACTTCTGAACAGACCACCGTTGGTACGCTCCAGACTATTATTGATGGCAGAGGTGATTGGAATCCGGCTGCATGACCCGCAACTCAGTGTCCAAAGCAAACTTGTGCGACCTCTGAAGTTAAGCTGGCCTGCGAAAAATCCGGTCCCACAAACTTGTGTGACATTGACGTCACTCATTTAATTGTTTCTTTACTGCATGGCACCGGGTATTGCGAAAAAATTTCTATAAGGCCTCGACTGACAACTCCTGTTATAAACGGAGCAGAGTGTTGGGTTATTTGCATAAAAGCAGTTTGGACGGTAAAGCCTAGGGTAAAAAAAGAGGATACTCTCACTCAACCGGGGTTATTTAAGAACCGTGGTTGGTTGGCAAAGGCTAGACCAGTGCTTTCACGTGACCTGTTTGATAATACAAAGTCGTCTAGGTATATTTTTAGCCGGTAATACCATTTTGCCTACGGATTGTTATGAGGTTTTGCTTGACGAGTTTTCGTTATAAATTAGCCTCGGTGGTGAACTCAGCCCTAGTTCAAACGGTTCGTACACTACACGATGCTGAATGTTTTTAACCAAAGGGTGACCAGATAGTTAAAATGACGGTTTTTGTACTGAACTGCACTGACAGTAGGAATCACTTTCGCGACAGTAGAGATGACTCAAAATGCACATTGTAGAAAGTACATGTAGTGACTCTTGGTTGTCCCATTTTCACTCCAAAGATTTGCGAACGCGCCTTGGATTGCCCTATGATTAAAGACCTTGTTTTCAAAGTGTGGTGAAGCCAATCTCAACGTGTTGCTATAGCTACTTTGTTGCCAAGATATGGATGGTGGAATCTTCTCACGCGCATCCCTTCGCAGTATCCGAGCTGCTGGTTCGGTTACCGGGACAGCCAATGGACCAGTAGCATGGACATACACATTGTTGCAGGTGTGATCAGATCCCCAATGCCTTTAAGACGGATGATCGAGAAAGGCGCCTGCATCTTGACACCCAGGTGGAGGGGCAAACTCGAGTGGGTGGCTCAGACGGTTTCGCCTAATGGAAGTGAGTCGACACAACTAGTCAGTCGGTAGGTTGGTCATTGACAGGCTAGAACTTACAAGGCTAGATCAAACCAGCCGTTAGGTCTCGCAGCTCAGTCGATGGTGAACAGTAGAGGATTATTCGATCTGCATGACGTGTCCGAGCCGAAGTGTGTCATTTTACGTTTTGCCCTTTTGATGAGGGATATCATTTGTACGGTATTCCATTGTACCGTGTTTTCTGGTACATTTACACGCCTTTGCACACTCCATTTCAGAGGTTGTGTTCAGTTTTAGTCTGATGATCTCTGCTAATGACTGCCTGTTGCTTGAGCGAAAATGACCAGGTGCTGTTGTTGTTGTTGGCAACGTCTTTTTAACCTCCAAGGCAAAAATTTCACAATAAGTGGGATTTAGAGGCAACTTTCGGGAAAGCATTTTCTGGAGGACCTTCCCCTGCATTTTACAAGTGACTTCTAGCCATCGGGATTACCAAGCTAGTAATTCATCACAGCGGTATAACCGATATTTATTTTAGGCTTGTCGGGCGAAATGGGTTTACGGGGCACACAAACAAACCTCACAAACTTTTATGACTGGGCGACATGTCCGGTGATGCATGATTTTAATCAGCAGTTTGGACGATCACCAAACCCGGTCAATACATCTGCATGTACACTCTACTAGTTGATTCTTTCATTTGTTTGCCATGCCATATGCCTGTCATGTTAGGCAAGTAAGGCAAGTCGATTGATGACCCAATGCTAAGGTTGATTAGGAAACATGGTTGTACGCGGATGGGAACACTGCCAGGACGTCCATAAGTGGTCAGCAGCACGATTGAGGTCTTCAATCATAGCCTTTGGTTCAGGAGGCTGGTCTCAATCAGCGATATTTCGCGGGAAATGCTGAAGCATGCAGTATTTGAAGAACAGGTCTCCTACAAATTCCAACCTCCAGGAGATTGTTTTTAGTCAGATCTCCAGCCGCTAACCAGTCGGGTGTAAGAGACTGCGTAAGTGTAGCTCAGCAGGTCGAGGGGGCGCACAAGCCGTCAAGTAATGGTAATGTACAGTTCACTGCATTCGTTTAGTTATAGTTACACAAGACTACTGTAGCTGCATCCTCCGTCTTTACAGAGAGCACCCTTTTTCATCGGCTACTGTTGTACCGAACTAGCCTTTTTGAAAAGCATGAGGATTAATGCATAAGCAGTACCAGCAGAACAAAGTTTTATGTGATTCTCTTCGATCTGTTCAAACAATACCATTCGTTGTATTCACTTTAGACTTTGTGCATTCAAGAGTTTGGTCATTATAGTATCAATCAGTTAATTCGGGTTTGTTGAAAAAGGCTGACACAATTCCACTTGATGTTGAACCGCGAAACAATCAGATAAGGACAGGAAGTTTATGTGACTATGGGCGGGGATACACACTATCTGATTTTAGGTGATCTTGCTCATTTGCCTAGCTGTGTAGCACACACAAAAGCAAAATCTGGCAACTGCAGCCCTACATAGGTCGACGCAGTTAACTTAAAGCTTAAGCTGCCATTCCTGCACATGACTGTTCGCTTGGCCATCAAACACGTAGACACATGAACACAATGAAGTCGACAGGCGAAATTTTCAGGTTAGTACACAGGATCGATGAAGGGACCACTTATGTTCAATGCCATTCCAGCTGCTGGTGGTGACAATGCGACTCCAACAGGCTGGTTCTGTTAATATTTTGAAATAAAATTCCGGTGCGCAGCATTCCAGCTGGAATATGAAAAGTCGTTTTGTGATTGTGAACAAAACAAAGGTAAGTTGACTTTAATCATTTATCAGTGGCGTTTGATGTCAGCCTTTTCTGCTGCTCGTGCTTCTGAGGTCACGATATGCTCAGTGACCTGCATGAACATCAGTTTTGGGTGAAAAAAAAACAAGAATTAAATGTAGCCTCACTGACTGCCGTAATTTGTCCTGAAGGGTTAGTGGGGTTTTCAGCCCCAACTTACAGCGCGTCATTTGATTGACACACCAGGAGAGGACAGTCAATTGCAAAGAACTTGATACTACATATATGAGTCTTATCTCGAATGAAACACGGGGTGATTGTGATAATGTAGGTGATACACGTCCTCCATCGTACCAATGACAGTGGCCGAATTTTTCAGCAACCTGTGAGTTCGTAGAGGGACAGATCGAGCTTATCAGCTGTATTCTCCAGTGCCTACCCTTAATCCTCTAGATGTTAAGTTATTCGACTAACTAGATGGTCAACACGTGCATGGTCGTCGCGCATGCCTTAATAGGAAAGCAGTGTATTTTCTATACAGCAAAGATAATCGGAAAATACTGTCTATGTGGAGGACAAGGCGGATGCGCTTGGAATACCCAACAGAGCGCTTCAGACCAGCAGCGTGATATCGAAGCCGAAAAAGTTGTTCCTATGTTACAGAGGTCTTTCTGTGTTTGCTGAAATCCTTTTTACTTGTTGCGCTTAGTAAGAAGTTAGCATATCCACTTCCGTGCAGAACTCGGGTGAGGTGCACTGAAGGATGAGAGCCTCGTATTTAGACCAGACTGTCTCACTGTTCCGGAAGGCATGTTGTCGATCAAGACTTATGGAATCTACAGGTTGTCAACGTTGAAGAAGTAGATCAGTTTCGTCTTCCACTGAACTGAAACCGTTGTTTTCCAGGCACAAGATGGAAGGTGATATGAGCCAGATAATGCGTGCTTTGATGTTATGTTGCGACAGCGTCCAGACAAAACCGACAACACTAGTCACGAAATGAAATGAAAACTCATGCTGCCGTAAAAAAAACCGACACTTGGGAAGCCGTTCATTTCTACGACTGATCACCCCAAAAGTGAGAATTTGAATACGACTACTTGAGCACCTCCAAAAAGTAGGGGTTTTTGACGGTACCAAAGTCTACACCTGGCACCCAAAGCGACCACACCAGAGCAGAAATTCCAAATCTCTTACCCTAAGCAGAAAATATACAAAATATTTTGTTACTCAGATCTTCACTGAAAGCACCAAATTAATGTCTGTAGTAGACATCCTGTTTTACGGCTACAGGTTCATACCTCTAGGTGAGAACTCTAGGAAACGATCTTCTGAAGTGGGATTAAAATGGGTTCATTCCTAAAGACTTTTATTCTATAATTGGTTCCTCTCAGTGGTGAAAAGCCCCAGGACGGTGCAAATACTTGGCTGTAAAACCCCCAGATAAAAATTCTTCACGGCAGCCAAAACCTCAGGGCTATAAAATCATACTCTATAAGGCTGTGTTTGGATTTGTAATTTTCTGTCCGGCCTCTTTAGGTGGTCCTGTTAAAATGGGGCAACGATACCAAGTTCAATTGAATGATCAGGATTCCAGGTCTCATGATTGCTTGAAGAATCAACAGTGCTTCAGCCCTGTTGTTCCAAACCTGTGAAATAGCATCCTCTATACGGGATGCTGACAGCATACTTCTTCAGCTTCATAGTGTGGGGTGGGCTGGGAGTACATCTGGTCTCAGCTAACGGTCATTCGTCTGGCCCACCAAAGCAAATGGTCCTCATTCGGATTGGTGTCATTAGAGGGTTCATTTTACATGCAGTCCAAGACACCAAAGCGTCGGACACGAGCAACACTGTTTTAGACTATACCAGTACTGTTGAATGTGGATTGCGATTTGGATAGTCCAATGAAACAATAATGTTGATCAGGATGACAGCAATGGGACAATCATTGTGTAATTTCTCCGTTTGAGGGTAGCAGACTCGTTCTTCTATGAGGAGATTACTCACTCCTCTGCTTGGTCCCTACAGGATGTTTCAACAGGATATGATAAAACTCAACTGATGAGTGTATTCCGCTGGCTAAAAAGTGGACTGGCACAGAATATAACGGTCTGTAGTTTTTCACATGTCTATCCCAGTCATTTGCCCTACTACCGCTCCAGGTTCCGTAGGGATTCAACCTTCACCCATCTAGGACTGGCCAACACCGATGAGTTATCTTAGATTTATCTCGTAATCTCCGAAAGCGGTATTACCAATCCTTATATATGTGAATGCTTCTCAAATATATGGCAAGATTCGACTACATAGATTGAAAATGACGGATAATGCTGTCGAATTTATATAAAGCCCACGGGTCGGATTTGGTCTCAGCACTCATTATATTGCCAAAGAACTAAGAAATTGAGTAGGATTTAATTATTGAGCTTATTCGTGCATTGTTTGCCAAGCCGACAAGTGATATTCAGGACCGGGCAAAATTTGACCACTCCAGACAGTGTGTTTGTTTCTGCTGAAGGGCTAGCAACGTGTATTTGTTCCATAATCCAACAAAATCCGGTCGCCGCATTCGATGCGCCACAGATCCAACAGACTACCGGTGGGTTTTATGTAAACAACCGGGTTTAGTGCTGCTGATGATAAAAAAAAATCTGATGGGTTATAGGTATGTGAGAAGCGGAGACATCGTGAACAGGACAAATGTATGCTGGGAAGGAGAGTATGTTTACCTATAGGCTTGTTTAGTCTGCATGTGAATATGAGCAAAGATGGAAGCTGAAAAGCCGCAAAAGCTACAACATTCCTGGGAGTTTAACTAAGGGTCTAACCAGAGCTGTCTGTGCGGGTTAATCCAGATCTAGAACAAAGCTAGTGAAGTTTTGGTTAGACTATGAGCAAACAACAAAACATCAACGTACCAGGATGTATTGCTCGAAACTTTTTGCAAGACTGGAATAATCAGAATTACAAAATCGGACAAGGTGCCAAGCTGACGACTGCAGTCACACGGATGATCACTGAAACTCGGTATATTAACATTGTCTCATTTCGTCAGAATCAAACCGAACTAAATGTTCAATGCAATCAGTCATCCTTTCGACTTTGTTCACATCGACTTCTGTAAGGAAATTCTAAAACTCCTGAGGGTTCTTATTGATCAGAGCTCCGGCAATCTGCCTGCTGGACAGTGTAGGGAACTGCGTTTTGCTTTATACCTTTTCGGCTTTGTCTTTTCATGGCATGAAGCTAAATGAAAACTCAAATTTGAGGCAACCTTCAGGATGATTGACGGTATGCGTTAGCTGGTTTGACATGGTTTCTATGTGTATTCGCTGAAAACTTTTATTAAAGCAAAAAACGCGTAGGTTACACCCATATGTATGGATGGCAGCCTTGGGATTAATGTGAAGAACAGCGTACGTCTCTCAGTACGAGCATCTCGTTTATGTTAGTGGAGTTTGTATGACAGAATTCAAATGTCGGTGTTGTTCGTTATCTTGTGCATAGCATAATCAGAGTAGAGTTTATTGGAAAACTCCCGTTCAGTTAAACCGACTTGTAGAATGAGTTCACGAGCTTCTGTTAAATAGTTTTCAGGGCGTCCTGCTTTCGCGGCTCAATTTAGCGTTACAAATAAATCTCATCCATGACTTGTCGCCAGTTGTCTCTACTTCTCCGCTTGGTATTAAGAGCTAATTTGAAGGGCTTTCCAAATCTGTCACTCCTGATACACCAGCGCAATAAGAATAAATCGTCAACCACGAACAACCACTTGAATCAATTTTACTAGATAGGACTTTGCTACTCAGCGAACAGAAAAAAATGTGGAGGCCAGCCATCACAAGTAACAAAAGATATGTAGGCGCTAAAGTCTGTCACATTAACTTTGACTACTACCCAGTTAATCACACAAAACCCATTATTTTGTAGTGCCTATTATGAAGAGCGGATATCGACAGACCAGCTTCCTTTTACCTCAAGTGGAACAACAAATTTGCGCCAGCGCTGTCGAAGATTTGGGAAGCTCTTGAATCAGTTTGCGTTGACAGCTCACCAATTAACTACACACTTGGCAAGTTTTTACAGGCAAGGTATTGTTCAGCACGAAAATTCTTACGACTGTCTGGAGAACAATCACACCCGGCGCTACAGTTTCATGTGCTATTTGCATTATCTAGATGGTATCCAATTTTGGCGGGCTGAAGCAGTTCGGTCGTCTGGATGCCGACCTACATTCTTCCGCTTAATAAATACACAATGATAAATGGATGGTGATTACACTGCTTTGTGAATGACAAAAGGAGCAAGGGTGATTTGTAGCGAAATGGCATTGGAATGGCTGGAAAAAATGTGCAAGTCGGTCGTGGCTTCAGGAGCTCTCATGTTCATCACCAGTTACAATTTCACTTGCTTTGGAAAAGATAGGAGCTTGATTTGTTGTAAAGCTGTCAGTCACGAGAACGACGACATAAAGCAGTGAAACCTCTACTATGATGTGAGCTTCAACAAACCTCTTCCTCGATTATCAAAGGTACTCTTGTTGAAACCGATTACATTCTTGTGCTCTCTAGCCATCGTTTGTTCCAAATTTTTTCATGATGATGTGGGGAAATCGTTCGCAATGCTGCATTCTCTTTCTGTGTCTATATACGCCAACTACCAAACTTGTCATTATTAGTATTTTGTATTTTTGGAGGAAGGGCCTCAAACGTGCTAGCAGCAGCTTGGTAATCACCGCCGAACTAGCACACTGCTGTTTGAGAGCAGCTACCGTTTAGTATGAATGTGCATGTGTACGAATATATAATAGCCTCAGGTATCTAAAAATTTTCAAGTTCGAGTGGACTGGAAACACCCATAGAGTCATGAAGGACAAAGAAGACTGACCTTTTCGACATCCCGTTTCGGCCTGGCATATATATATATATATATATATATATATATATATATATTATACGATAGGACGAAATGGACGCTAGGTATACCATAGTCGGGATCCACTGAAAAGAATCTATCGGCATACGAAACTTTCAACGCAAACTCTATATCCAAAGGAGGCGCAAGCATGTCCTGTTGCTAATCTGACCACACATTAGGAGGACGTTATAATCGGACCTTACTATGTCACATTATTTGGACCCAAACCTACTTTCTTCCTTCGGTCATTGATCTTTGACCCGAAGGAAAAGTCTTGAAATTCTTACCAGTTGTTTCTATCTTATGTATTCGGAACCAAGTTTCCTTCATTGCATTCACCTTGCTGTTCGCAGCCCACTACTGGTTTCGGTCCCAAATTTTCATCGATTTCGTAATACTTACGAATGTAGTAAAACAAAGCTGTGATTAACGCTACTACAACAGGAGCTCCAACACAGTGGACATACGTCCGAGTCTTCGCGGCCACCGGTGAACCCATTTTGATAGATTCCGGTCATAAAGAAATTCAGTTAAAATAAACTGTTTTACAACATCACCTAAAATGAGAAAAATTGAATTGTATTAGGTTCTCCTGATATTGTTGAATGCAGCACCATTTTTAGAGATACCATCATTTGCAACCTAGAATACTTGCATGCGTCATCAGTAGTACCCACCGTTACACCAGTAACAACTTCCGATAAGCACTTCAGAATCTTCCTGAACTTTTCGCCGAGCAATGTTGCATGCTCTAACATCCTGCAAGTAACATTTTGCAGCTCACACTTTTCCAAAGTGTTCAATAAAGTGCAACGTACCGTGGCGTACCAACCATAACAGGAATCCTTCTTGGTTGATCATAGGTTTGTAAATGCTACATTTGACGTATTACGTATGAAAAGAAGGGTAGCAAAGTAGTTGGTACTCTCAAGTTTTGTTCTGCAGCTGAGAAATAAATTTAAGTGAGGACTCACGGATGAGGTACACTAAGAAGTCCGTGTGATGGAGGGGAAAGTTTGGATGGACCTGTTTTAGCTCTCTCATGGCGTATCCACGCATCCAAAGCATTATCAGGCGGCCAGATGTTCCATCTTCTTTGCGTACTGACTTCAATATAAATGAGACATTTTCGTCCTTCGGCCGACATCTTTGCGCATTCATTACTGATACACGCCTGACAATGCTCTTCGTCATGTAATGGGCGATAACAGCTAGTTTGAAGCTGCTATAGGAGTGGCACTCAAAATAGTGAAAAACACATGAGGTTTAAGTACAGCCTGTATTCATTAGAGGACAGCCTTATTTGCAAAGAATTTCAGAAACTACGTGACACCAGAAGGACTGATTAACCTGTTCCTTAACTGTGTTGTCGACGGAAACTCGTACTCTGCTGTAGGCTCTGCCCCAGATATTAAAAACAATATGCTGCAGTAGTCAGTACACTTTTATAGCTAAAAGGCCCTTCACAATCCTCTAAATGTTACTTAAACACATATAAAGTCACCAGACCGAGGGAGCATAAACTAACGGTCATTACGTGATCTCTTCTCCGAATATGAACAAGAGCAGTCAGAGTTGTGCTGTCTATTTTAACACCTACACTACGTTGAAAGTGATAAGCCAACACCAGACTAAAAAGCAAGGTGAATTAATCCCAATGTATTTAAATGCTCGTTATTTCATTCAGTACGGACAAGCTTGCGTTACACGGAACCCAATGTCGATATATTACCAAGTCCTCCGTTGTGAATACCCTCACTGAATTCATGCCAGTATGATTTTATGTGCCAGGATGCTTTACTTGCGCACGCTTCAAATGTCACGGCTAATTTCGTCGGCTGTCAACAGGCATTTTTTCGGAGACCTACGGACCCGGAGGTGTCTACATCCCCGCAGTTGTCAGCAAATACAGCCTGTGACTTCGGACAGACTCGTGGGAGCGATATTATGAGTCACCCTGGAGCAACCAGACATAGCTCTAGTTGAACGGGTGATGCTGAAATGCTAACCACGTGTGCCAGTTTCGAGCAATTGTACGTGGAAATGATTAATGTCAAACAAACTAGACCAACCCCAAATGACAGGTTTGCCCAGCTTTAGGCAGTGGACCAACTAAAAGCGTGCTGTCAGACAGTTCGGTCACCATGACAAAGTTTCCAAGCTGTCCACATAACACAAAGGAGAAAAAAGGACTAAATTCGTATGAAAGTATTTTAGAGCCTGTTTTTTTTAAAGTAGATACCGAAACACAATAAAGGATTATTGTGCTTTGCTAAGGTCATGGTAGAGCATGTTAAATGACATGACCAATACATTTAGAGCACAAATGATAAAGGATTCTATGGGAAGTTTCGCTTTCCAGAGTTATCCTAGGACCAAACAGACAAAAGATCTGACGCTCAATGAGGGCTTGGAAAATCTGGTTCCATAGCTCTGGTCCATCTTAAACGGAAGTAACAGCATCTGGGATACTTGAAGTGTTTACTCGTTCAGTTCACGCTGACAACCAAACAGCAGTCCCCGAGGAAACTGCAAGGAAAATATCCGCAGGATGCTGACATAACCGTAGCTCAGTGGTTGCTCCTGTAATTTTTATGGGACAAAACTGAATAACGGAAGTTCAGAAACTCAGTTCACGTTGAAGCGAATTACTGATTCATGTGCTCAGCGAGAAAATGTCCTGCGGGTGATGACCGGATTAAAATGACAAACCAGTAACTGTGGCCGCGAATGTGAAATCAAAAAGACATCGGTTATCAGAGTAAATCAGGATAGGTGCAATAAGAAATTCGAGCAGGAAGCAGAATAGAATAAAGTTAAAACATGTTGATAAATCCAGGCATAAATGAGAATTAAAATAAAAATTAAATTAAAAGCCAAATGTAGCCGCATTAAATCTTCACTCTGTTTGATGTTGTCGAAGGGCATATTTCCCTGAAAGTCGAGCAAAATTGACACGTTGTCCAAGCTTGCAAAAGTTTCGCTCAAACATTGGACTCTTAAGGCTGTGGCAGTGATAGTTCATGTGAATGTTTTGGCTTATTGAGCACTTATTTAATCAGGTATCCATGGTGTGTATAAGCAGTCATTGACGTGAAGCATCTTCGTGTCGGAGTGTGAAGTGCTATTGCCGTGACACCATGCTTACTTTCCTGGAACTGATGTTTCTCAGTTTCCCAGAGCGTGCCCCGGATATACTTAACAGGGAATCTGAGCTGATCGGTTTAATGCACGAATTCCTTCACTGGGAAACTACCCGTTTGGCGATCTTGTGATTTTTGGAAACTAAGTCAGCAATCTTCTTCAGACTTTAACTGCTAGCATTTAATCTTTCAGCGAGTATGCCACGTGATTGCGATCTGACTCCTGGATATCGAATCCTGAAGTTGTCACTTGAGGAGCCAGTGAATACCTGATCGAATTCCGTGATCGAAGGATGAGTGGTGCTACATCGTTGATTAGCCGTTCTTGGCCGAACGGTTAAGTGTTCACACTAGCAGCCGGGAGGTCTTAGGTTTAAGCTCCCTGGAATTTCCTGAAATTGTGCACTACCAATGGTTCACACAGTTGCACAGTGGACCTTGCCTTTTCAGTATAGACTGGCACCACTTGCCTCTGTACATAAGACTAGAGAACAGAGTGAACAGTTTCTCTATTTTTACCACACGTCACGGAAACATGCCCTTTACTTGTCACTTTGACATGGAAAACAGAATCCTTTTATAGATGTCTTGATCACCAGGACTACCGACAGAACTAAGTTTCACTGCTTCTCCTGACCTGGACCATACAGTATCCAATTCCACATGTTTCTGTCCCGTGCAGCACAGACGTGCCTTGTTTCAGGCTTTGTCCTTTTTAGCAGGGCTGGTCCGCACTCCAGAAAAGCCTACCTAGTTAGTTGAATTATTAAAGTCCTGCGGTCAAAGCTGTTCTGGCCTTTTCATTGAAAAAATGAGAATAAGCTTTAAAGAGGCATAACCCATAGTACGGAAGAAGTCTAGTTACCGAGAGGTTCCTTACACCGTGGTCTTGCTATTATTCCGAATAAACGGATCATAAACGTGGTCACATGCCGAACTTACAATGCGCCACAGCTGACCGTTAGGGCATACAGGGGCTACGCTGTTGTTGCCGACTAAAACTCCGTTAGTTTTGTTAACCAGTCTCCGTAATTGATAGTCATTCCAGTTGTGGGGGGGCATACAGTGGTGGAACTGATTGGAGGTCAGAAAAGTGAACAAAGTGAACAACTTCCTAGATGAATTCGTGCCGTATCACCTGTTACCGACTTAACCTGGCGGGGGTCGAAATTCAGGTAGTATTGCTTAACCGACTGAGGCCTATAATGTGCTCTCAGAAAGACCTGAGTGTCACTCTGAAACTATTTTAATTCCATTGATCGGTCACGTTACAGTTTAGCTCTACATAAAACATGCACCTAACCCTGCTTTTCATTTTGTTCTGTTTTACGTTCTATATTCCGGCAGAATATGATGTGCGAAATGAATTCATCCCGCAACCCTGTTGGAATCACTGCCTTGTTCAAACTGACCCGTATATCACAGTATTTTAAATAAGCTGGCTTCACTTACAGGAGAACATCTCAATTGAAATCCAAACCTTCAAGCAGCATTTTTTAGATCTCGAATAACAATCCCGTCCAAGGTCACCAAATCAAGCTAGCCCACCGTTTCAGTAGCCATGGTTGCCAAAAGTACTTGGTACGAGGATGGCCACTTCGGAATTCCTTTCTTCATTTGTAGTTCCATTTCCCATATTATCTCCTTTAAGAGGCCCTATTAGCTCATTTGTACACTTTAGACCCCCCCATACAATTACTCCTCAACCGCCACTGTCTCTCTGATATCTTTCATCCGACCTTTATACACTGCTCTGAGGTTATTTTAGGAACATCTAAACAAACACATCTGTATCCCATTTTACTAATAAGATACAATCGAAACGGGGCAGCCACATGGAGTTTGTCAAGTGACTGATCGGTCATAGCATAATGCGGTCGAAAGTTTTCCGCAGGCTTCTCACTTATTCCGGTCTGCAGCTAGGATTCCAGTGAATGCGAAACTAGTATAACCTATGCACTGTATGTTTAATTACGACTAAAAGTTCGCTTCTTCGCTTTTTCTTGGTTTTGGTTCAATATCTACGAAAAAGGACTGTGAATTTGGACCGGAAAAGTAAACTACTTCTTCGTTTACTCAGGAACTTTAACTAGTGATCTCTAAGGATCCTCGTAACCTGTATTAGGATGCGTCTGAAATATCCAGAGGAAGACACATTTCGTACTGAGCTTCGGAAACTTCATTCATTTTACAAAGAAACTTTCACATACCAGGTTCTATTCACGTTTTCAAGTACACAATGAAAGACTTAATCTAACTCAGAATAATATAAATGTACCTCATCACTCTTTGAACGACCCCTTAATTATGGAGTGTATGTACTCAGGGGAACGTCAGGCTAATTACTGAGGACTTTAGAGCAACATCAGGACATTCACACTTGTAAAGTACATGTCATTCCTCAGACTAATGATGATTTCAGAGTAGCGTAAACACGGTTTGACGGCTCTGCAAAAACCGTTCTTTCTGGAAAGCCAACTAGTCACGATTCGTAATTTATTGCGTCAAACTGAATGTCACTGCCGTTGGCTTACTACCGCGGTGTGTACAATCAAATAACCCATTGTATACAAATGTTTGTAGTTGTCCAGAAGGAAAGGACCGCTAAACGACTTTCTGGACAATAGAGGGAGAATATTCTCCTGGAAAAAAACAGAAGGGTAATGAAGTACTACTTATTGGGGATTTCGTCCTGCAAGTGAAGCGGAGATTGGCTTCATTTCTCCATCGAAAATTCCCAAATCGCCTCGCACTATCAACGAAATGGAGAACTATGAATTACTGGACATGTCACTAATCTATTTCCAGAATGTTTCTATCGATACCTTCGAGTCGCACCAAACTGGAATTTTCATTATCGCACCTATCGTTTCTTCACCAACGTTGATATAGCCTACCTACCTAGTGGTTTAGCGAGCATTTCCAGGGGGGGGGGGAACTATCGTTCTTGTCTGATAAATATCATTACCGCTTGGTAACCGATGGACAGTTCGTGCAACTCCTTTTCTGTACATGTCGAGCTGTCCCATTAAAACAAACTCGAGAGTACAAGCTGCATAGTGCAAACAAATTTTGTAGGGTGAATGCAGCTCCTAGAAGTTCGCCACAGTTCAAACGACAGCCATCAAGAAGTTAACCATAACACCAATCATGATGTAATCGTGTGTATTCTTCGAAACGACCAGACGTCCTGATGGTAAACATAGAAACATTGCAGCGGGTAAGCTTTGGATAATTATAACAATGACATTCTGGCTAGCAGGGGCCTATTGAGTGAACGGACCAGCAACCGAAAAAGCTTTAATAGGTGACCACGGATGATGACAGATTTAGTGGGACAAATCGCTCAGCTAGCCCACGATCTCTTTCTATCTGTCTTGCCATTTGGTTGCAGGTTCGGGATTTTCTTCGTCTTTCACTTGGTGAATGACCTGATAGGCTGTATCAGGGCTTACTTAATCTTACATGTGGAAAAGGAAAACATACATTCTTTCGAAAATAGGCCCATCCGTGGGGAAGAACTTCTCAAAGGTCTCAATGGCGTTTTACGTCATTCACAATTAAGCGTAGCATTCCACAACCCTATATGTATTTTTTCTCCACGGGAAGCTCATTGTACGTGGCTTCTCCGGAGAGTAGTTTATTTCTAGAGTGGTTCTTCTTGGTTGGCTCTGTGCTGAGTTCGCACAGTAGTTGCACCACTTAGATGGGACTTCTCTTCGAAATCCAACAGGACCACTGACTGTTCGTAATACGTAGAGGAACTGTTTTTTTTACATCCCAGAGAAGGAACAATCAAGACCACTCTACAATAAGTTTAGATCGCGATTAAACAGTACCCATCGAAGCTATTTGATCCTTAAATCGCTTTCCGCTCTTAAGGTTCTCCACCTCCCCAATGTCTGTCACAGAATGCTCGTTAGTTAGTTAAGGGAACAAGATACAACATTGCGCGGTACTTTCTTGAGGGTAACTGCTCACAAGGTTGCTGAAAACTGTTCGATAGCCAACGACCAATTCGGATTCAGCTGGGTCAACCGTTACAACCAAATTGGTGTGCCACTGAGAGTAGCTGTCAAAATTTGTACAATTTTGGGTTCTAGCAGAACATAAATTTGACGGAAACTAGGAGACTGCGTCTGCCTGATGAGCCCTAAGAAGGACGAAACCAGCTGTGGGCTGTTGAAGAGCTTTCAATAACCTTCCTTAAGGAAAATATACTGTAACATCACGAATATCGTACCATCCAAAACGTGAGGCGGTATTCGTGTGGCACATTTGGTTAGGGAACATTGTAAACAATGGGTTTAGCTGGAATTCAGTTGGGTATCCTGTTAAAGCCAAATTGGAGTACGAATGAGAATAGTTGACGAGTGACGAGTTACGCCTTCTATTGAGCTGTCTTGTTCATTCATTGGTTTAACCGTGGAACTCATCTACCTCATAGATCAAGGAAGTCAAATATGATTTAACTGTCTAGAGTCAGGGTCCACTTCAGATCTTTGATTCTACACAGCTATTCCTCCGTAAAAAGACTGGGTGTTGGAGGCATCAAAATTGGTCACTTTGAACTGACTTAGCTGCGTTACTTTACTGTGTGAGAATAAGTTCATTGATAAACGTGGAGTAAAGCTGCCGCTAAGGCCTGTTGACCTGCGGTAAGATCTGCACAAACTCACTCTTGCCACAGACGTTCTGGAGATCAAGCTGACCGATATCTCATTTGAAGAGAATTATCTAGGTCGTGAATCACCATCTCGATGATACAGCTAACCCCGATACTAGCTTGAATCAAGAAAATAACTCATTGTCAACCATTCTATGTCTGACTCACTGCAGTGGACGTTGGTGGGTGTGAACGGCCATTTGTGACATACACCGATAATGTTGTCGGACTACTTTACTGAAATCCCAACCAGCTGTATTCGATACTGTGCCTAGAGACCACTGTTGAGTTCCCTTTCGGTTGCGCATATCCACGCACCTCATTGGTCAGATTTCATAGCCTCAAAGCAGTGAAGATCGGCAAGAGTTTTGACAGACGCAGATTTTGGTTCCGGGAATAACATTCGACCTACTCTACAGGATATTCTTCAGCGGCAAGAATGCTTTTCACTTCAGATTTCGCGCGACCGTATGCGAAAACGTGGATATTGGTATTGGTAGATCCTGATCGTTCTTTACGGAACACCCTGAGGACACTTCCGTCTTCGAACTGTTGATTTCGAAGCCGAGTCTGTTGGCACACTGCTTACTTTGGTATAGTAGTGGTAGGATACTCCCCGTTTTTCACCTAGCCAAGGACGTCATGGGCGTAAATTAGGTTAGATATCCAGTTATCCATAGTATGATGTATCTTTCTGACAGTATTATCGAGTTTCCACCGAAGAAGCAGCCAAATGGAACTGTGAATAGGACCCTCACCTCTGCACTCCTGTGGGAAGGCAGAAACCATAGGAATTCTCGACATGCACTTGGACTTGAGTGTATGTGGGAGAGTTTTCAACCTTACTGATCCGATAATGTTGAGCAAATACAAATTACATCCTATGAAGCAGCGCAGTCAGTGGAGTCGAAGGCGGCCCTGATGTCAGCTAAACGCAGGGCACTATGTTATTAAAACTTGAAACGATGCTCCAGTATTCAACGGCTGTAGAAGTCAGTTCGTTTTAACCTCTTTCTGGGGGAAGCCATCGTAATAGTACTGGATGCTCGCATGTCTAACAGTGGAGATCAGGTTGACTAGCGTTGAGATCACTTTTGCCGCCATACCGATATGGCAGGTGACCAAGGAGTTGTCACAGACCAGTTCGCTCTTATGCCGAGGCAATACCATGAAAAGGAAGGTTACAAGTCCAAACAAGGCCCTATGTGATTAACAATATCTTCATTAGGTTAGCTCCTTTTAAGGAGATAATCGCTTACCGTTGCATAGCAAATTTCAGGATGACTATCAGCTCTAGATCACAGAGTCCCTCATATCAGTTGCTACTTTGTTGAGAGTTTTGATGGTGCTGACGGGGATGGTTATTTCGTGAAACACACTCATCTACAAAATGATTTGCTCTTAACGGAATCACAGCTGAACCCGTCGCTTGTGGTATTTTTCACACTAATGTACTTCACAAAGGTCACCTCATGTTTCAGTTAGTACGCTATTTTCAGTTTCACAGTATATTTTCTTGACGGAATACAATGTTCATATGGCTGCTGTAAACTTCGATGGCCTACTATCGGTCCGGCCCTACTTGGGGCTCATCAAGTAGGCGAGGTTCCCGTTAGTACGAAAATTGTTCCCAGAGAAACATAAGACAACTTTTGTGCAGCATATTCGGCTGAAGAGTGCCGTGAACGATTCGCCTGGAATTCAGTTGAGTCTCCTGTTGACACCAAATTAGTTTGCAAACGAGTGGGTTCTACCCGTAGCTTACAAACTGGGTGTCCAAGTAGAACATCAGGATGACAGAAACTCGAGGTCGGCGCCCACTTAACGAGACCCAAGAATTGCAAAACCGGTCGTGGGTTGCCGATGGTTTTTCAACAGACTTATGGGTAGCATGTCCCTTCAATGGTATTTCTTTACTTCGAAAACGCAACGCGTTGGTATGTACGGCTGTAGATCACTCACCCACCAAAAGCAATTGGATAGCTCTGTCGGTCGAGTCAGTGACAGCCATATAGTGACAGTCCATATGGTGCAAGGCGGCATCGTGAGACAGGAATGTGGATTAGGCAGTATCAGTCTTGTCTCACCATATTAAGGAGGATCAGCAAGTTGCGAGCTTGTCAAAGCCCAGTCATTTATTATCTTTCAAGCATACGTTCGGAGATGAGTTATTATCCTATTCTTTGCCTAAATCTCCCTCGATTTATGGACGACCAGATACATGGCTTATTGCACATAGTGGTTCAAGATAATTATCACAAATGAAGCATGCCTCATCTGAACAAAATTGAGCTGAAGGGGCGAAAATGCCTTCGGCCGAAGTACAGTGATCACGAACCTAGAAAAAGATGGTTTTAAAAACGGGCCGGTGGCAGAAATATTATGCGGACAGTTTCGCTTTCCACTTCGACGTAATCTAAGGGAAGTGTGTAAGGAAAAAAGGCAAACAGACAAGCGGTGTAATTTTTGCTAATTTGTGGTAGAATGACGCTTTACGGACTGGTAGACGACACACTGATGAACTTGTACATTACTGTGTATCTGCGGTTTTTGTACACCCCAGAGCTGGAAATTTGTAGCAAATTATTTTCAGGACTTAATTGCTGAGATGTTAATTGCGTGTGTCAAATAAGCTCGCACGCAGTTTGACAACATCAGATAGGGTGCTTCTGCCGACCAGAAACTGCGTGCATTGTCACTAGGTATCTGGCACATGTTCTGTCAGATGCCATCACCACACCCGATCACACACACGCTGATGAGCTAATAGTATCATCAAGCCGGCAGCCATCATGAAGCATCAACCGATGCCGTATGGATGGGGATGGCTTACTGACATGTGCTTAACGGAGAAGTCGATACGACAAGACGATAGCTACGCGGATCTGGTTTTATCGATGATCATAAGCGAAATCTCAAAGAAATACCGACTTGGTTACACAACGTTTGAGAATAGCGATATTTGACTACGACATTCGAGACCTGCTGATTAGGTTAAACAAAGGAGTTGATTCCCAATGTGTATGCTAAATAAATTGCACGAACAGATATCTTTTGAGACGTTCTTCGTTAGCACATCTGAAGTTAAGTGGACCATTTTATTTTTTGACCATTAGTGTCAATGTTTAGATAAGCACTTATTGGTTGACTTTTGTCACTCGGAATGGCTTTTTCCACTTAAAATTTTAGTGCTTGAACAGATTTATTTCTTGAAATCGTTCGGAAAGGGATGAGCTAAAAGCGAGTGACTGTTCTTAAGTACACTTTCCATCCTTCTGGTGTTGGCAGCATTGTAATCCTCTTACTCTAAAAGATATTCCTCATTATTCCAGGCCTTTCTTGTTTGTTACTTCTGAATTGTAACGTGAATGAAAGGGAGTTTTGGTTGAGTCCCCTGATGAGCTCGAGGACAGAAGAAGCTGACTGAAAGGATCCATCTTAAAAATTCTCGCGCATCCATACACGGCAAAAGGGTGCTTTATAGAAGACTCGGAAATGGTCTCCTTCCTTACTCTCTGCAGCAAGAAAGTAAGGCTTTTTGTTTGTTTCCCGGTTTTCTTATGAGAGGAGTAAGATGTGTATTGGAAGTGACTGAGTAACTTTTTGGAGTTGCACAGTTTGTATAAATTTAGCTTACGTCACTGTTTACCATACTGATTTTATATAGCTAAACTTGGTCAGTTTGGTCCGTACCAAACAGAAAGACCGACTTCCAACAAGTGCGGTAAACTAGGTAGTCCAGTGTTTTTCACGTTACTCCTGTCCAAAAATGGGTAGCCTTTTCAGTTTGTGTAACTCCACATACCCTCTGCTACCAAG
The DNA here is from genome assembly GCA_004794785.1 of Opisthorchis felineus. NCBI lineage: Eukaryota > Metazoa > Platyhelminthes > Trematoda > Opisthorchiida > Opisthorchiidae > Opisthorchis > Opisthorchis felineus. The sequence goes on from SJOL01008492.1 coordinate 1,265,180, forward strand.
TAAGTCAGCTTTAGTTGGAATCTCATATGCCCAGGAAAGGACCATATTTCTTCCTACTTGTCCTACTACTACGACCCAATCACGAAAAGAATGAATAAGCTCTGTTCATGACACGACACACAACAGCGCACTTGAACAATATGTTATCGGATGGATATGGTATCAGTAACGGATAACATTTCGACTTCCATCTCTGGAAGAAGTTGACTCAAAATACCACCTAATATAAGCATATTTGGAACTACCGCGTTGATTAGTAATGCCACGAATGCTCATCGATCTGACCAACCTAGACAAGCTTACAGCTATTTGACTGCCAGCAAACGAGACCACGTTCCATCAGCCTCCCACGGGTGTAGCCATTGAGTAGGATTACAATTAGAACTTGAAGAATCATATTCGTTCTGTCTAACCCACTTCAATAAGTGAGTGATGGAAGGATGACACATGCTTAGGGCGGTGTGATGCCTCTTTCATTCCATGCTAATACTCTCGGAGGTTTATTTTGTCATGATTCATTAACAGTTCACTTGAATCGTAATCGGGTTCCTCGATAGAAGCCCTATCGTACCAGGGTTGTTCAAAGTACATTCCCGTCACAGCAAATGTTCTTCTGGTCCTGAACAGGTCGTCGTAACCTAGTTTGTTAGGCGGCGTGTCAACTCGACAAGTTTTTCAATCTCATCAGATTACTTAGTGGATTGTCGATCTACAAAAGTGCTTGAGATAAAAGCCATGTGGGATGTTTGAGCAAAACAATGGCTAGACGCTTGTTAGTAGTGATTTTAGGCTCTTCTGCTTCAGTGATAGGGAGGCAAATGGAAAAACTCAGATGAACTGTTGCTAGCACCATCATATTACACACACGAGGCAGTCGTCACTTTTGGGTAAAGTTGATTCATGATTGAAACCATAAAATAATTAAACGCATAGATTTTGAATTTTCTGATATCATTAGCAGAATTTTGGGCGCAAGTAATTTACCATTAACCCTTAGGCACCGGTTCGTGCAAGAACAACTGCGGTCAAATTTGCCGCAGATGAGAGTGGTTGGTATTAAGCAAGTGGACGAAGCTAACGGCTCCGAAATTCCCACATGGAACTCCTTTGAGAGTTGCCTGGCCTCGGATGGACAAACATATGATGTCGGAACCGTTCCAAGTTTGAAACACTACATTCAGTAGCTCTAGGCTTAACGGCCTGGTGTTACAATATTATTGTGTCTTCGAGTGTCCCACGACATCGTTGAATAGTCGCATAAATGCACTGGCTGTCTTATAAGTCTTATGAGTAAAGTACTGGTGAGGCACAATTTGGATGAGCCATTCTGAATTCACCTAGCGAGCTGTAGGTGTGTATTCAACAAAGCTACATGGATGGGCCGAGTCTTCTTGATTTCAGCTAAAGGTTACAGAAGAAATCAACAAACATCAACTGGGTGAATTCAAGCCTGATTCCTAGCGATGATTAGGTTAATCTGTAGAGAAGGCCAACCGATTAGCTTTGAACAGCGGAGTACTTGCAAGTATTTACTTATCAGGGGTTGTTGCAACTTTTCTATGGCTTCACAGTATTATGTGGACTTTACAAAAACGTTTTGTGTATCTGCTTCTCATTAGCATTACCATCAGTGTATGCGAATGTGATTATCAGTATCAGAGAAGCCTTCGTTAACAATCAAACTAGAAAGAAGTAGAAGTAGCAGTGCTTTGGATATTGATGTATGAAGCAGTGCCTGATGATACATGTTCCATCCTACAAGAACCTTGAAATAATTTGCATGCAACTGAATTTTTGGCCTTTATTTGGTGCTACACGTATATGAAATAGAAATAGACCCCACGATATTGGCCTCTCTTGAAGCAAGCTCCATTAACCGATCTGCACAATGTCGAAGTCACACTGAGGAGCATTAACTTATTTGTAATTGACTAATTGTGTGCCGACGCCAATTTCTGAGCTCTCGGAAGGGGTAATTTTGGGATTTTAACGGAATGTAGGCCACAATTTTGCAAATCCTCTGTTTGTTTAGATACAGATACAGAGCCCCGTTTTACTTATTTGGCAAGGCATAATGAATGAATCTTCATATTCTCAGCCTATTGAAACAGTCCCTCTCAAAAGATAATGAAAGTAGGAAGATATTTGGTTCAATTAATCAAAAGGGTTCGAGCTGCTAGGAGAGTTTAAAAACAACGGGGCAGACTGAATGACATTGTGAATGTGGCGATGGCTGGATGAAAAAGTAGTGGACACTTCTCTGCATAGAACAGAACGTCCACACAACTGGGTTTTCTGCTTGAACGGTAAACTAAAAATGCTCCTCCAAGGTGAACAATTGCCCGGACTGTTGTATTTGGAGAAGTGTTCCCCACATCAGTGGACCTCAGACAATCTGCTGACCACTGACTTTCCTGTGTTGTAGAAATTCAACAGCTGGAAATTTCATCCTTTAAATTTAGCGGTCTCACTGCAACCATGGAAAACCGCTGAAACTACGCCAAATCACAAAATTGTTCAGGTTTTCAATTTAAACGGCTCACACCAGTAAAGACTGGAACATGTGTTCTTTAACCGTCAAATCACGTGTACCAGGCACTGCTAATAATAAAAACTCAGTGAATGTTGTTTACGTGAAGATTTATCGCTATACGAATGGCGGTAGAACGACAAGGTTGTTTATGTGCTCTGACTAGCAGTACACATGGCACTGCGAACGTACGCTCCAACAGTCGCCGTGGTCTGTCGTCAACTGAGTCAGTGCAGTCCTACGTTGGTAGGTGTCAGGAACGACGAAGAGCAATCGAAACGCCGTTTGTGTTTATACAAATCGTGGCCGGTGTACGTCTAGTGACAAGGTGGTTTAATTAGTCACTGAGTCATTAGCAATTTACAGGTATCTGGGGGTTACGAATACACAGTTCTGTCATTGAAGAATTTACCAATTTCTTTTTAGCGTAACCGATCATTTTAAACAGAGGAACTTCACCAACAAAACGTATTCAGTAATCAGAAAGTTTGGGGAATCTCCTGAAGGGAAGGTTAGGCACGGTAAAGGTTTTTGGAAACAAACTTTCATTTCGGCTGAAATGAAATGGAAATATTCTTGTTGGGAGTGGCCAAAACGTTACAGAACTGAAATCGCTGAACTCACTTAAACCCGTCTGGCTGTTCAAGAAAAGCTGCAGGAGGTCGGCTTTGCTTATATCTCCTACCGGAATAGGAAAACACAAAAACGTCGACCTGAACACAGTGTCGGATTCACAGTTGCAGAGCACAAATCAGAATTTAATGGGTGAACCAAACTGGGCCAATTCGATAATGATGGCTATCCTATTCCCTGTCGAGGGCAGGTTTCGCCGTATTTTTCAGGATTTATGCCCTCATAATGTCACAATCAGATGAGAAGCAGAACAAATTGTTTTACCAACTGTCTGATCTGGTCAGATCTGATTCTCCAAGCACCAATCTATTCTGATGCTGCCAAATTGCCCATCAAACTCATTCTACTTGGATGTAAGAAACCTCAAGTAACCGAAAACGTTGTCGAAATTTTATGGCACTCCAGAGCAAATTCGGGAGAATAGACAATTCCAAAACACGACCGAAATCCACTGGGCTCGAATACGAACACGTTCATGCAGCTGCGCCGGATACAACTTTACCCAAGAAAGAACGCAGGAGACTGTTTGATGGGAATCACTAAGAGGCACCTTGACTTCGGAGAAGAATCTACCATTCGTTAAAACGGTCCTAGATTCCACAAGGAGAGTTTAAAGGCAAAACACTGCGTAGTTGAATAAGATGTTTTACCCCGACATTTCGTTTGCCGTGGCTGAAAATAGATAGTATAGCGTGGTCACGATGACTGGAATGCACTTCCGTTGTCTACTTTTGTGAACGGCTTTCTATAAACCAGAAACTGTCTGAAGCTTTTTACTTGGATGACAACACACAATGGGCGGCAAAGTTCGAAAACACTGACGGTGAAGGCTGCATTATCATAAGTGCATGTACATATTTATTGCAAGTAGCCAAATAATTGATAGTCTTGCGGCCACTAGAAAAGGTGTGCGGTTAATCTCCAAAGTAAGCTCTACAGCCAACTCGTCGGGTTTAGTTAATAACCCCAGATCCACGTAATGAAGTCTTTCTTACTGCCAGTATCATCAATTTTCATTGCACACATATTCACAGCCGAATCACCCAGTATTTCTTCTTAAACTATGTAAGCACTTGTCCATTAGGCTCAGTCTACGATGAACGAAATTCGGCCACTGCAACAACAACCTGCAAGTAAACTTATAAAAAGTATCAGCTTAAGGCTTAGTATCAGAGCATGATACCCTGAGGTGTACGCCAGCGTAGGCGGGTGTAAGACCCAAGGCTGCACAATAGTACAATTGACTTAAGTTATCCGGCAAGTTCATAAGCTGTTAAGTTTGGTTACAAAAAGCTGGACCAAACTTTTGTTTACCATTATTTATTCCTTCGAGTGAAACTTTGAATGATCCAAACGACCCAGACTGAGCATCTACAAAGAACCAAGTAACCAATGATTTCCTGTCTTATATTTTTGGAAAACCAAACCAACTCTAGACCCAAGAAGTTACTTCTTCCTAAGTGAAAAGTGCCTGATGACGCTTTTACAAAATTTACGTTATTGAAGTTTCCCAAACGTGCGTATTCTTACCTTCACTAGGTCTTGGGATACAAGCAATTTTATAAGTTGCACGTCACAGCTACTCAAAATCTGCGGACCGGCTACCGGACTCTTCGTGTTTGGAGCTAATAAATAGACGTGGTTCTTGGAAGCGAAGGTAATCGATACCTGAAATGAACAGCATCATGGCTCTTGAAGCCATATATTTGATGGAAACAGAAAACTATATTGGATCTCTTTGCAGCGGAACCTCTGAACCGTCAGTGTGTAGCATATTGCGTGGAAGAATAACAATATGCTACTGACCACGGAGAGCTCCATCAGGTCTCTAATTCCAATATCAGCGTGTGAGTGGACTCAGGAGTAAAGCATTTGTTTTTAACCCACATGGCGTATATTTTGTGATTAAGTCTGCAAATTCAGGTATGACGTGGACAACTCGTTTATCCTATTAAACAATTAGGCCCATCAAGGAGATATTAACTTTGAGAAGAGAATACTTTTGTTTTATCCCATTCGCAGATGAATTACCAACAGGAATCTGCAAAACACTGCGTTCATCCCGCATATTTCTACTTGAAACCGATTTATCATCCCATAATTTATCTTGAAGAGTTGTTTATGCTGAAGAATATGTCACGAAACATGGTATATAAGATAATAAACGTGATAAATGCTATCCGTATACGTTATCGATTGAGCGGGGTTTCTTGTAACCGGAGGCACTAGAACGTTAACTAAAGCCACTAAAATGTTGGTCGGTACTTGACATTTTTAGTAATTTAGGCATTTGGAACCCTGGAGATAGCAGTGAAATGATAATGCACCATCGCTTAGAGAATAAATGGCCACAGGTGGCGCCACAGCGGCATTTTTGCCCCATTTAGTGATTTAACATAACCTTGTATGCTTTCATTTTGGTAACTATAATAAATTGCTCCTCAAAATTTGGTGAAATAATGGATAACAGGTATAAACAGAGGCGCTCTTGTTCTGTTGACTCAATGGTTCTGCTTTTTGTCTTTCATCTGAAAAGTTAAGTATTTCTAATTTAAATATGTGAAACACTTTAAATGTGGTGAAATTAATGAGGGGTGTCAGAGCTCCATAAGAAACAGAACTTTGTAGTGATGTTGTCCTGGGATAGCCAGTATGTTAATTATGTCAATGTGAAAACAAACTTCTCTGGTAGAAAAACAGTTATAAATTTTGGTTGAATCAACCATTAAGTTACTTGTAGCCAGTGGTACATTCAATTAAAAATCCCCAGGATGCCAGGCTTGTCGGCCAGCTTGCTGTTGTGTTCAATTGCTTGAAACTGCATTCGTTTACCCCGACTTGATGAGTCCTAATAAATTTGAAAAGTATGATGCGACTAGGCTTTTTGGAATCCTATCACAAGTCTACTGTTGACACCTAGTCATACTACAGATGTAGTCGATCTGGAAAAGCAGTCCAATACGCCTTTCTTCAGGGCGGAGACCAATCGGATGCATGTGGCCGGGTCCGACCATCTAGTCTTCTCAATCCCAACACTGAGTGGCCATCGACTTGATACGTCTGCATGTCGTACGGTAAGTCAAGTTAGTTTCCCTCTGTCTAGTACATGCCCTAGGTTTTGTTAAAGACCTAACTATTAGTGAAGTCAGAACGGTCCATAAATTTTTTCCATACCCCTTCAGGGAGATCTAACAACTAAAGATGTAAATACTAAATCAATAAAAGCGAAATTTCGAGTGAAGTGTTTTAAATATCTTCACACTATCAGCAAAAGTTAAGCAGCTCGGATCACACGACAGGTGCTCTTTCAGTCTGAAAAGTCGTCACAAGGGAAGTTAGTTGCCACTTCATTACAAGATGTAAATATCTGATTAAGGGATGAGTGGCGCAATATCCTGTCCGAGTTTAAGGTAATCACACTGCTGATCAGTAGCTTGTGTATTTCGGTCCAGCGTTCGGCGACTAGCCGGAAGGTCGCGTGTTCAAGTCTTCCTAAAGAGTCGTGATATGACGATTCCTAAAAAGGCTGAAACAACTTTTCAGTGCTTTTTGGCTTTTAGGCACAGATTGGCAAAACTTACTGCAAATGAGTGTATTTCGCTAATTCCGTGTAATTTTGTTTCAAGTAGAACATAGGGTTGACTGAAACTCGGGGACTGCGCCTACCTGACGAGCCCCAAGAAGGGCGAAGCCGGTCGTAGGCTGTCAAAGACTTTTCAGCAACCTTATGAGTAGTGCATTATGAATATACATGTATCTCGATATCTCGAATATCGCGGCAACTGAAACATGAGGCGGCCTGGTGCAGAACATTCAGTTGCCTGGAAACATCACAAACGAGAGATTCAGCTGAGTTCCAGTTGAGTCTCTCGCAAAACCAATTTGTTTGCAAATGAGTGTATTTCGCTAGTCCAGATTCCTTCAATTTGCCAGAGGAATGGCGAACGCCTACTCATTGTTTCGACGGACTGAGGCTGCCAACCCAATGACCATGCCGCTGATCCTCCTACATTCACCTCGTGAGTCACAGAGAGTTAGATGTCGTCGCGTCAATGGTTTTTTCGGAATCCGATTATATGTTTGAATTCTTTTATCATTTACGTTCCGTGGTTCATTGGCTCTCGTATAGAAGCCTATCAGACTACCGCTTGAAATGATAGAGTAGTGTTTCTATTTTTGGACTTCCAACTAAGCTTGGTCTTATACGTTTATTGAACTTGAGATACAGGTGGATCGGGTTGAGTTTGGGGCGTTAGATTTCCTCTAAATAAATAACTCTTCTTTTGCAACACTCCCTCGAATCATGCTATAGTACTCTCCATCCATTGAGACTTCGGAAAATCCAAAACATTTTGATTGCGGTAGGGAGGTGGGCTTATCTGGAATGGGACAATACCTGGAAGTAATTATCAACAGCATTTACCAAATATGAGGGATAGACCATATTTTGTAGCAGATGATTGGATGGGATTTTATCCGTAATTCTACAGGACGTAAATGCTGCTCTTGGCTGCTAGTATAGTTCTCTCTCTTGGATGTCTTGAAGGATTCCAGCTTTCTGTATCAAGATCAGAATCTTTTCATCCATGGAACCAGCAACACTTCTAACGTGTAACACAGAAAAACAGTCAAACATTTGGGTATGAATGGCTTATAGTGGTATACCGAAAGTAGACTTGTCGGTAAACGAAAGCCAAATAGTTTGACAACGGAAATGTGAGCCACACTAGAAATTTCCGTATATGAGGGTAGTAAAGTGTTGTACAGCAGTGAAGCACCAGCATCCATTACCTTTTTTGCCGATGGCAAGCATAATTGGCTGGTAGTTGATCAAATAAGCGAATTAAGGACAAAATATCGCACGTGATCTGAGAGGTACAACTTGAAGAGGAGACTATTCCTTACCAGTATCACCCTTGGCCCAGTAACTTCGACCGTTTTAACAAGAATTGACTGCTCCTGAGCCTTACTATGTTGTATTCCTCACCAATATGCTAAAACTGAAGGTTTGATCGGCATCAAAACAGCATTAAATCAGTAGGGCGTAGCTTGTCTACTTGTCCACCAACTTCCTCGATTCTCTGAATCAATTTGTGCTAGCCGTGCTAGGTGTGGCCTAGTCTATGCACTGCGGCCAACTAACCAAACAACCAAAAACAACACCAACATTGCCGTGCGTAAACTGCTTGTTGTCGTTTTAGAACCTCGTCTGTTTTGATCATCCTCATCCCGAACGCTTTTAGTGACAGGTTTGGAACCCGTATTGAGGATATGGCGTTTTTATGCGCTAGGTAGGGTTGGCGCTCTGAGTTTCTTTTATCTAGGTGCCTGTTCATTCAACCCATTGAGTACTGCTTCTTATGGACCGTTTGTTGGAGGATTACTACCTAGACAACAAGGTCATACCAACATAGTGCCCTCAAACACAGCACAAATTCAGTAAGGGAGAACATTTAGTATTTTCTTATCAAACTCAGACGCATATATATATATATATATATAGAGGGATAAAGGCCTTGAATAGTTTCACTCAGGCTTTTTGTCAGTTGTCAGGTGTCAAGGCGTGGATTTGGTTGTAATTTCACACAACCACGTACTTGAACACAAACTTGTGTTCAATCTGGTAATCGTATGAAGATTTTAAATTCGTGGCGTATATGCTTACATAGTTTCCATCTACGTCCCCACAGAGGGCATTTGAGCGACCTCTATATACAGTCAGTTTAACCGCATAAAATGTTTTCCTATTCACCAGGAACCCATATTATGGCAACCGGAACCCATCAGCCACTGGTGGGACGCTGTTACCAGTTCACATCTCGTCTACTTTCGAAGTTTAAACCTCTTCAACTGAACCAGCGTGAAAGGCTTTTACCGATTACGAACATATGTTAGTTAGCATAGTAGACTGTTGAGTACCTCTGATAGTTCTCTTGGAATATGGATAGGTTAGTCCGAAAGACTTGTCCAAGAATACATTGAATGTTAGTAAATGACATCGGATATATATACATAACATAATAAGTACTTAAAGTAAGTTCCCGCCGAAAAATGATCAGCGGCACTAAGTTCTCCTTGCTTTACTTACCATCGGACACTCCCAAAAAATAGATACAATAATAAGGTTTTACTATGAAACGCTCATGATGGTTGCACCGGGAAATGGCCTTTTAAAGGCAACGCAGACGCCCGTTTAAGCCTTAGAACAGCTAGCGTCCATTCTAGCAGGGTCGCATTTGTGGACAGTGAATTGACTATGAAGTTGCAGCCGACATTTAACGTTGCAAATGAAGCTAATCTGCATTGAAGAACAGCGAAATACTGTTTCACCTTTGTTGGGAGGCACAAAATTGTGCCCTGGAAATATATTGGAACATTGGGGCGAACTGTTATCCAACTGGTAGCTAATCAAATAAATTTAGTAGTCCGGAATTTTAATACACTCCATAGTCTAGGCATTCCATTGTTGCACGTTTTTGTCAATCTCCGCAGTTGTCAACGTTATGATCAACGATTTTCTTCTTGACAAGGTCAATGAAATTCCCATTGTTGCAGCTACTTAACATTGTCGGACGTCACCTAGCGTTAGAGGGACTATTCATTCAAACCTTCGAATATTTGTCTGGACATTTTAGTGTCCATGTGTTGTGAACCGCTTATGTCACCTCTGGCATTTAAGGGACGCTGGTTGAAACTGATAGTTTATTTCTGAGTTAAAAACAATCTGCTCAACTGTTAATATGAAAAATCAAGTCTAGCACAAAAGAGAGACAAATCCTCCAACTTTCCAAACTTCGACACACATTTGGACACGCGCTTACGATATGGAATTTGTGTTAGTGCGTTTGTTTGATTTTCAGGTGGCCTCGTATTTCCAGGATTTTTAATACGGAATACCATGAGCAAAAAATACCAGCAGAGCGCACTCTTTAAAAATCGATTTGATCAGCTTTTGAATGTGGCCTACTGATGAGTTATAAACATACAATGCGGTGAAGAAACCTCTTAATCATCCAAGTGTATCGGTGTGGATTTGCCGATCTACGTAAGCGCGGATCGTAGGCGAATTGTCACTGTTACAAAATGTACACTGCCATGACATGATGATTGATCTGCAAGTTAACTTGGTGTTGACGAGGGAGACTCAACTGAAATTAATATGAATCCCTCGTCTGTAATGTTCTTTACCTGAACTCGTTGCACAAAGGCCACCTCACAGTGAAGTTGATACGATGTTCATGATTTCCCAGAATGCTTCATTACCATTCGTAATAATGATGAAAACACCAGAAAGCTCCTCGCAACTAAAGGAATTCTAGTCCAGAATTTCTATCCAAGTTACTTCGTGCTTGAATTGTTTACCTGATTTGGGTTCCCGTGTTTCTTGTCAGTATCCACGGTGGTTGACCTCCAATTCTGTCCGTCCTTCTCATGTAGGCAAGCCCTGTCTAATAAAATTAGACTTAAAATTAATTAGACTCGTTGTACATGGTCGGTGATTTGTTACGAAACGCTATGACAGATCAGACATGAACTGGAATCTTACACGCGATTTTAGGTAACAGTTTCTGAAAGAAGATTCTTTGACGAATTCTTGTGAACTTACTGAACTAGCCGCATAGCATGGACACTATGTCATTTGGAACTAATTTGTACGTCGTTGGAAACAAGACGCACATTTAAATGTGTTTCAGTGAGTTAAAAAGGATTCATGTGTCTAAACCGCCTCGCACAAAAATTACACAAGCCATTAAATCGAGGTATGTTACACTTGGAGCTGAGCCGCACGTCCTTGAAACTTTTTGAACCGAAATTTTGTGTTCCGCTGTAGGCAAACACTACGCTGTAGGCCCAAGTCAAACGTGATGAGCCAGATAGTGTGCACTATTAAGACACCTTTGCGGTGCATCGAAACTGGTCTGGTAAAATGCAATGATTAACTGCACAATCCATTTTCACCTTACACCTCAATGTGGCCTCCAAGTACCGAACTGATGGTTGATGTTATGTTGTTGTGTGGCATAGTGGGAGTTCCTGAGTCATCAAGCATGTGAATCGTATTCAGTGCTCCTTCTAACACCTGCAGAAACTAAGTTCGATGAAGAGGAAATATCATTTGGGCTGAAACATCCTGACAGCTCCACTTATAGCTGTCACCTTGAGTAGTAACTTTCATTGGATTGCAGTTTCCTGTTTCGTTCATTTTTACTCAAAGGCTAACTAAAAAGTGGTCGACTTACTCTCATCCTTTATATTCCCAAGTATGCAAGACCCCGTTTGAGGTTGGTAGCATGAGGAGATTTAGGAACTGGCGGAAAATTCGTTCTGTGGGTGAAGCTAGTCTATGCTGAAAAGCATAGAAGCATTGTACAGCTGTTTCATGCTTATTTGGGATCGTCAATATTGCGCATCTCATGAAACTCCAGAAAGTCTCGAACACGCGATCTCTCGGCTACAAGTTTAAACTCAAACTTTCGGCCACAAGAGGCTGGTCAGCAGTGTGAATAACTCGTACTTAGACAGGATATAGCACCACTCATCACTCAGTCACAGGATCCACAAAACGGGATCCCATGTATTGACTGGCCCCTCGAGCAGCTACTTACCGGATGGAGTGGGACCTCCAAACTAACTGCGCTTTTTAGATTTGTGGTCAGTCTTTTAAATACTAGTCTGCAATTGATTACCAGATGTCACAAACATAGACGCCGTGTTAGTATACGTCGTTTTCGGGGTCAAAGTAGTCACCTAAATCTCTACTTTTTAAAAACACCATGTTTTCCCAGACAGTTACGGTCAAACACAGTCATGATGTGAGAAAATTTTCCGGACTGTTTAGCAAAAAAGGAAACTGTCCTGGGTGGGTCGTTGTGCAGAGGCGGGAACTCGCGGAGAAAATGCATGTCACTGATAAACTGGTAATGTTCGCTCACTATCCGGAATGATCGTTGTCCTCCATTTTTCTCCTTGTATGCCTGACCCTGATTTCTGCATCCAGTGCAAATGCTCTGATGCTATAGCGAGGAAATCTTGTTTCTACGTGCCTAGAGCACATCTGTTGTAAGTTGTATTGAACAAAATTATTAGCTAGTCAGTCCAAACCATTTCCACACTTCAAGGTGCTTCATCACCTCTCATCCGGTTGCCATTATAATGGTCCACTCAGTTTTCACCACATCGCTGTGTACAACTCCCGCCACGCAGTATCAAGGTGCGAAACTTCACACCTGTCTTAGACATCCCCGAGATCTAGGCTGTTCTCAGATGAGTTTGATGTTTAGATTTTTTCTAGTAAACTGAGGAGGCGTTCTTATCTGTAATATTATACACAAGTTTTTACGTTGCTTGCGTCAACCATCAATGTATATTTTGCTTATTCTTTTCCAAGACTTATGGGGACCTATTTGGGCCGCTGAAGTACATGTGTGGGAAGCTTGGACTTTCAAGGAGTGTCCGGGTTGGCCTTGCGGTAAGCAAGCATTTTTATGCTTGTTCCAACTTTACCGAGCCAATTCTTTCAAACCTTCTTCACCTTCTTCAGCCCTCACTCTAAGTGTGTTTTCTAGCCCCTGCTTGAGCTTCCAATTTATGTTCCTTAAGTGAGCATACTACTTAGCATAGTGACATCACCTCAAGCCTACTTGTTTAGGACACACACTGAACAAGATTTTAGGCTGTTTTTTATGACCTAGCGTGCACAGAATTGTCGTGGATCTGCTTGATAAAATCTCACCCTACCATAGATGAAGCCTTACCTTGTTCATAAACCGATCAGCAATCTGTTGAATCTAGGGTGCAGTCGAATAGGATGCACCTTAATGAAGAAAGCAGGTATTACAATTACACTACCGAGCAGTAAAACATACGGCACTAATAAACACAGTGTATCGGGCTGTGGTGCAACCTGGCTTATTCCTAAAAATCATGCATCAGCACAGTAAATGATCTATGAGTGCAATAATTCAGCAAAAGTGTTCCGTTTATTTCATTATCCTTACAGTAGCAATAGATTGTAGGTCGAGGTTTTTTGAATAGCACAAATTAACCCACAAAATTCAAAGCATTGTAGTAGTTTCCATTATCAGTGTTGACTGCGAATAAGCAGACAATCCAAAATATTCAATGACTAGAGGAGGTGCCAGCAAAATATGGAAGGATTTTTAATATTCGATTGAGAATTGGGGTACAGCGGAAGCACAGCGTGAGCAGACAAAGATGACTAATTGGGACTTTCATCAGACACGGTGAGATTCTTCAGCAAATTGGATCTTTAAGGAAGTCAGGACATTTGCACAGCACCTGACCGGAATAAACAAGTAGAATATACACCTGGTCATTTTTGGGGGTTGTGGCAATTACTGTAACCTCGAACGAAGCCGTGGTTCACAAAGCAATCCAACGAATTTCCGATTGGGACTGCATGCCAAGACTACCCTAGCTCAGAAGTACGGCTGATACGATTCGGGTTAGGTTTTGGACGATCAAAGACTTAAGTGAGTTGCAGGATTTCCCCACTATAATATACTACGTTATTTGTCATACTTTGATGCATTTCCAGACATATACTAACACACTACAATGTGAGTTCTGTGGGCCATCAACCGCTGTTATCCTATGGAAGTCCTAAGCTAATCTAATGACGATGTTGGCACTGTTGTCATCCCAGTAGCCTGGTTATTGAATAGCTACTGATTACTATCACCCTCACTTAGCAGTCAAAGCCATCGTTAGGAAGATGGGATGACTTGCGCAATAAAGTTACCTCATCAAACCCAGTCACCGATTAGCCCTGTACTTTGAAGCACCGGGTCGAGTAATTTCCATCTCTTCCTCGAATTGGCCAATCCGTTTCGGATGCCAGTGACAAATGAATATAGCACTCCGTCTTAGGGACAAATGGAAGTAGGTTGGTAGCTGCTTACGGTTTTCCGTGTTTGAGTATACACAGAGCCTCATGAGATGGTGCCTATTGGCTACTGTCTAAATGGCTACTACTAAACTGTTATCACGTCGTTTGCAACAACTTAAGAACTATCTGTTACAGGGACCCAAAACGAAATCAACCCAGTTTTCTCAATACGTGGCGTGTGATCTGTTCCGAAAACTTACTGTTTATGTGTGTTTATGGAGGAGATATCTGTGGCTGGATTAAGGAGAAACTGTAGCAGATTTTATTTCAGTATTAGTGACACGAAATTGACCGCATGTGTGTGTATATTTCTGTCCACATAGGTTGGGGGAAGCAACTGTGACTACCTTCCATGTTTTTGAAGTGGCTGAACGCCTATAAATAAACGTTTAGCTTTCTTTCCAACTCCGCGGGTAAAAATTAATTGATATGTGTGCGGCGACAAGACTGGCTTTTGGCTACTTGTGGTATAACACCAGGAAGGTCTCGTTGACTTCTATGCCGTTGACTTCACTTGTGACGTATCTTTCATCCTAGACCAACATTAGGATCCCGATGATGTGCTGATCACACAACCCGTATGTGATAGCTTACACTGCATTCAGGACAACCAAATGAACAAGACAACAGTTACTTATAACGTTTTCACCCTGCCAAACACAACCAGGTTATGCCTTACTGCTGCGTGACAAAGTACACAAGAAGTTCAATTTGTCTACTCGCAAAAGTTCATAGGGAAACATGAATGCGTTTAACACGGCTGTGGCACTATTTTAGCTGTCTTCAGAGAGTCATTGTGTCATCGATGCCATTTTAAGGAGGTGAGGTATCCCGCCTGAATAAATCCGTCTAAGTAAATCAGACATGCTAAAAGCACCACCCAATTTTTCTTCGTTCTTGAAAATATGTGCATTCCAGCACTGCCCCCAAAAAACCTAGCCACTTCGTACAGCGCAAACATGTTCACCCGTTCAGGCATAAAAATTCGGATGAATCCAGTGTGCGCTGGGGGAGTGGTGGTAACACGTTCGCCTCGCATGCAAGATGTGCGGAGTTCAAACCCCGGCACGGCTATTGGATATGCACTGCTGATGAGCTCTAATAAGAGCGATACTCGAGTCCAGTGCCTCCCCCTTTGGTGTGGACTTACCAGAATGTTTGCGCCAATACAGGAGGACGGTTGTTCAAACGAGAGTCATGTGAGTACGCATTCTACAAAATCCTTATTAATCTATCAGCTCTGCTTTATTCGTGGATCCTAGTATACTAACAAGAATACGAGACACATGGAACACTAGTGGAGGAATTAATGGTCTGTCGGGACAGATGCACTACGTCCAAAATCGGTACCACTTTTAGGACGTAGTCAAAGTGCACAAACAAAGATGAGTTCCGAACTGATCTTTCCATGTATTTAGGGAAAAAATTCAACGCCGCTTAATCAGCCGTAATAGATCGCCTTAGCTCTCCTTTATCTTCTCGGAAGCCGCTATATAGCGTCACGTCTTTAGTTAGTGTCATGAAAGGGCACTTGGTGAAATAATGGGATTCAAAACAGCACCCCATAATTGAAGCACAGGAGTAAAGTAGGGAAGAAAAAATCATTAGGTAAGTCCAAGTCTTTATCTACCTGCTGGGATCCTTTCAGTGGAAAACGAGTGTGTCTAGGCAGAACTCCAAGCAGTCCGTCAAATAAAAGGGAATTTTTAGGTGGCTGGCACTTATATCAATTTGAGGAGTCAGTATAGACGAACTTGTCTGGTGGCTAGATATGTCAGTTCATCACACTTCCTGAGTCAAGGAACCGAAATTCCTAATGCGTACCTAAGTGCGTTTGTTGGGTTAGAACTGCCTTAATGTTTACAGCACTGGTGCAGTGAAATGTCACACCAGTCGGACAATTTAAACCATCAACCGTGTTTGTTCAGTTCACATGTACAAAGTACTTATGAATTGTCCATGGAAATGAATTTGCATCAGCAACTTCATTTGTGAAATTCATTTCAAATTCATTTCATTTCATTTCAAATTCATTTCTGTGAACAGGCCTGGAATGGGTACGAAGCTGTTAGCTACTAAGAAAAGCTGTATCAAAATATGCTACATGACATTCACAGGTTTTGAATACAGCAAATGAAAAAGCGACTAGTATGAACGCCTCATTAGCCGGGAAATGCTGGGTATCCGCCACGAAAGACTTATTGAATTAACGGATAACGAATTTCTAACAGCCGATCAACTCTTTATGCACACTTTGAGGCTGCAGAGCGTTTGAAAGACATGAGCAACTAAGCAGGGGAAAACAGACATAACGCTCAGATTTCCATTGTGGTGATAAAGCCCGAGCATCAGAGAGAATTGTTGACTTTACCACGGCTTGCGTTTTGTTTTTGACGGTTGCTGAAAGAAAGATAAGGAGACCCTGGGTGGACAAAGCAAAGTTGATGATTCACGGTTTACTGAGTTTATGACTAAATAAATTGAAGGGAATATTTCCATCCACTAAATTCACTGGCTAAGGGGGTGCGAAGCTTCTCGGAGAGTTGTTCGTCATTCATTTGGAACAATCAAGCCACACGCAGCTCATGTATCTTTACGTCATTTGACTTTGTTCACAATGCCGACCACAATTCAAAAAAGCCGACATGACAGGCTGCTAGTATCTGAACGTCCAATTTACAGCACAACACCAGGCCACAAAATGGAGCATTACAATGACGGAACGTTCTGGGAATTATAGTGCTCCGTGCGGATGTTTACCGGATTAATGTAGAACTAAGGACTAAACCAGCTGAACATCGTACAATTGTTTATCAGCATCCTTTTACCACCACAGGCCTTGACGGATTAGATGACTCATGATCCGTGACCGGGGCTGCAATTAGTATTACTCTTTTAAAGTAACATTATATGTACTATAACACAACTTTCACGATTTTCTGAGCCTTAGCAGCTCCGGATAGCAGTTGATAACTATGAAGAACGTATTTCTAGACCTTGTTCTGCACTATGAATGACGCAGTTTCTGCTCTGTAAACTTAGGTTGCCTTGAACAAGGTTACTGTTACAAGTTGTATTCAGTTCTGCCACAGCATCACACCTTGTACCGAAGAGTGGTTCAACTGATGCAGTCCAGTTTCATCTAGGACACTCCTTTGTGATGGAATTAAATTACTAATCTATCTAGCCTATTGGACACACGGCCTACTCACTTCAGAATTACCGTCACTTCATATTTAAACTTTGTTTGGCTGTTTATCGGTATGGAATACGTTATCCGCATTGATTACCCCGACGATTTGTCAAAAAGCACTGGTTAAAGGAAAGTCTTCGCCTACCAGCTCATTCCCACTTTCTCTGCGGATGAGGAATGAGGAGATCGCATGATTAGAGGTGACAAGAGATAAAACAGAGCAGTTAGTGCCATGGTAAGCAATTAGAGGCTTGACGAGGTTGACGTGCCCGCCTTCCACTTTATTCAGACACCAATGTTGATGGAGTTTTTAGTTTAGGCAGGCACTTGTCTGTTTAGCTAATGAGAATGCTACGAACTGTTTCACAAACTCTTTGAACAGGTCCGCGCGTCAATACTTGCTCAATATGTACACTGGAATAATTTTTGAAGCATTCCTCACGTCTAACTGATGCAATCCGGCCAAGACGAAGAGTACAATGGATTACTTCCCAGGACTAATCACTGCTTCATTTTCACACCTAACGGGCTGTCATTTGAATACAGCTGAACAAGTGATACAGTTTTTCACAACATCAGTTCCTAAATATTTGCGTACATTTGGAATACAATAAATATCTATACACGAAAGTCTAAAATATATCGAATCTAATGTTACTGGAATTCTAATCCCAGTACAAAGTTTGTGAAAACATCTGGAATGCTGCTAGCCCTTATTGAATAGAGGTGGTCTTTACACAAAGAGGACGACTGTTCTGAAAAGACCTAATCTACGGAAATTTCGTCTGGTAGTATGCTTGGAAGACTGTTTAACTTCATACGGCGAGCTACCAGTAATTTTCTTATGATCAAAATATTTGTAAACAGCCAGCAATCTTCTGCTCATTTCTGTTCTTTGGTTAACCAGCTACTTTGCAAGCATACGGCGTTATTTCTCCACAAATGTTGCAACCTGATTCTTACCTAATATTTCGTTCTTCTCCGTTGTAACAATCTGAAGATAACTTAGGTCAGAATGACCGTTTTCCTCTCGTTCAACAATTTATGACGAGAGTTCCTACAGGTCGGATGAGATTCCGAGCCGAAGCTGCTACTTAGATTGTATTATTCTGATATCTTGCAGATTTATTAGGTTGTACAAATTTAAGAGGGCAATATTTCTTCTGAGTTATTAAAGCCAGAATTACATTACCAGGTAGTCAATGGGCAGAGATACCAACAACCTTAACTGATGTTCACGGTACGTCTGTCCAAACAGTTCCAGTTAGAGAAAAACATCGACCGATGATCAGCATCGGGATGCTGAGAAGCATTTCATCAGAGTTGTCCTAGCCAGCATGCCGAGAATTCAAGGATGAGGTTAAAACATCAACTGCACTGTATAAATACAGCGGATTGCTGAAACTGCAAGTTTGCCCACGTAAAGCAGCATTTTGTCCCAAAGCTTCTATGGCAATCTCTACCATGATTCCATTTCACTAAACCCTGATCCGTGGTATGCGGTTCGAATAGGACGTCGTATGCCATGTGAATGGCTGGAATCCCAAAAATACCTGCCAATCACTCGTGGTTGATCCACTGGATGCCTAAAACAGCCGTTAAAAGGCAAATGTTATGCTTTGATTTTAAATCGATGATACGTGCAAACCAATGATACCGATTTAACCCCGATAAAATAAGACCGGCGTGCGGAGGCTGACACGTCTTTTGAGGCCTGAAGTTGGCCCAAACCTGGTGACGCAATTATAAGCCACCAAGGTACTGGTGTCGTCCGTGAGTTGCTTCAAGATATTAACAGGATATCGTAATCCAAATGAAGTACCACAACATTACCTTCTGGCTGACTCATACTGCTGCGTCATTTAGGTGCTAACGGATAGTGATACGGTACTCCAGTGAGCGGATGTCTACCGATACCGTGACAATGGAGTCTTGCAGGTGTTGGCTGGAACTGAAAGCAAAATTACTCAGACATTCCGGTGGCGTATCCGAGGTGGTTTAAAATGTGTGTGCTGGTGATCGGTGAATTCGATCTCCAGTCATGTGCGCCAACAAGCTGCGGGGATCCACGTGGTTGTGACTGAACCACTGTACCATAGCAGTATTGATTGATCGACCTAAGTCGGAGCGTTCAGATAATTTGTACCTGAAGACTCAAAACTTGGGAAGATGGAGTTTCACCAGGTGGCTCTTTGAGGGTTACAGTTTTCCGGGATTTGCAACCACGATTACTGGTATTCGGACGTACCTGAAGGCGGCCACGGTAGCATCATTTACGGCACTACAGTTTTTAAACACCAACTCAACTATGGGCACTCAAAGTTATTTTTTCGTATGCGACAAGGGTTGCCGTCGTCTACCGTCTTTATAAGAGTTCTGAAGTTTTTCTCAACTGAGGCTTTTTTGAATCTGCGTGCTCTTTTATTCACACAGATGAATGTTTCGGAATGTAAACTACTATCACTCAGTGCTTTTAGCCTACACAGCGCACATCTGGTCAGCTGCTGCGCTTATCGTAGAAAAGCCCTTATTTTCTAACGAAATCTTAAGTTTACCATACCTTTGAGAAGTGAAACGGCTTATTTCGTCTGTTTTAAATGATCAACTACTGCATCTAAACGTCAAGACGAAGGACTCCGAAGGTTTATATTCATCGTGTCTACTTCTCGATGAAACCAATTTATCATTTTTTGGTAGTCTGAAAAGTTGTTTATATTGAAGTAAATGTCGCAGAACCTGGTACATTAGATAATCGTAAATTCTGCCTGCATACATTACCGCCTTAGAAGACTTCTTCGCGGTTGGAGATGTCTGAACAATAAACAGAGCCATCGGATTGTTGTCTGACCCGTGACATTTACAGTGTTACAGTCTAAGATCCTCCCCACATCATCAGCGGAAAAATAAATAGTTGCATCCGCCGTTCCAATGAACCTTTGTGTCTCACAAAGTGATTTGAAGTAAATGGTGAACTCTTTGATTTTTTGCAATTCGTTACTGTAACCAGTGAAACTTAAGATAATAACGGATGGCAGATATGACCACTGCCCTCTTTTTCCTATGTTCAGTGGTTGTGGTGTTTGTCCTTGATCTCCACGTTAGTGCAGCCGAGTGTTACCATTGTTCATTCAACGTTCGAATCAGATTCTCCAAGCTTTGGAAATATTCAGAGTGTAAGTTGATCCTTTAGGCAAGGAGACCTCATAATGTCATCTATAGACGACGCCGCACATTGCAGTAAAACGAAATCTAGACGACATTAACAGCATTCATACTGCCGCGCATTTCTTTTTGACTGTATGTAGGCTGGGTGATGCAAGTGAGGTGGAAATAGAGGTGAGGTAAGCTGCTTTTGTAGCTCCAGGGTCCTTCTTTACAATGCAGCTTTACAAAACAACCTTTTCGTATGGACTTAATGCAACGCCCTCATTTGACCACGACTTCTTAAAAGCCTGGCGACTCCAACCATATTAAGGAGGTAGTAGGGTGGGGTAAAATTCCGAATTAATCATTACGAGCAGGTGATACGCACAGGGCCATGAATTGAACAAGAACATAGCCAATGTCGGGCTTATTCGTTCAAGCTCATCCTATCTAAGTGCGAGTTGATCACACTGCTGATCAGCCGCTCGTGGACGAAAGGGTAAGTGTTCAAACTACTGGTAGGGAGGTCGGGGGTTCGAAAACTCCCTAGAGTTCATAATATGCGCACTGCAAATGATTTCCAGTAAGGATGCTATGGCTTTTCGTGATGGATTAGCTTCACTTACAGGAAGCAACCTATTTTTGTTACTCGTCACTACTAACATGGTCTTCCATCTTTGATTTTTTGAGGGTCTTATTTCCTATCTCAAGGTCAGAATTCTTCTGGATCCAGCAACACATTTGCTGTACTGTAACGCTGTACAAAGATCAGCAACATATTTGCGCAACGAGCCGTATGCGACTAGTTTACTTGGCTAATTATTATTGTTGATGGATTCCTACACTGTCTATTGCCTAAAATATAAAAAAAATTTCTGTGGAATATGCAGTTGTTTGGGGGTCAGTAAAAGAAAGTGGTGCCTAGTGCATAAAACTAGAATCACAGTGGAATTTTGTCTAAAAAATGCAACTAACTTTGAGAATAGTTTAGTCAAAAACAAAGACCCGTGTCACGTGAATTGCCTGCAATACGTAGAGTATGGTATTGAACTCGGACAGTCAGTTTAAACTTTGGTATTTCATCTGATAGCTCCACCCCTGATAACGTCCTTGTTCTGAGACTTAGGTTGGCTGAGTTGCCACTACCTCTAAACGAGTTCAGCTGTTCATCGACTTCATATTTCGAGGGAATGTTTTTTTTACACACTTTTTGGGTTTCCTTCTCAGTTCTGTGTATACGATAATCATGAGCGGAAATGTATGAACAATCCCAAGTTTGTACATTGTAAGATGTTTTTAACGAAAAACGCAGAGATTACGACCTTTGCAGCTGCTTATACTTCGCTTGCCTTAGAAATCATTTGGGAATCACAAATTTGTTCAGTAGTTTTATCCAACCACCCAATTACTTACATCGAATAAAGTGCGACTTTGAGGTTTACCTTAAGTTTTGCACCAAATCTGATGGAACGGTAACCAGTCTAAGGAAGAAGAAGAAGCTATGTGCGTGCATGACTTGTGCGTTCGGATGAAGTATCCGCTTGAACGGGCTAATAAAAAAAAGCGGAAGTTGAAAGCTATTTGTTTTATGTTTCCCTTAAGCCGTGACGTGATGCAGCTCGTTCAAGTTGTGGAGTAAAGCGTTTAACCGAGAAGTGAGGATCGAATCTGATAAAAAGAATCAGAGCATCCTAATCCATGCATGACTGCAGTGCCGATAAACAGGCTCGATTCGGATTGTGCGGTTGGTGAACATATTACATAAGCCAGATCATCACTTATATAAACCTGTTACCGAAGTGGTAGTTTTAGTCGCCAACCCGTGCGGTAGCTAACCTCTTTGTCACTTGACCCAATGGCTTTCTGAGTAAGACTACAATCTTAGTAAACCAGCAGAACGTGACAGCGTAGAATAAACCGGAACAGCTCAGCTAGGATGAATACGCATAGCAATTAGGTAAATGTGAGGTAGGTAGGATACTGGTTAGTATCTGTTGACATACTAATCCAAAATGCACGTCCAGTGGAGACGACATAGCACGGTCGTCACAACGTTACAGTCAGGACAGATGCTCTTAGGCTTGATGTTATTCTCCTCAGAGCTGGTAGGTTCCTTGAGGTTGGGTGATAGAGGTAACAAGGTGCACAGTACAACCAGTCCTAGTGTCAGGCGTAGATCGGCCAAACCGTCATTGCTAAAAAACTGGTCTCTCCAAAAAAGCTTTCCATACCCGAATAACCAATTAACTCCAGCCAGACATCCAAGTTTTAGCATTGTTCACGTAGTACTCGGTTTTACCGGAAATTGAGAAGCTGAAAGCATGTCCTAGTTCCTTGATGTTGCATTGACGAGTAGACAAGATGGGTCACTTGATGGTATTATGTATTCTTGAAGCCTATGTGATTAGGTCAGCAGAAAAGTTCCAAAGCTCTTTAGACACGAAATACAAGAGGAACCTTGTAAAATGTCTGGCCTACAGAGGCTGTAGAATTTGAGTCAGCGGGAGCCAAATTGCGAATTCCCCATAGAATTCTGATAAAGAAGCGTACCTAGAGCAGTGTACAAAAGTGCATTTAAAACGAAGGCTGAATGTGAATTCATAAGAAGCTCATTGGTCCCGAGAAGCCCCATGTATATCCGCTTACCCTCTGGAAGCGACATAGCTTTGGAATCAAGAAAACGTCGCTTAACTACTTGCTTCAGATGGCAAAATTAAGGGTGCGCTTCAACACAAACCTTGAGGCAGATTGCTGGCCCGTGATTCATCAGTAATCATTTATTCATTTGTCTGCTAGTGTTCAACAAACTAAGTTGCACCACTGGGCGCCCATCCGAGAATTCCCGCAGCGTGGAACGAGGTACATGAGAACTGGACTGGCCAGAGGCGTGTTCTGTTAGGTCTCCGCTCACCTGATCGGTACCAGCTACCAAACAAACCAGAAAAATCAGTTAGAATAATTATTCGCACGTCACTAAGTCGCTCTACAATCCTGCACCAAATAGCAATGGAAAACTGTTCAGTTACTTGACCCTTGCTTGTGCAGTCAAAAAATCATGTGACAGCCTTATGACTGCTTTGGTCTGCTAATCACAGTTACTTACAGACAAACTAATTAGATGGTGCCCTGGTTTTAGAACGGTTGCAATGTTTTCAATAACTTTGCTGTCCTTTTCCTTAAATTGCAGCTGTATTGGCCAGAAGATATGCTATCGAACATGTCCGCAAACTGTGATGTCGGTTTTTCGCCACTCCCAAGTGGATAGGCCCTTCAAAAATAAATTTATCTCCGACTGATAATTTTGACACGGTGGCATACATGAAAGCAGAATTTCTACTCACGGAACTATTAGATGATATTTCAACTCTCCACTGTCGAAAAAGATTCATACATCGTTCCAACTCATCCATTAACAACTCAAATAGCAGAACGCAAATTCGATTAGTTAGCACTGGAACGTCGATACTGATTAGCTGTTCGTCTAACTGCAGTATTACAACACGGAAAGCACCCAGCGATTAGGAGCGCAAGTTGCTTTTCATAATAGATTGATGGGCATTCCTGACAGCCCTATCAAACATGGAAACATGGTTCCGATTCACTAGTTGAGGAACATATTGGAAGTTAGTGAGTGAAATAGGAAGTAAGCACACCACCAAAGGGTGGGTAGAGGAAATGTATGTTGGAATAGTGTTACCGTTTCGTCAGATACGATCGCATGCTTTCGTTGTCCAAAACCTTTTAGGTTGCTTGGAGGTTTGCGTGCTGGTTGCAATGGGAAGTGATTGAAGTAACTTTCTAAAGACAGAAACTGGAAAGCGAAAAAAATACAATGGGAAAACAGGAGGAACTTTCGGAAGCTTCTCCAACAAGTCCAACCTTTGTGCTGAGCATAAAAAGACAGATTATGAAGCTCGGCGAGTTGACGAGGGCCAAGTATTGGGCGCTCCACAGCTTGTTGTCGTTTTTCATCCATTATGAGGGCAAACGTCTTGCTCACTGGTGCACGAAATCTCAGTAGCAGTATGGGCGGAAGAAACTCGTCACACTCGCGAGTACTCGCTGAAGGGCAGATATCCAGTGATTAATTATTAACAGTCATCGTAACTTTCTCACCTCAGGCTTCGGCGTCTTTCAAAACTTCTACCAGTACCCTCACTAGAGTAACAGCAAAACGAAGAATCCTTCCAGCCAGCTAACTTACGCCATTGAATAACCCTTGTATCCCTTTCAGAGTGGCTCCTGGCGGCTGAAAATTAGAGTTAGTTTGTGTAACACTGTATCGCACCGTTGAAAGTTTTTGAATCCGTTTTATTCTGTTCTACTTATGATTGTCTGGTACCGATCAGCAGTGGCTGACCCACTTCAAACCTAAGCACAACAGGAAAACCACAAGAGATTTTACGGAGCCGAAATTCGTGCTACGTACAGAAAGCTGATGTCCATGTAAACCTGATGGATCAAGATCGGCGAACAATCATTCACAGACTTTTTGAATACCATCGACCGGCCTTGATAAGACGCGACAACAATAAGTATAAAAGCATTGGCACTGTCCTTCACTTATTTGAACACCGCAGTTTCCTGGAACAAATTACCATAACAGCTATCAATGTGTCTATCATCACTGCCATCCGAGTAGGGGTAAATAGCTAGGCGGTAAACCAGCTGTCGGATGGCCATTGTCACTTTCGTCCTGTCATATAACGGGAGCTTCAAGCAGATTTCAACTGGAAATACAAACAGATTTACACCGGTTGGTTCACTGGTGCTTCCGTAGAGGACTTGAGTGAGTACGTTGGTGCTAACACTGATGTTGGTGTCTATGCTGAAGATGTCTCATGTGAGATGAGTAATATGAACCGGCTGCTTTCAGAGTGGTCAGTAATTTTTAAAATGGTGGCCGCAGTCTGTAAAGCAGTTCCACCGTTAGCCTGGTGACGGATGTCTAGTGTCAGGGCTAGAGTGATGCTTGTAGTATTGCCTGTTTTCCTATTCACATACTGGCTAACAAACATGTTGAAAAAACCCACTTTATTGGAAAGCGTCAGTGGGCTATACCAGTTTTGCTGGAAGAATCTCAGATGGGATCCATTAAGGGGAGGGACAATGCACCACATTTCCTTTTGTGTTGAGCTCATCGTAGCTGGTAATGCTTTTGTACTGAAAGCTTCACATGGATTCATGAAAAACAGTGTTGCACGCAGCCACCCTACGCCCGTCATAAGAGCACCCCCTGTTACAGTTCACATGTAGAAATAATAGAAGAGCACTTTACAATAGAAGTGTGGAAACGTGTAGTGGCGTCACAACACATGTGGCATGAAAATTTAAAACTACCTATTGCCTGTCTTTGTGGAATTTTTCTCAAGGCCTAGGTCAAAACAAATGATTATTCCCTCCATAGGTCGAACGGATGTCACTTATTTTTCAATCTAAAAACATTTACTACTCTCGTGTTAACTTGTAAGTCAACCCACTGTTTTGAACTCTAACCAATAATTTCCGGATTGACGGGAATCGGAATTTTTTATTGATTCTACTTTGTCTGAGTCATGATTAGATAGTACTGAGGTTACCTTTACCCAAAGAACAATTACATATATATAACACCTCATTAAAGAGTGGACATTGTTAAAACGTTGTATCTTCTCACCTTCTTACTTGGATCCTTTCACTTGGAACTGAGTGTCTGTGCCTAACTCTGACTTTTGTATCAAGCGAAGCCGAAGTGATCTGATAAGCACTCAAACCGATATGAACGGTTAGTATAGGTGATTTGGTGTGGTCCCCAAATATGTCAAGTAAACCGCATGTTGACTGGATGACTTCAAATTCTAAATGTGCAGCTGAGTGGGCTTGTGTTGCTAGGGACAACCCAGGTTGTACACTACTGCCATGATTAAAATTGCGCAAAACAGTGGCTGCACTTTGAGTGATATTATGGCCTCTTAGGATCTCTCAATTATCGCATGTTTCAAATATTGATAGGACGATGATGAGTTGTTAGATAATCGGATCCACGTTGTAATGTTCAGGAAATCGGGTTCAAAATTGTTTTAGTTATGGGCGTCTACCCTTCACATTCTATCTATGCCGTTCCATAGAGATTCATTAATATAGGTGAAAAACTTCCCTCCTTGCACAAAACCAAGCGAACTGAAAAATATAAGCTAACCGAATCCCGGGACGAATATTAGATTTTCGCCATCGCATAGATTGAAGCAGCAAGGAAAATCTCTGAAAAATAAGAGGATGGGTGAGGACAAAGTATTTAACTTCCCATGCTGGTGATAAAACCTGAGCATCAAAGGCAAGTGTCGAGTTTAATGGGGCTTGGCGCTTGTCTTCTTTGTGCAGTATGCGGTACAGCATGATGAGAGCACAAACAAGAAGACAGCAACCTAGAAACTATAAATTGCGATGAATAACTAAGTTTAAGAGTAGATTTTAACCCGAAACATCAAAATAAGCTTTGATTACAGTGGTTTGCGTAGACCCCAGTAAACGCTGTGGGGTTTCACATAAAATTGTGCATAATTACGGGTTTTTTGTGCATGACAGCTAGTGTACATAAAAAGTTGATAGCTTGTTCGGCTTCCTCAAGGGGACTCAGATACAAACCGGACGTGTGTCCCAAACGACAAAGACATAGCAGGGTGGAGGGTTCTGTTTAATATCCAGAATAAATTGACCAAGTGGCTTTTACTCTCCTAACTCTAAGCATTCTGCATCATCTGATCGTGCTGAAGTTGGCAATGATATTATTTATTAATGATGCCCTGTGTCATGCTCAAACAAGATGGTAAATCATCACGTCTCTCCTGGGGCTTTGCAGTTGCAAGTACACATATTCTGATGGTATCAATTATTTGCTTCATACAGGAGGTGATGTTCTTTGTGATTTTCAGAATTCGGATCACCGACCCTTTGTTCCTAGAATTTTTTATAGAATTAACCTTGCTTGCTTGACGCCGAAGTTTTCTGTTACTTTAATTTACCCCGGTTATACAGAGCAATCAACGTAACTGACTCCTAGTCCTGCAGCTGGACCAAGTCCTGGATAGATTCCTGTATAACCTTCGGCCGTGTAAAAAATGAGTGAAAATAATCCCCACCAGGTTTTGGCATATTGGGAGCTAGATTAGCTGGTTTCGTGTGATATTCAGCAAGCCCGACGTGCACAGCTTGCTTGTGACATGTGATGTTCCTCAGGGAGTTGCCTATCATTTCTCTAGGACAAGCAGCACAAAGGCTGTGCGTGTATCTTTTTGTCACTTGACTTTGTTCAAGACGCCTACCCATACTATGAAAAAAACGACGTGAAAAGAAAACTTTGTTTTTATCAGAGAAGATTGCTTGTATCTGAAACTCTCATTTAACACGTAAAACTGAGTCTCAAGATGGAGTGTTGCAAAGCCGAGAAGGCTTCTCCCCAAATGAAACTTTCCGTAGAATTTTTGAGAGAAGAGTTCTCCACAAAGAAATGTTTCATATTGCTGATACAACCAGTGCGTGAGCGAAATACGGTTTTGTTGAAAGCTCAATTGAAAACGTATCTTAGTGCTTTGTAGCTGTTCTGGAGAATGTTTTACATCACATTTTTTTGCCAAAGATCTTTCCGCAATGCCAGTTTTGAGCGGATTTGTTAGGATTTTGAAACCTCAGAGCATGTATATCATGATCATAATTTATTGATTACAACCCCAGAAAGCAAATCATAGGGTCATGAATCATCTGACAAATAACATTTGTTGCAAATTTCGATTGGAATTTAGTGAGCTAGTAAGTCAGACATTTAGTTAGCTAGTCATGTTGTGAACCACAGGACTGATTGATTATGGCGTGGTTGTAGTATCTCATATGGTTGCAAGTGTTTGCGTGGACTCCTGATGTCAAAAATAATAAGATGCTTCACTTTAATCAGATTTAGCGGTGGAATTCCGTGTGGTTTAACAAATCACGTCAGTTATCGTCATCGTATAACACACACACATATCGTATTGTTATCGCATAACACATTTGAAGGGCTTTCTCCTACGGCTGTGCATGTCTTGTGTTTCCCTATGGCTCGAAACAAGCTGTGGGAAGCAAAACCAGCCTTCATCAGAGTCGTTAAGTTCCGGTTCTGACTGTTACCCGATAGTGCGGTAGATGACGGGTACAGTTAAAAAAGGTCCCTAGTCTCTAGTTGATCTCGAAATGAGCGGATGTGATTCCCACACGAAAACCGTAGTCGTCCATCGCCCACATTCTGCTAACATGAGGTCGGAAATCAGAGTGGCCCCCAAAGTTGTTTTTCTGTTTCCGTTCAGCTGTCTATTTCCTGAAAGTTGGTTAACGGGTGGGTTCTGCATGTATATAAGCGCATAGCTCAACTGTGTTGAAGATCAAACGAGACCAATAACCCTTGAAGTGCAGAGTATTCAAATAGTACTGTCAAGAAGCTCATAAACAGTGAATCGTTTGTACTAGCTGCATTCTACTGCAGGCAAACGACGCGTCCAATTTAGGGTACCTAAATGAGTGTTAACATGAATCTACTTGAAGGATATACTGAAGCCAAAACGTGGAAGCCACTGATGGCGCCATTTATTAGCAGATAATAAATGGATAATAATATTTGGAGAGGAAAACGTAAGATACGACCGAGAATGTGTCAAATCCCAGGCTGTGGTATGTATGGATGAAAATTCATTCAAATGCGGGTGTACGTTTTGTTCAGCCCTCCAACTGACAGTTTCTCTTTTTTGACTTCTACTTTAAAAAACATATTTTCGGGCACGGAATTTTCGATCCTACGACTCTATAGTGAGATTTGTTCACTCCAAGATTTCGTGCTACCCTTTTTGAGGTACCATTTAAGGTGTCAAAATATGGTGGTTGCATATAGAGATCTACTTTCATGAGTGCATACATCTTAAGAGAAATCACATCCACCAACATACAAAACTAAGAATACATTGAACTTTCCTTACCAGACGCTCTGATGTAGGAATTGGAACACTGTTTTGAAGCTAAACACTCGACCGCGACTCAACTGAAATTAAACCGGACTCCTCATGGTGACAGTGTTCCACTGTCACACAAGAGCGCCCCATTTTTCATTTGAAATGTTATTCAATATATCCTACTAAGTTCCTTGATGTGCGAATACTCATGAGGTTGATGAAAGTTTTGGAAAGACCGCTACCCTGTTTCGCAGATGTGTTTTAATCCCCGAGTATTCTCACTTTGATGTTAATCCGGATTCTAGTGACTCTGTAACTAACTGCAAGTTGTCAAGAGTCAACTATCCTTAAATTTGGTGTTTAAATATCCAGGAGTGTTAAAATAGCGTAAAATTCCTCATCAGAAATTCGCGTTGAGCATTGTTCATCCAAGTTCACCATGAAGTATACGTCTAAAGGTTTAGGCTACCTCCATTGCATGACTTGTTCCGGGTAACTGTAAAACACTACGTGAAACACTTTAGGACGTAAAAGAACGCGCGAATTTCACGTCAGTGTGCAAAATTTTCAATGAGCAATCAACAGTATTTTACAGCGCCTATCCAGTATTTTAAGTGAAAACTCATAGGATAGCAAACGATAATTCCGACCACAAGCAGCACAATGTTGCAAAAGTCACACGTCCTCTGTGGTCGAATTCAAATCAATTATATCCAAATAACAAACCTTCCAACGCCTTCTTAATTATAAGTGTTCCAACTATATTCCACCCAAAAATCTGTTTTCCGCCCGGTTTAACCAGAGCTCATATTACAAAGAATTCTGGTGTGGCAGTGTAGAGTTCTGGAGCCGGACAGGAAAGTTTACACCATCCATTACCTGTGCCTACATTGCTGCATTGAAAAAAGTTGCATGTACATCAGGTGAACATTAGCAATGCATGAGTTGCGAATAAGCCAATCGTAACTTTGTAGTTTACTGCTGATGATCAAAGTGGGAGGTTGTGGTCTCGAAACGAGTTGTAGATTCGTAAACTATCAAACCACTGCAACTTAACCAATACAAGCAAAACAGCACAACGGAGCTTCTTGACTACCAAATAGCGGTCTAAGTTTACAATCAACCTGACTGCAGACATCGGCTGGATGAGCAAAATGATAGACTCCAGGTGTGACGCTCCCAAAAGTGATTTCAGCTGATAAACGTACTCCACTTAGTTCGTCTGAGTGCACTTCTGGTCTGTGAACGAGCGGCTGTCAACAGTAAGCAAGAGGTTTCCTCCAAGCCGATGTCCACTGGGAACTTACATCAATAGCTCTGCATATACTCAGAATGTTGGCAATATTGTTCTACATACGTGTGTGCCACAGTGCACGAAAAACCAGCTGTTGAAATGCAGCCAACTTCCAAAACTTCTTTGGTGGTCACAAAAAAAACACTTTCGAACCGGCATCCTTTCACCTTGAAACCATTTGTGTTTTCTACCTCTTACGACTGGCTTATAAGCTGCCAGCCACTTGGAATTAGCT
This sequence comes from Opisthorchis felineus, assembly GCA_004794785.1. Classification (NCBI taxonomy): domain Eukaryota; kingdom Metazoa; phylum Platyhelminthes; class Trematoda; order Opisthorchiida; family Opisthorchiidae; genus Opisthorchis; species Opisthorchis felineus. The sequence continues at coordinate 1,296,069 of SJOL01008492.1, forward strand.
GTTCTGTCATGGTTACTTCGATACTGAATCACACACTTCGTTTAAGTTATTAGGGTCCAGGCACTTTCTGTCAAATTCACAGCCCATCCCTATCGTACATTTTGACGCGCGATGATTCAGTCTATGGTGACTTTTTAATGGGAAGCTGTCACGCAGACGAATCACCACAATCTCACAACGAATGCAAATTAAATTCACTTTCCGTTTTCTTCAGTACTTACCAGCTTCCAAACATTCAAAACATACGAACTTCAAGCCCAGTCGGTTTAACCCATCTGTTTGGAGAATGAGGGAACACCGCAGCTGAGTTGCAAGAATCCTATCACTCCCACTCATGTACAATGAGTCAATCAGGCTATACATTCAAATACTGTAAAGTTGTAGTCGGACATGTTTACTGTAAAAATGCGGTAGAATTCCAAGCCACTGGCTTGGCGATTATTAGGTACTGCCTTAGGACGGATGACTATTCATATGGAAAATTCGGACTATTCCGCAGTAATGACATGATTGGAGAAGAGTGGTTGAATTTTGAATCTCACCGGAACTATCTGCATTCACTTCTTCAGAAGGTGTAGCTCGTTAAGCCCAGTAGCGTGAAAACCATTTTGACTACGTAAGTGATATTTCGGAACTCAATTGACCAGCCAACAGATAGTAAAGCCCGGAAAGTTCTCTTTCGGCTACTATCCGAACATAAGGAATGAACCTAAATTCAGACAGTTTTAAGCACCAAAGATGCAGAATCTTGGAAGCATGAGGAGAGTGGGAATTTTCGGTGGAAAGTTTGCTCCGTAAGTTAAACCGAGCTATGCTGAAATGCTGTGCAGCTTGTTTATCCTAATTGAGAATCATCAGCAATGCACAGTGGACCCCGTAATTAAAGAGTGAGGGGTGCTATATCCTGTCCAAATACGAGCTAAGCACACTGCTTATCAGGCGCGTTTAGCTGAACGATTGTGTTGAAACTACTAACCGGGAGGTCATGGGTTCAAAACTCTATAGAGTTTTGTGAGATGATGATTCCCGATAAGGAAACAACTGTACAGTGCTTTCAAACATAGATTGGCTCCAGTTGTAGGGTGCAACCTCATTAAAAATGAAGATTCTACACAACCCCTTAGTGTTCCGGTGATCTTTCCTGCGCTCGCTTCTTCCTCATGTAGAGAACTAACTAGGCTCTCTGGTCGTAAGCTTCCTATCACTCAGAACTCGCTTTGTAGACAGCTTTCCCTGATACAGTAGATGGTCTTTTACTGTCTCGAGACCAAGGTTGTTCAAGCAAACCAACTGGCTGTTTCAAACAAGTGCTCTGTAAGCCGATGTTGCCTTATTAGTTTTATGAAATTTGATCTCGAATCACGTCCCATTTGACATACTAACCCGCATTGAATCCCTCTGTCATCATTTCTTCAATGAATGTCATTCAAATCTCAACTACATACACACGATAGAAAACCAAAGCTTGGTGGAATTACACTTTGAGTCTGGAAAAAATGGCTTCTCTATTCCAAAACATGCTGATGTAACAAGAATTGTTCCTCACTTACCCTCAGCAACAACATCCACATGTCATGAGTACGAAGGCTTTAAATGGGTGCACACCCAATCGGGTTCGGAATCAACTGAGTGTTTATGCCTGAAAAAGAAACTAGGGTGGGAACCATGGATATTATACTGGTTTCCTCACAGTGCGTTATATTAGCAGTACGTGATATCACAAATAGGTCTCCGTTCCACAAGGAAGGCATCTGAGACTATCTATGAAGGGAAATTCTGTGAAGCCATCATCGTGCTAAACGTTGTGAGAAACAAATTAAAAGTTAGCATTCGGGAAATGTCTACTGGAACTACACCATCTATTTTCTTTTAGGTTCTAAATTGTGCGCCGTCTCACTGGTAATTCGTTTTTGCTTCCTTGAGTATTCTAACAGGTGGGGGACAGCTGTAGCATTGAGGCTGTCTAAAGCTGAACCTATTTGACATGGAATGACATTGATTTGCATTGTGTGACATTAGTCAACGGCCTCCATAGGCCATACTAAAATTACAGCTGCCTGATTTTAGCTGTTTATCTCTGAAGAGGCCATCCTGAGGATAAATCTAACGTCGTAAGTGATCATCTTCTCTGGCCTACAGAACACATATCAGTGGCAGACTTTTAAAAAAAAGTTGAATCTTCCCTCACAAGAGGATAACTACACAATCGTTTCCTTTTGAGGGGTAAATTTTCGTTGGAGATCATCTCCAGTCGTCTTATTGATGGTCTTCTTAAGACAACAAATTGTAATAAATTTGCCAGGTATCAAAAGACTGATTGTAGGGATTCAGCAGAAGTGATAATTTTGATACTTGATTTCTTAAGGGGTAGAGATTTGCATTGCTATCATGGGACAAGTAACCTTATCTGAACCGTCGTCATCGCAGAGGCAGAAAATTAGATTTATGTGTCATGCAATCGAAACTTATATTACGAAACCCAAATCACTGGCGGGGACAACGTTATATCCATGCCATTATTTGGCAACCTAACTACTATCAGTGCACATGAAAGCCAACAGCAAAACTTTCGCACCCGAAGCCTTGTCGCTGTGGCTTTTTACGTAACGAGGAGAGTAGCAGCGGCGTTTGAAGGCAAATTTCAAAGGCAAATTTTCAGAATAATCTCGTGAAGCTGGACCTAGGTGGTCACTTCCGGCTAACAGTTTGAGCACTCGGCCGTTTGGCCAAGGGTGGCCGATCACCAGTGTGCTCAACTTGCGCTTGGACGGAAAATAGCGCCATTTATTCTTCCTTCACAAAATCCACATCACATGGTCACTTGTTAACCGGATCCTCGAGTAAGCGGTACGGAACCCCCTGGAGTTTTGTGAGATGCGAGCTACTGATGATGTCCAAAAAAGATAGAATAGCCGTATTGTGCTCAGCTTAGACTGGTAGTGCTTAAAGGACGAAATCTCTCTTAAACATTCGTAAATTTTCGCACACTACCAACAAGCTATTTAATTAGCACACAAGACACTGTACACGTAAATATTTGCTTACGACGATGGCTCTGCTAGCCATAGCTCCCAACCCAGTGTTCACTGCCATCTGACTTATGCGGTTTTCATTTTTCTCTAAAGGTTCTGGTGTATGCAGCCATGCTGCTTTCGTTTAGCGTTTCGATCCGGACTGGGCCCGGCGAAGAACCTTGCAATTGAAGATTGTCCGGGTATAGGGGTAACCAGTCAACATTAGCCGACCAACCACGTGGTGCATGGACTATACATTGACAACCGTGTCCTGTGGTGGGTGACTTTTTCTTGGTTCTCGTATCACTGCACTGAATTATCCAAACATATCTGGTGGTGCCTAAGCAGATCTTTAGTTGATGGGTTGCAGTTCTCTTGAGAAAAACTTTGCTGTTTATATCCTGAATTGGCACGTTCATTGATCTTGCTTGTGCTGATCTCTGGAGAATTTTCGAATTGCACCGTGGAAGTGGAAAGTGCATAACTTTCCAACTCCTTATTTCTGAATCATCAATATTACCATAAAGTAGAAATGCTTCAGTAGCCTGTGGGGAATAAGAAGCAATAATCTGTACAATTTCTGCATAACCATTATAAGTCGGTGAATGTGATAAGCAGAGTGGTTGTGCTACTTATCCTATGTTTAGGTTAGTGTAAATTAATGATAACTTGAACAATTTTGATTCGAACTCGCTTTTGTGAGTCTTGTGAATGACTACCCCGCCTCCTGTCTCTAAATAATATTTTGTCAATAACAAAAATGAGGACGAAGAAGTGAAGAAATAAAGGAGGAGATCCATATTTTTTGAACCCGTTTGATGGTCATCAACCACCGTCGTCAATGTCATCAGGAACAGGTGCGATTTTTATGTGACTACAGTTGCACGAGAGAGAGAGTAAGTACGATAATTCACCGTAAGGGGGACGAAAACAATGAGGATTATTGTGAACCCGGATAGTTTGTGTTGTTTATGTGTTGCTTAATCCTAGATGTCAGCTGCGTTCCCTTCAAAAGGCATTTCAGTGTGCAGTGTACCATGAAGTGGTGCTGTGGGCGCAGTCAAGGCCGAACCGTCGACTGAGTCCTGCCAAGTCCAGTCAAAATTAATTTTTCAGCAGGGAGACACAGACTCCTAGGTTATGTGGCAGATATGACCTGGCGTTTGTCATCTTCAAACGACAGACGAATGTTGGGCCAGTTCGGCTGGAGGGACTGGACTAATCTCTTCTGTACACAAAGTTCGCGTCTGAGGAGTCGGATACCAACAGCCTCTGCACTCTGCGAGCTTACATGACCTAACCGCTTTGGACCGGTTCAAGATCAGAAATGCAACGTTCCGACTGACGTGTCCGGTGTCAACTAGGTGGAATAGAATGGAATTCTTGATTCTGCCTGTACCTTCCATCATAGGCCAATTTATGTGACGTCTTCTTAAGCAGCTTAGACAAGTGTCACACCATACTATCACACAGGTGACAAATAGGTGCCGCTATTGCCATAGCGATTGACAAAAGAGGGACCCAGTGTGTTGACAGTAAGATTTCCGGGGACAGACTAATTTATCGTAACAGAATTCGTACGAAATGCTAGTTTACTCGTCTTTACTTTACTAGACCAGACATTCAGTCCGAAGTCTACGTAACCCGACCGGGTAAATCCAAATTGCGCGTCTTATGAAGCCTGTTTTCAATGTCTACATTATACATCTGAGGATATTGAAGGAGCTTCGAGAAGATGATTTTACTGTAGAGGAAGTCTGCAGAATACCTGTCAAAGTCAACACTGTTAACAAAAAGGCTGTACTCAATCAAAAATAAGAGGGTAAGTGAGTAAGTAATATAAGGAGGCGGGCTAAATCTTATGGCATGATCCGGGACTAGCTGTTCTGAAAAATGAAACGGAATCCAAGTGAGGGAAAATATTAAATTTATCCGCAAGAGCGCCATTGAACAGTCGCTTCTGAGGAGTAGTTCAATGTCAAGCACGACTAGACCACCTAAATTCTTCTTGACCTTTCGTTTACTTCAGGTGAAACTGTTTCCACTGAATGAAATTTGCACTTCAAACAATGGTTTTCAAGATGCAAAATAATCCATCTTATAGCCAGACTGCCATGATAACTTTGTATTACATGAAATATGTGTACGAATAAGAGAGAGTTAGGGGAGCCGTCATTCTCAAAGTTGCCTAACGTCCCGATGAATATTAGCGCAGAAACAGCCATTGAAAAAGCGATCAACCGCTTAAAAAATAGGACTTTGTACAAGATATGATTCTTAAAAAGCAGCTTCAGACGAACAAGTGGAGGGCATTTGTCTGTTCATTTTACTCCTCGATTCGCAGGATCCTGAAAAGTTGCCATAGTACTATCCCATGTTCACCGCACTTTTTTCACCTTACATACATTTCACCTTACATTTTCACCTTGACATAGATGCGGCTGTTAAGCCAATGCCAAAGGTGACTTCTTCAGTTGTGATAATCAGTTGTTTGAAACCATTTGTCATGGTTGCCATACTGACCGTACATATCGATTTTGGTGAGACCACCTTAGCGTGTTTCGTGGGCAACCAGATACCGATTGTGCTAAAACTGCTCGCAAAAGTGGATTTCATTGGTATCAGTCCGAACTTGGTAACAATCCCATTAAACGGGCAGCGGTGGATCAATCAGCATGAATCATACGCACGAAGTGCATGAACAGCTAAATGGCCTCCGGAGTGTTGTCAAATTAGTATGTGTCCAGGGTACAGCAATTAGGAACGGAAGGTAGACTGAGACTGGTTGACCACGCTGAGTTTTCTGGGCGTTCATCACACAATGTAGTTGCCTTCGTGCTACTCTCTATACTGAAGTAGCTAAAGTGACATAAGCAATAACCCTAGCACTGGACTGAATGCAGCGCTAATGAAAAGTGATTTGGGGCTCTAGACATGATCAGGGGCAAAGCGTAGATCACAGTCGTAAGTTGAAAACTGCGTAAGTAAGAATATCCGGTGTGGGTTTTTGACCTTTAGGGAGTACGGTTGCAGGGGTGGGCGGTGATTAAATTGATAAAAATGTATTTCATCCTATTACCCAAGGAAGACAAATGAAGACAAACTATTTGACCCACACAAGAAACACCGTGAAAACAAAGTAGTTGGATTCCGCGAACGATATCCATGCCTGAATTCAGCCAAAATGTGAACTGAATTAGACTGTGAACTTCAAAGTTTTTGACCATAGTGAGGCCCATGGTTTTGGGGCCCCAAAAATCCGGCGCAATCCCACAATTTGTGGACAGGAGAGCATCAACTGGCCGTAAATGTTCCGAAAGATCATAACAAGTCCTCTGCGGTGGAATCCTGTGCGATGTCCTTAGCTGCAGTTACCCTAAATTTCAGTGCCGCTGAAAGTCAAATTTTCAGGTAACTGTTTTAATCTGTTACACCAAGATGCACTTAGTTACTCGCAGGGATTCATGCGACCATCTGGCAGCTAGCATGGACCACAGAAAAAACCACATCTACTATGATTCACCTGAGGTTGTCGACCGCGAAACATCACCTCATGGTGCAAGGTTTTATCAGACAAAATTGATGATGATCAAAATCTGATGTTACTTTACATGCAACGTCTTGTAGAATCAGTTTCATAGATGTTTTATGTTGCCAATGGTTGGATCACAGGAAGCCTACTCTAAGTTGCGCTCCCTGTTGATTCAACGGCGTATATGTCATTGCTGGTGCCCAACCCAAGGGGTTCAGAGTAGCTACTCGTTACTTAGCCACTAAATACGTAGTTTTGAGTATGAGAAGGCATGCCAACAAAATATATATTTTAATCTGAGTGAGAAGACTACTTCTCACGGAATTACCTTGGAAAGCACTTGGAAAACACATAATTTTTTCTGATGCGAGCAAATTTAAAACTGCACCATTTCGGCCTGGTCTTTGCAGCGCACTTTTTCGAGGGCTCCCTTATGGGAGATGAGATCCATGTATATATTCAGCTTTGAATCTGTTCTTGTTATTCGGGTTGACTACTCAAACCTCCAAAAATATCCCGCTGGAACGAGATTTCAGCTTAAGTAGTCCGTGTCCTTATTCTATTTTCTACACAGGTAATTGTTTGTTCGCAATGGTCAACGCAGCTTTTCTAGTCAACTGTTAGAATTCTTACCAGCAGATTTACGATCACGGGGTCAAGCAGACACTTGTTACCAGATGTTTTAATTGATTAAACACAAAACAGCTACTGTTTCGCAACAGCTGGTGACCTTCCACCTCACATCTATCGATGACATTCAGTGATAACCAAGTGAAACAATGTGGGTCAGGCGAGACAGCACTATCGGCTAAAGTCCGTAGCTAGTAGCTGAATTCCGATCCTTTATTCATCAGTCAACTATGCTTAACCTAAACCTTAAACATCAGTCGGAAAATGAGAAAAATTGGTCTATCGCGAGCTCAAAGGTTTACAGTGTACAATTATGTTCAATATTGTAGGGATGAATTTGGTCAGCTGCCAGGCAAGAATAAGTCAAAACATTGCTGTTGGTCACTAAACCTGGATTGCGCCGGGCTGTTAATACAATCTATCTTAATTATACTGACTCACACCACAGCAACGTCTTCGCTTCCTCCAAGATAGTATTTTTGCTCAAAGACAGTTTCTGTGATATAACGTTCCATTTTTCATGTGAATCATTTATATTATCCTCTTATTTTGCTTCAATACCAGTAAACCTGACCATGACTGAGCTGTACCTCTTTTTTTCTCTGAAGGTACCTACCCATCCTATTCTGTGGACAGTTAACTTGTTTTTGTTTGTAATGAAAATATACGAAACTGCAAAAGTTTGGGTACAGGCTACTCAGCGTCAACTTTCCGTAGCTTGTTTGCTCTACGAAGCCATCAGTCTCTGCTCTGAGAGCCACGTCAAGAAACCAAAATTTCCTACTCATGTCCTTCAGCAGACTATACGGACGGATGCACACTGTTGGATTGTGAGGTATAGGCCGACAACTGACTGGAAATCACTGACCGCAGGTGTGCCATTCCCAGAGCGTAGATAAACATTTGGTATTTGTGCAAGCTACGTGGGCCCTGTGTCTAATGAAGATAGTCCCGGAATCTCAAATTTCCGGGTCAAAGTTGCCAGTTTTCGTCACCTGTGGTGTCACTCTCAAGTCGGTGGATCTCCAGGGTTACGTGAGTTGGGCTAAAGTATGCGATCTATTGTTTTGTGTTTTAGAAACATAGCCTCTGTGAACAAATGACCTGCGGTGTCTTCAGGTTTTCCCAAACCCTGTCCCCAGAGTGATGCTGGCATCGTTTGTGTCGACAAATTCACATCAAGATAATTAGAATACGGGTTTTTGTCCGGGCAGAATATATTTCAGTTGCGAAGACCATCCAACACCACCAACTGCTGTGTTATGATCATGTGTTACGCATGTCAAGTAATCGTCCACCGAAACGAGTACCGTTCTTGATGCTCCTTTCACAATGGCACAACGTGTGACAACGTGTGTGTGACTCATCAGAAGGGTGTGAAAGGAATTACGAAGCGTTTGTGTTTTTGGTGCGGTCCGCCCTTCGGAATGACCCCTCCTGCGCTTGGCTCAAGAGACTGTAAGGAATGGCTAGTAGATGTTACTGGCGTCTGGGTTGTCAGTTTCTTTCCAGGCTATGATTGGGCGCCCCAGGCCCTTCCGAAATGTACTCTTTTAATTTTATTCTGAGGATTCAAATATAATTAACTGAGCAAATAGAGTCGTTCTCATATCAATCCGGTTTTCACGGGAGACTCAACTGGATCTGTCGTCTATGATATTCTTCAGTGGAGTCTCCCGTGAAAACCAAATTGATATACAAATGCGTGTATTTGTCGTAAGTTGCTCAATTTGGGTTCAAGCAGAACGTAAGTCTGACGGAAACTCAGAAACTGAGCCTATATGATGAGCCGCAAGAAGGGTGAAACCGGTCGTAGGCTGTCAAAATGTTTTCAGCAACCTTGTGAGTAGCTTCCTTTATGGAAATAATTAAATGAATTTTATGGTCCTACGACAGGGAAGCGTCAGTGCCTATACTGATGTGGACAACTCTGATGATGGTGACAGTAATGACGGTGATTATGAAATTGACGAACAGCCAGACCAGGAGAGGAACATCTCGCTTTACTCATGAAGTTCTGGTCATAAGGATGTCTAATTGGTGAAAAAGTAGAGGGTCAAACTGTTTACATGTAAGCATTCCTGTTAAACTCAAATTGCACAATACAGATGCAACAGAGTGCGAATCCTCTAAAAACGATGAGAATCTCGAAACTGAATCCATCATTACTGGTCGCGTTACAAAGGGAGATAACAGATCTTACCAGGAGTACATTTGTGAACAGAGGCATCACGTCGTTTTTGGATCAGGCCTGACGTCCCAGATCGGTTTGGTAAGTCAGATTATCTGGTGAAGCAAATATGCTGAATTGTCTGCGTATACCGTTTAGTAGCCCGGTCAGCCGACCGGCCGCTTCTTGGTTCGGACAATGAGTCTCATTCAGGGCGCGCTCCAAAGCGCAGTCCCCAGCTTCAAGCTTTAAAAAATAGGGGGCAAATGTTGAGACAAACCTAGAGCGGCAATAAAGAACCCAATAAAGAATCATTAAATATCAAGTTATGGTTGGTCTCCCAGACATTTCGAATAGACGAAAGTGGTTGGGACATCTAATCAAATAAGGTCGCTCCACAACGTTCATTTCAGAATGACTTCCCCTTTGTATTGATCCGTTTGCATTCTGTTACAACCCAAGTATAATGGATGTTCATCACTATAGTAGCAAAATTCAGAGGAAAAAGCTCTTATTAACCACAGCGTTTTCACAATTGAAAAGTGAACGTGCAAGTGATTTTTTTTACCCGCGATTAGTTCAGTGGTAGAAGTTATAAGGTCCAGTGCACCACAGCATTCTGTCTTTGGTTACTGAGGGATTTTCTGTATATCGGATTCACATTGTAGGTGGACTTAGGTGCATTTAGAATTGTATCTCAGGCGAGAGAAAGAAGCATAAAAATGGGTTTATTCAAGAGCACCTTTTTGGTCCCACAGTTGAAAGTGACAAGGTCAGTTTTGCTGTGCTGTGTCCAAGTGACGAGAACGGTATCAGGAGAATACAGTCAGTTGGGAGACTATGATTGAAATTAGTGACCAGTAAATGAGTTAAGTCGACGTCGTTTTCGTATATTCTATCATATGGGTTCAAATATTTTGAGCTTTATTGAAGGGGCTGATCCGTTTTTGAGGACACGCCATAGTATACCCTGGAAGGGAGGCGATAACCGGTTTGCAAAACGTTTTTATACTTTTGTCCTACTTTCTGTAGGACTGGGTATAGAGATGAACCAGATCATCGGCCATGTCTTTGAGGGTTTCGTTACGATGCGAGCTGTAGTTCAAATAACGGCCGCGCTAGAGACTGCGTCACATAGTCTGGGCTGATGCATTCTGCGGCGAAGTTAGCCACCAACCTTAAGTAGTGCTTGGGCCTCCAAGTCTGGCTTTTTAATTATTCCATTATCGAGAAGATTGATGTTGCCTGAAGAACAAGCAGTCCAGGGTCAGAGTGCTGTTCTTTTTCTGTAGGCATTTAATCATCCAAAGTGGTCGGTAACTATGACTTTATGCCTGAAGATAATGCTAGTTGACTTGTTTTGTCAATGAATTGTGTCTGAAATACAAAGGAAACGCAAGGCTTTAAAGCCGTGGCTCACGATGTACATAATACGGGTAAGATGACCCATATGCGTTGTCGGGTCTGGTTACAGGTGGCTGACTTCTGTATAGCACATAACGCTGTAGTATGTATAAAAATATTATTGTGGATATTCTGTTTATGTCCCCTAAGTATTACAATTTACTCTGTTGCATCAGGGATCCAATAAGATGTTCAACAAAATTATATATGGCAACACAGGCTTTGAGCTAACCTAATGTCTAAGCATTTTCAATGTCTGGTAGCGCCTTAGTTTTCTGGTGAATACGGAATAAAAACCTGCGATAACAAATCAAAATCAACCAGTACCATAGTATAACCAGTCAGTAACAATGCTTTCATGTCTTAAATTAATGAGTGGTAAAAACAATTGAAGTAAGACAATTTTGATAATATTCACGGCACACAAACTAAAATCTGATTTGCTTATCAAAGATGTGGCAGCTAATTGGTCGTTACTGGTGTTATACCAGGAGGACGACATTTATGAAATCATCCTTATAGAATATGCATTTGAAACAAAATCACCGAAACAGGATGGTTTGCCGTGACGTAAAGATGATCCTCATTATTTTCGTGGAGTTGTTGCGTGAGTTCAATTTTTACATTGTGCTCCTAACATCTAGTCCAAATGGAAGGCATACATTCATATAAGCAATATCAAGTTCAATTACAAAAAGCTTCTAGAGTTATGACATGTAGAAAAAAGAATTGGTTGTTTATCCGGACATAAGTGAAGAGTATGGAAATTCGAAGGTCAGGGTTTAAGGCGTCTTACTTGTTGAGAACGTAAGTTTACCTCCCAAAACCGTTGGGGTTGTCTTCTATTCCGTGTAAGCACAGAGAGATTATGGGGTACTAACTGTGTGAAGGTGACAAACTGTTCAACAAATTTTAACCGGCACCTCCGATTTTGATGCCGGCTACGCGTACAGGGAAAGTGTTACATTTTAGAAGCGATAGAGATGGTTCGGAATTAATCTACGCTTCTGAGAAGAGCACCGTCAAAAAGTTGCTACTACTGAAGGCTATCTTGAATAAAGACTGTCATCTAGAATAAACAAAGATGTCCCGCACTTTATAGTGTCTTTCTTTTGGACGGAATGACATCCATGCATATCGTGTTTGTTTCTGCTGCAAACAAGTTTGCCAATTTTAACAAAACTGTGCCACAGAAGTGATGATGAAATCACAGAATAGAGGACAATGACGAATCATCATCATCATCATCATCATCAACATCATCATGGACAGCATGATATCTGTGTTCAACACTGATGCTTTGCTGCTGTACAACAATAAAAAAACACAGAAATGTTGTTTTTTTTACTGCGGGGAAGTAAGTTTCTTGTGGTCGTGTTTATAAACAGCGATTTTAGCTTCAACTCTTTGGCTAGATAAGTATGAAGAGTGGCATATTTTGAGATCGCCTAGGAGAACTCACACAAATAGTGAAACAGCACCGTATTACAAGTTTCGTTGCTGCATTTATTCTTTGATCAGTGGAAGTAGCAGGTAAGTTGAAATGTGTGTGTATAAACTCTTGAAACTGATAAAAACCACTGGGTTTGAGGAAGCTCAAGGCTTTCAGCTCGTAGCTCTCAAACATTGCACCAGTGAGCAGAGATTGGTAACAGTCTGGTCGTACGAGCCCAGCGGTGATATACTATCATCCAGGGAATGCTATGGAGATAAAATTGAAAAGCAGGGGTGGTTTTTCACTTAAACCTATTTTTCTGTTGTAATATTACAAGTAACTTGAGGTTACCCACGACTTAGTTTTTCAGTGGTTGCTGACTGTGAAGTATTTTGACATTACGCCATCTTTTCGAAAGTTTACTCGACCCTCAACTCCTCTGGAAAGCGGATGCATTTAAAAGCTTAAAAATGACGGAAACTGTAGCGTACTCATCATTAAACTTCATACTTAGTTATTTTACTTTAAGTGGCTCGCAAACTGAAATTACCTCAACTACTCGGTTAAAGCATTAGTTGGCTAATATCTTACTCGCTTTCCATTTTGAAGAACTCGGTCTTTATGGATTTGAACGTAAAAATCGTACCTTGATATTACTAACTCCAACCAGCTGAGGTCATTATCTACCGTTAAAGCTAAGTATTTCGCGAAAAAATCATTTCACAATATTTGGAGACTGCTCGCGACTTTTGGTCAACAGTGCCGCTACGGAAACCATTCCTGTCCTGCTTTTTTGTTTCGATTCCAATGATTGACTCGCCAATAGAATTCCGTAATTCGGAGTCATACGCTACGGTTGGCAGTTAGGTTGATAGTGTCTGTGAACATGAGGCAGCCATATTAAGTGAAAGAAATATCGCCTACAGCGCAGGCAGACAAGTATCCGTCGTCGGATAAACTGCTATGTTTCCTCCCTACGAATGGGATGTTTTGCCTCAGGTGGACATAGGAATTGGACTTTATTCAATATGAACGTTGCACAAAGGCTAAGCAGCGAGTAAAAAGCTACTTTTCCACAGGTGTTTGAAAAAGTCATGAGCCGCAATCAGGTTTGGGTTGACAGAGCAGACCACTGAAACCGCAGACTGCAAATGCATCTGTAATTTATTCAATCACAAAACAACGTGACTTTGCGCTTCCTCACGGATTCTGCTTTTGTTTTGCTTATCATGGAACCAGTTACTATCCGCTTGATAATTGATTACTGAATCTGCAAATCGTCTGCAATGTATTACATGCTAGACGGCAGTGTAAAAGTTCCTTGTCCAAAAATAAGCATTTAATTTTTACCAGTTTGGTTCCACCCTTAATTCGACTTTTTCAAATGTTCTCGCTGATTGGAAGACATCACGGCTTGTTCTCCAATTACCCAAAGCGACAAAACGGGGAATAACGTTGTGTGCAGTGGAAAAAGTGAAGGAAGAACATCATTCATGTACCTTACGTCTGACAGCCCAACTGTCTTGGGCTCGAGTCCGCCGATCGGCGTCCCTCTGTATATTTGAATTATACCGTGAAAAATACCCCTACTATCAGTAAGGAAACCACTAAGTGAGACTAACTTCCGTCTCCGGAGCAATATAAATAATTTTATACTTGCATTCATGTTGACCATAATAGTACAGATAATTCAGCCATTTCAAAGACAAATGAAATACACAAAAGGTTAATTAAAATGGAAACTTATAGTTCTATAGAACAGCTGGCTGCAAATTAAATCAGATTGTATCCTAGTGACAACTCTGTCTCAAAAGAAATTCCTAGACGACCTTTTCGTGAAGTCAGATGAACAAATTTAGGACGTTTCTGAACACAGGAGACATTGAGTACAAAGTAACAGTATGTAATTACTGTTTTCTGATTAAACGAAAAACCCACTACAGCATTCTTAGTGACTTGTATAGATGCGCAAATAATTCATCTACGTTTATGGCTACTGAAAAGCAGCTAGTATTGTATTGGATGGGTACAAAATTTCACTGCATTGCTTTCAGATAAGCTGCTGCAGGTTGATACTCGGTTGAAACATTTATTTTCTCACACAGTCAGTCAAACAGCCAGTTCTGACAAGATATTACAGGCCTTTTATTCTACCCACTTCTGCTTTTGTTACTGATATTCACCGGTTGAACCATAAATGTAGACTCGGGACGTGGTGGAGAAGACGGAGCTTGACAATGAGCCGGCGTGATATTTTGGAATAGTGTAGACTATATTGACAAATGGAATTCTTCCTGAATGGTTGGTCGAAGTATTGAAATTAATAAAAGGTTAGGGATAATATAGCACCTACACTAAAGCAGCCAGAAACTCTGTTGAAAGAACTCAACGATCACAATTGATCATCAGGCAAAGACAAGCAGCTGATACCTCAGGAACACGTATTCATAGACTCAGTGATCTCTCCAAGGTGAAAAAATGGGTATGCTCTTGTTTTTTGCCATTTGACCAGTGCAGTTTACCGTATACATAAAATCTGCAAATAGTTATTATTGTTAGTAAACATTCGAGCCCTGGGAATTAAGCACCGGTTATGAGACATTTTGATGTCGTCAAAGTTATCACAGACTTTGGATTTCCAGATATAAAAGTTTTCTATTTTCTCCAATGAACCTTTTTGGAAGCTGAGCACTACATATCCAGCTTAACTGAGAGGCGACAGATATCCACGGCTTTCTGCAGATAAACTAAAGGACGCTGACTGTGAATTTCCTACTCAAAGGTTTGTGTAGACAGGTAAACGGACTACCTTTACGCCCATTATTATTCCGGTCCTTGCAAACCTTTAAAGTTAAAACGAAAGAACTCACTAACATGAAAAACGTAGCAACGTTTGTACGATAGTATGGATGATAGCATATTGACAATATTACACTTATATGCACTGTCAACAATGCTCTATCGTCACCTTTGAACAGCTTCATTCAGTCGTTGTAATCCTGCCAATAAACAAGCTCAAATAAAGTCAACTTTCTTTTCTCCTCTATACAGGTTGAATAGCTGCTTTGATAAGGCTTCCTTATGGAGCTTGAATTTCACGAAGATGATTTTAGAAGGAAGGGCGGTTCAGATGAATGCACTGAGAGGCATTTGAACACTCGACCTTACGAGAACGTCATTTACAACATGTCACAATACCTCACTGGAGCTAATCCTTAAATGACACTCTAGTTAACAAAATGTTGACAAAAAACAGACCTTAGGAGAAATCTTCTGTGAAACTTAATTCCTAGCCTGTTCTGCCTTTTACAAGGTCCCCGTCAGGTCACACCAATGTATACGTATTTTTCTGCCCTTGTGGAGCCAACAATAACGGCGGAACATGGAGATATATGTCAAAAATATATCTTAGGATCTCACAAAAAGCCCCCAGAAAAGACGACTGTACAACTGTACAGTGTGGAAGCCTCACGGTCAGTTGTAGAGTATTATCAAAGCTACCAACCCAACAATAAATTGCCACTGTGAAACTTATCGCACTACGAATCCTTCGACTCAAATATGCTGTCCAGAGACACTCTGGCCTGTGTGACCATACAGTTACTGATAACATGATCTTGGTCAATTCTGCTGTCTACTGACCCTTCAACTCCGACTTTCAGTCGTACCCAAATGCTTTTAATCCTCTGCGCACTTTTATTTTGTCTTAATTTTGTGTGCCGGGTCGAGATAATGTCCTCCCAGTTTGCGCTGTTCCTACAAAGTTCCTGTATTTGTAGTCTCATTTACAAATATCGGTACCGTTCAAAGAGGACTTTGCCAATGCGCAAAACCCCTTTACTCCTATTGTGTTTCATAGCACCGGATAGCGCCGATGGTAGAATAAACAGTGAGTTGATTAAAGTTACATAATAGCGCTTCCTTGAAGCGGCCTCTTCTATAACGACCACCCCGCTTCTTACGATAATTTTTAGGGAACCCTGTATGCCTAGTAGCTACTACTTAAACCAGTACAAACAACAGTTTCTGGTTCTATGACCACCCCCACCAGCAAGAAAATTCCTGTACCTTGTGGATTCTGCAGCATGTTTTTCAGTCTGTTACAGATGACGAAACTTACAAATCATTTGACACCTCGTATGAGCACATGGATAACGGCATAACGGTGTACAAACAAGTTTTCAGTCCGCGCCAAAGTACATTTCGATTGCGGTTGACTAGAATTGTTTTCCAAAGTGTACAACCCGACTTAGGTTTCGAGTTAGCATTAGCTAGGAGTGAAAAGTAGTTTACCCTGTTGCAGTCGTTTTTAAAGAAGATATTACCTTCATCAGGTGGCATTTTTGAACCTTGTAATGTTATTTAAGTATAATAAAACGAAGGCTTAAAGCATAAGCAGCTGTAGTGCCGAAAACGTGCTGGAAATGTTTCTAATTCTGTGTTGACGCCGCAGGCAGCTGTATCAAAGTCTCCTTTAAAGAGCATTGCTACCGGATTTCCCTAGATCATTCAGCGTTTGGTTCCGTGTTTTATCAGGTTATAACGCAAAACCAATTAGCCTTTGTGTCGATACAATGAGTCAGACGAATCAATGAAACAAATAAATATGATGCGAAAGACAAGCAGAAATAGTTGCCAGTAAAGAAGGGTGCGCCTTTCTTGATTTGTGATATATTGCCAAAAGCCGTAGATGAAAGTGTGGTTGGTGAATTGTAGTACAGATCAGTACGTCAAAAACCATGTACGTAATGGTGCAGCAGATGTCAGCAACAAATTTTTACAGCCCTCCTGTTTGTTCAATTCATTTGTTGGCGCACTGGCGACAACTCCAGTGATGTACG
>SJOL01008492.1:1321397-1340380 GCA_004794785.1 Opisthorchis felineus
GTTTATTTGTTCTTTGTTGGCCTGGCCTAAACCAAGGTCCCACGTTCTGTTTTTTCTAGCCAATCAATGTACGTCTAAATATATCTAGTTTCTAACGGACCTCGAGGACGAACTATACCTACTAATAATTTTTCGACGGATGCTGACGGTTTTTCTTACAAAACACTTAGCGATACGAGTTTAGTTGCTCTTTGGCTTACTCACAGTCCTACCTTCACGGTGCTAATCCAGAGAGAAATCTTAATTTTTCTTTAATACGTTAAATGTGCAACCCAATCAACCACATATTGATAAGATCAAGGTGACAAAATGTCAAGATGGCGGATAATGAACTCACAAAGATAGATAATATCCAACATCTGCACACGATTTACATCCTTTAAGTCCACAATACCCATCTACTTAATATTTGATCGCGCTTTTTCCCAGTACGAGAAAATGTTGGATGGCAAAGGATACGGTGCTAGCTACTTTTTATTCGGGTATCTTTTGCATCACATATAAAGTCTAAATTTCACTTAGTAGTTTTGAACCCACTGGACATCCAGTTTCAGCAGAAGAAGGGTTACCATAAGCAGTATTCATACGACTGAGCAGAGAAAAAGTTAGTGAACTGTAGTAATGACTGGAATATCAATTGCGTAACGTAAATCTATCCACCAATCCGAACATACTGTCTAAAAATTCAGCCACGTGGCTCTCCTAGGGGAATATTTTTCCGGCCCCCGCCAAGAACATTGCGGAAAAATAAAGTATAATGCGAGTGCAGACCGTAAATACAGGATGGTAGGTAAATGGCCACCTGAACAAAAGCCAAAAAGCACCCAGTTGAAAGTGCACCAACAAATCAAAATGAATTATGCAAGTGAAAAATGCCTACTGAAAAATAATTTTTTGAAAGTAAATAATCAAAGGCCTACTTCAGACGTTTCGTATAAGTTGAATTTGGTGCATGGACGTGCGTGCCGGGAAAAGAACAAAAAAGCTAAAAGCATGCTCAAAATTCCGTAGAACGAACGGAGTGAAACCAAGTGAGCAGTCCATATACTAAGAAGGGAGATAATTCATATAATTTGACTTTAGCGTATCACGAATCTAATCTGTAGAATGGTGTCAGTAACCATGAGTTTGGACAATAAGCACGCCAAAAAGGCATTCGTAAAAGAATACAATTGACTTAACTGGCCTTACAAACTTTTTCAACAATAATTTTCTCCTAATATACTGCAGTGATACGGACAGGTGAGGCATGAAGGTATATTACATTATACTAGATATATCCAGGTATCTTGTAAAATTCCATATACGATTTGGAAGTAAATGCGTGGCCGTTTGGAAATCAGTAACAATTCAGACACGCAGTTATATTAGAGTAAATATCCTCCTCTTTCCCCAAGGTGATCTGTTAGACCAGTGTACAAGGTGGAGGATGCACAGGAGTCGAGTTTCGCCCTTCTTAGAGTTCATCTGCAGTGGATGTCCTTCGCTGAGCGAGGATCTGTAAAGTGGGCATCTGTCATCCGGGGTAAGCATGTCACCACTAGTTTGCTAACGCAGGCTGGACGCAACCGAATTATCACACATACAAAGGCGAACGATTCCTCAGTTGAGAGGATTCCTGGGCACCTGTCTTTCTGATCAAAGTTGAGCTTCGATCCATCTTCGTCATTTGATTGTATAAACCATGCATAAATCCCGTTTAGCTCCTTTCCATTTCGGTATTTTCCAGAACAACTAGCCGAAAAAGCGCGGCGCCAAAAATCTTGAAAAAAGACTTACTGTTTCACTCGAAGTTCAGCTTTTTAATAGAACAGAATACCTGATTCTCCTCTTCACGTAGCATGTGTGGAAATTCTTGGAAAATGGAAATACCTTAAGCACCGGGCTTTAAGCATCAAAACATATTCTCCGTAAACCGGCAGCTCTGCAAAACCAGAAATTTCTGGAATAGCTAGCGAATGACTAGAACAGGGATATCAACCCATCATGCGCATGCGAAACGAAATAAGATGAACATACAAATTATCTGCAATAAATAAAATAAGTGAGTGAGCAAAATTTAAGCGAGAAGTTACTTTTTCCTGCTGACTTGTTCACCCGTATGCAAGGCACAATAGCAGAGACGTGGTACTAACTAGTGAGTTCATAAGCCTCAAGCTAGCTGATATTTGGTAGGACCTAGTTTCTAACCACTGTTTAGGTTTTAAATCAACCAGACAGAGATTCTGTGAAAGATTTTCATCGCCTTTATCTTGAGGGGTTTGGGTTATAAGGTTATAAGGTTATAAGGTTAAAGAAACGACATTCGGAAAAGTTGAGTTCTTGCAACTGAAGACGTATAAAAAAGGGTTACGCTAGGCGGTTGAGAATATATAAGAAATAGTTGCAGATCCAGGTGACAGACTTCTCACCAAAAATAGCAATTTGTAGTTTAATACACACAGCCCGTTCTGGATTATCCACAAGACATTCAAGGCTTTCTGTTTTCGTTGTTGAAACAGAACTGATGCAACGTAAGTTTCGGCATTAGAGCCTTCAGTGCAATTTTTGAAAGAGTAGAATATTATTCGCTCCATTGTTGACCCACGTGGAAAGGATGATGGTTGTAAATGGGAGAAACATGAAGTCTCAACCACCCAATGGACACCGGGTTCCGTACTGTTTCTAAGTTTTGGCGCTTGTGAGGATAGTATTAGTTTGCGCCAACTCGATGGATGATGAAATAAAACTGAGTTGTACCGCAAGGACTTTTAGTCAAAACGAAAATTACGTGCAAATGTGGATGGACCAGTACCGAATAGCCAAACAGCTACTTAGTTGCTGCACAGGCTGATGCCTGCCATACACAAAATATTACACAGCATTCTCTCTATCGACCGGCTGGTTTTGGTGGCTTTAGGAAGCCAAAAACAAAGAAATGTTGCGTGAACTCGCTGTTATGCAGGCATATCCATTTAAGAAATTCAAGCCAGCAGATCAGTGGTTTCTCTTTCGTCATGCTACTAGAATGTTTTACTTTTTTCGTTAACTGAACAACGGCACATAATCGATTTCTAAATGAATCTGACTTTTCTTATTTTATGATTTCTATTGTAACAGGAATCTCTCAATAGGACAATAGTTTTACACCAGGGAAACAGTAATCTAAATAAATCAACATTTTAGCGGTACTAATAATACGACCTTTGAAGCAGGAAGGTATTTTGAACAAACCAGTTGAAAACAAACACTAATTTGACGTTGATTCAAATGTTATTAGACTGAACGAAAACAAATCCTAAGGAATTTTGACCTTAAATAAGCACTGTTAACGTCACATAGTAGGCATTTAACAGTCCAATCAGAAACTTTAGTAAAATCTCAAAATGCTGATGCCAGCAACTTAGTAAATCACTTTCTGCTAGGCAAGCTTGGAAACGACTTTTGTACAAAAACGGGTTGACCTGAGCTCCTTTATACTCAAGTAGAATACTGGACTCATCAGTTATTGCCAATTTCAAAGTGCACTGGTAGTACTGCCTAAATAAACACACCGGTTTGTGAAAATAACACAATTTTGGCCTAAATTGGACTACCTACACCTAAACACCTGCAAATTATAAACTCGAGGGAAAATACCACCACCTTATCGCGCAAAAGACCCCTGAGCTTATCGATTGTGTGTACCGTGATAAAGGTTTCTGATGTAAGTAAACATCGTATATTGATGTACTGACTCCAAGACAAGCAAGTCCGTTTCGTTGCATTTGGGCTGAGGAGACAAATGGTTGTCTTGGCCACGAACGGTACTGAGTATCTCAATACACGAAAGCATCATAAAACATTTGACGACAGCGTTTTTGTGTGGATGCGTTTAGAAAAAGTTCGTCTTTTCTCCTCTAACCTGGGGAAAGCGTTCTCTTCAATACATTTAGAATTGTGACGGTAGACATGACTTTTGTTTGAATAACATTTGTGAAGCCGCTTCTGTTATGAAATATTTCTTTGCCTGGGAACTTCAGTATGCATGTCCTGATAATCTCATTCCAAGCGATCAGTAGCTTTTTGTCCATCAGCATGTAAATAATTCCAGAAGGTTATCGGAGTGAAATCAACGCAGCTTCTAAAGCGTCTTCCAAAACAGCCAACGTAGATTTAATTGATCCTCCAGTAGCTTTACGCCTCCTGTTTTAGAAACAGCATTTCAAAGACGACCCAGTCGCAAACCGAAACATTTCTGCGTCCAAGTGATTTTGGCGTACAAACGATTGGGGCATAATGACGTTTATTTTGTTGCAGTGCTTTCCTTTACTATTCGGGAAAGGAGATAAAAACACGCTTGTTAGAAGCTTGTGAATAAATTTCTGGGTGGAGCAAATGTAGGTGAGCAGACCATTATTTTGAGCATTTAGCCTGGAACCAATTACGGAATTTCATGTGTGTGGTCTACTCAAATTTCTGTCCATTACATGTTGTGTTCCACAATAGTGAAAAAGATGCTCCGTAAGCAGAGATTTCAGTTCTTTTCAGGGCTTGATATTTTCTTTTTAAAACTAGTCATTCTATGCAATTTATCCAAAAGTCTGTCTCACTAACAGGGCAAACGCAACTAAAAATCCGGCTTTATGTAGTGTATTTTTATTTAGTAATCGAGATTCGCACTGAATTTTCAACTACTATTTAAAGTTATTAAACAAATAGTAGCAAGACCCTCAATAAAGGTCCGGGAGCAATGTCATACAATATCTTTATTTGGGAAAACCAGCCATATTTTGCAACAACTGCGTGTCAAATTCCGCGTGATCTTATTGATTTTATTCTGCCCTTAAATGCCATATGAAGTGACCGTCTACCCTCTCCCAAGGGTGGATCACGTTTTTTCAAAATGCTGACTGGTAGGTGTACGCTACGCGAAAGAAACCAGGTTAACGTTCGCCGCTTATTTTGTAAGATATGCTATTCAAGATTGTGAATACGGTAAATACTAGTATGATGTTTTTGGCTTTTGATTGTCAGTATATTGCATTAAAATCAGCTTTATTAGAAATGCACAAAACATGATCGTCAGGGTCTCAAAAAGTATTGTCGATAGTATGGTTCAGTAAGAGTCACAAAGGCCAGTCCTAAAACATAATTCTATTATTTTAGATGAAACTGGAAACCTATGACTGCTTATTGGGCTGAAGAATTGGTACTTTGCAAAACACTTTAAAAGGATAAACGTTGAATCAGCATCTAGGTTGAACCGACCAACTTTGAAGAAACAGGTATCAGCTCAAGTCCTTATGGAAAAATGATAGTGGCCACTAGCTAGCGTGAAAGTATGTTCCATGTCGTTGCAGCTAACTTTGTCCAGCGTAACTCAGCAGATCGCGGACTAGAGTAGAAATAGGGCTCAAGCGGGCGAACGCGTCACTCAGGATCACTGAACAAAGTGGAACTGTTCGCAGACTTAAATCGCGTTAAATAAAAAGGATGAACAAGAGACCATATGCAAACCGTGGTGAAATTCTTAAGGACTTGTCAAAAACCCAGATGCACCTAGTGCAGCGAGCAAAACCTTCGAAGATTATCATAATCTTGAATACTGAGATTTACGCTGCACTTCGAAAAATGCATTTACTGTGTTGTTCAGTAAAACACGACTATCTGCAGACGTGTGGAATTAAGATTTCCTAACGCCCAGGGGGTCAGAAAAGGTTGCTGACGACCCTGAATCTGTCATAACCCAGCCACGTGAAAGATGTTGATAAACTTTTTGACTGGTATTATTTTTTATCCGGTGAGGATTTACCCGGCAAAACAGTAAGGATTCACCGTTTCGTGACTTTCATGATTTAGCAGGCACTACAGACACCGTTTTCTGTCCAGGAAACCTGAAGCCTGGTAAGCTCAACGTATTCGTCAGCGGGTTGGTGTTCCATTGACTATGTAGGCTAATAAGGATAATAACGCCAGTCTGCATGTCCTTCAACCAAAATCCCTCAAAAGCTTCACCGAAAGCGTATGAAAGATTATTTTAGGCAGAAAAAAAGCCAGACCTGCTGTTTTAATGATTGTGTGATTGTTGACTAGTTTGTCAAGCTTGGTAATAGTCTAAATCGTTTCAACATTAACAAAACTAGGGAAATTCTGTGAGTGGTTTAGTGCGCGCTTCCATTTTATCCGGTTACCTAAGTACTATTATAAACGTGCACTTAATGCTTACTGGCTAGAAGACAACTTTGTCTTGATTTTATTGCGTTGTTGCCGGTCTTTCTCAGCCTAGATTGGCCATCTGGGGAAAACGAAAGAATATAGTGAAAAGCCTTGAGGGGAACCAATGGAGTCTTTATTTGCGGAATTTAATGAAGAACTGCCGAAAATACTGGAAGAAAGTTTATTTCCAGATATAAAGCCAAATACATTGGCTGCCTGCGTATAAATTCTTGTCGGCATTGCAGTAAAGGAACCACCACGAAAGAGGTAATTAGGTGCAGACTTTAGATGGTATCTAAACCACGATAGATGAAAAAAGTGACGGGAAACTGTAAATAGCAGATACTCACCAGTGAGTTCACAAATCAAGGTCTAAAAACGATGACACAGAAAAATCCGATTTTGAGCTACCCCCACCATATCGTAGCCAAATACGTTACTGTTACGCTGATCGAAAAGCGTTGAAAACTAAAGAGAAGCAGTCAAGAGAACTAGCCATCATCACACCCGAACCTTTCGCGAAGTCCTCCATCCCCTTCTGACGTGCCAAATCCTGTCGACCTCTGGGTTCCCGCCAATCCTAATTAGTCACGGGAGCAGCGCTCGACTCGGCAGACAGCAACTCAACACTGGTATTACATGGCCTAAACATCCTCGCCAAACGGAGTCAACCAGAGCAAACAGGCCAAATATTAAACAACGTTTACCGCTACATAGAACTCACAATGGAAGAAGGTGATTGAAAACGGGGATTCATGGATGACAAATGGACAGCTACACACCGAAGTCAAAAGGAAGGTAAGCAGGCAGACTAAACGCCTAGCTACCACAGCCATCGTCCGAACTGCCACAAACTAGACACTATTCTAAAGGAATGAAACACACCGCAGCGCAACGGAGGCTAATCTCAAAGAAGGATAACACATGTACGAAGGGTTTCATATAAGCGGATACCCAAGAAGCTCCATTTGGTTAACCCTAAAAAAACTAACCCAACTAGCCCAACTAACCCAGTAGCACAATGACCCTATGGTATACAAAAAGACATTTCGGAAGTGACCGCAAGACTGCTACTGCAGTATAATGTGATGGTCATTTAAGGGCAGCAAGCACATTGTGGAGAGCACTGTGAAGACCTGAAGGGAAGTCAGACTGACGAGGGCTAACATCATATGTAGGAATCACTGAAATGTTCATGTCAAACGCTAATTGGGACAAACAAACATACAGACAGGAAACTTTCTACTAGGCCACATGAACACAAAACTGCTCTTAAAAGATAAGACAAGTTTTCACCGTTCTCAGTGCAGGAAGACCGGGACGAGCACGAATTCGACTGAAACAACGTTAACAGACTAGCCCAGGCACTAACACGAAAGGAACGTGAATCTGTAGAAGCGTGGCACTCGACCGCCGATGACAAACCTATTGAAATGGATCCAATCTGCCAACTGCGAAAGACAAAACTCCCATGACCACAAGGCGAGAAACCATAACAGGCATGTATGGAAAGAGAATTTGCATCCAAATACGGGAGAACGGCTAAGTTTGCTATAATCCACACTCGATCAAGAACTTGAAGATCAAAACTGGAGGAGGAATGAGAAGTCCCTCAGAAAAGATAGGTATCTGAAGAGCCAATGAAATGCGAGACACTCCCTCAAGCACGAGGAAAGCAACCATGGCAAACAAAAAGCGTAACCATTCAAGCAAACTTGAGAAAACCTTGCTACAATGCAATGGAAATTCAGGACGGAGGTGAACTACCAAAAGTGGAGACCGGCGTAAAAACCAAACAAATAAAGGAACAGCACAACAGGAAGCAAAGCAAATCGGGGACCGATCAATCAGACCAGGAGCACAAAGTCGTCTGATAGAAACTATTTGACCAACCAATCGTATTCAAAGAATGCAGGCCCGAACGCAACACAACTCGAAACTGACCAATGGGATTTTTAGGAAGGCGTTTCCCCGTCATTCAATTACTGCAATAGATATTAGCTAGTCTTGGACAACTATATAGACCCAGGCAGGTAAAGTGCAATTGCCCACCCAGTCACGGACTAATGATTTCTCCTCGATTGGCAAGGAAATATTTGCAACTCAGTTGTCAAGCTCGGCAAACAGATCAATGGCCACCTGGTCAACGACCAGCAAAACGACTTAATAAAGGACAAACAGCCACCCAAACTCAAGGGAGCTAGAAAACAAGTTAATACAGGGCCAGTAAATTAGAGGCTGGTAAACAGAGAACCTGCCATACATATTAGTCACTGTCGAAAAGAACAGACGCAACATAACATAAATTTTAAAAGATTACTGAAAAGATGATTCAACACTTCAATAACAATTTATACAATGAACTGGTTGTTTGCCAGGAATACCGAACAAAACGCAGCAGGAACAAAACGAGGCCAATGAAACAACGGAAAATTATTGTGCACTGTTATGGTGACATATAATGTTTAAAAATATGATGATAATTGGCCGAATAAAGCCTACCGAGTTCTCTTCAAACATTATGTAAACTCGGGCATGTAAGGACGTATCCATCTAATGATGTTGATAATTTTCCGGTTGAAGGTTTAAAGCTTGTAAACTAATCACCGGGCTCGAAAAATGGACTGACAACAAGCTAAGTAAAAATAGGCAAGTGAATCCCACACACCTATATTCCGAACTGTTGCGAACTAACCACCTCTTAAAGTAAAACGAGTTTGAATAACTAGTTAGTTGATACAACTGTGACACTATTTCATGGTGAGCGGCTTTGCTTAAAATTAAAACAGAGGTGGCATGAACAACCTCTGACGCAAAGCAGGTATACGTATTTTCTTGAACCTGTCAATCTTTTAGAGTCTGTCCAATAGCTGCGCACTTGAGCATCGTTATAGAACAAAACACTCTAAACGAACCCTTTAAACAGATGCCTTTTTGTTGCCATGAATCGAACAAAATATCAACAGATAGTAAAATGCTTTCCTACTTTCTCTGAGTAAATCCTTTTGCGAACACGCATGCGCACACAAACGGGACGTAACGCACCTTGTGATTGTGTTCGCTAACTTCTAGCAAAACGTGAGTTTTAGGCACATGGCTGATTTCCCGACATTTATTCACATGCAATATCAACTGACAACGTAAATTAAAAGCTCCCTCACAGTTATTTATCACCGTAATTATTTCGGCGGTCAGCAGACTACTTCTGCAACGTACCAATTTCTAGTAATTAATTTACAACAAAGACTAAGAAGAAAACTAAAGCNCCGAGTTGGGAACACTGGTTGCAACCTGAACGCGTGCCCTAAATAGCAAGGAAATCTCTGAAAGTCAGCCACCAGATTCCGTAATCATGAAAACATTGCGGACATCATAATAATCTCGAAGCAGGGCCTGGCAGGCTAGTTTTACCTAGTATGAATTTATTGGACATTTCGGGACGAAAGTTGTTGGTATTTGCAGGAGTTCTGAATCTTAAATTACGTCACTTGTCATTTACTAAGATTGAAACTAGCGTTGCCACGATAAATTTTAACCAGAATATGGTTGTATAGGGTCTATTTTTAACAGTTTGGAACGCATAATAATGTAGCCCACAGTACTACGTAGTTTTATTCGCGTTACGCTCCACGACTTGTGTTTCAGGATTCATCACTTCCTGGTACCGTTGAGTTTAGGCAAGGGAACCATCTTTCATCAGAAATTGAGAAGATATGTAAACAAGGCAATAAATAAATGCAAATTTCATTGTGTAACGTCATAGTTAGCAAATGAGTGAACCAAATCGGACATTTCGATCAAATTCTAAATAAATGAAGGTGAGAAGAGAAAGCATGCTATCTTTCCAATAAAACTACAATTTCCCCTCGGTATTCAATACGCTTGAGTGCAGCCATATAACAGTGTGTTGCCTAAATCAGTATGTAATATCTGTATGTATGCATGGTAGATATACAAATGAACTGATCATTCCAAAAATGCTGAACTATGGTTTTAAATCTCACGATTGTTTTCCACTAACCGAGTTACCTTCAAAGCCAGGCATAAGGGACATAACCAGGCCACACATGTTGCTCGTTTTAGTTATAACTGAATATTTGGCGAAAATAATACGTCAGGTCCCATAGTTATGGGTAGTTAGGAAGCTGTTGTGGTATTGTGATAATGCAATGCAAAGGCAAACTGTAATAAAATAAAAGTAAACTTGTTGTCCAAGCTTACTCGAGGTACATCAAGTGGGCTTTGTGCCAAAGTTTCATTACGTTGTCATTTAACCAGTAATTTGTGCACGCCTTGTATTTATAAATTATTCCGAACTGTTTCGTGCCTGATTGAATATTCTGCCCTCTATCTGTAGTTTAGTATAATTTATTGCAAGTATGTATATGATAAATACCAGTGCGAATTGATTTCTAACCAACATAAAATGGCTGACTGAATTTCGTGGACCGGGCTCAACTGATAAGTCATAAACTTGGAGAAAATCCAAGACTAGTTACTGGGATTCGAGAATGGTGTTGTTTACTGAGCTGTTCAGACTTTGTGCCAATAAAATAGAAAAACAACTGCAGGTTTTCACTTGGCATGTCATATGACTAAGTAACAAACTGAGCTCAGGACGGCTTTGAGTGTGTTCATCAGTGAACATAGAAACGCGTCATTTCAATGACTCTCAATGTTATTTTCAACAGCATCACACTGGAATATCAGTTTTACAGCAGCCACCTTGATTGTTAGATTTAGCCTTAAAGTTGATCGCTTCGACAAAAGACTGCAACTGAATTTGACATGTAATTCCATCAGATATTTCTGACGCATACGAGTGTACTAACTGCGACCACATACTAGATTCTTTCCTACATACTTTCAGTCTGAGACATGCACGTACAATCTACCGTCATACCTGACGACGAAGTCTACATTTAAACAAAGAGTGGCCACATGCTGGTACCCACTATCAGCATTCTGTTTTTCTGAGACCAAATTAGGAGGAAGATTCTTCGTCACATTTTGCTAGATATGAATTTCTTTCACTGTTCTAAGTTGTGTATAAAATTCGCTTCTTTGCATTATAAGAAACACAGATGAGGGATTGTTGTGAGTTGCGAACACTCATCTCCAGTGTACAGCTTGTTTTTATGAGCTAACCTATTCATCCATATGCTATTCCTACATGTCGCTTGCTTAGGCTCCAGCATTCAGTAAAAACGTATGCATATATGCGTACTCCAGTAAGTACACTTTGACACACTGCGCAAAACAGGCTTTTCTGATCAGAATGCAGATTTCAACTGGTGTTGAAATAGTGAATAACAGTCGGTTATTTAAATTTTCAGTGCTTCTGAAGATGAACGGCTTATATGATTTAGTATATTTTGTGTGGAGATTTTGTCCTGTAAGTAAAGTCAGTTTAAGCGAAAAAGCCAAGAAGTCGTCTTTGTTTTTTTAGCATGGATTGGCTTCAATTACAAGACGGAATAGCCATTAGAACTCCCCGAATCTCCTCACACTATCAACGATTTCGCTTAAGGGTGGAATTTTTCTTAACCTTTGCACGAAGGATTTCGTAATTCAGGACACAAGAAAACCTGGAGCATTTTGATTGGCGAAGTTAGTGTGATCAAGCAAGTTGGCAAACAAAAAAACACCCAACAGAATTAAAGTCTATGATTAGGTTATTAAAACTGTTTGAAGTCGGTGCCTCCAGAAGTGAATACTCTGCGGAGGACGTTGGTTCTCACTATTTACGTGTAAGCAAGTTACCACCGTAAAATCAACACTTTTTCACCGGCCGCAGAGTAGACCGTCGTTTTCCATTAGAGGTATGATGCAAACACAACTTAGCTCCCGTACTGAAACAGAAATGGTATGAAACTAATTTACACGTCTCAAGAGAAACTTGGTTGAAATACCGGATGTTATTCTTTTAGAAGAACTAAAACAAAGGTCCTGACAGAGTTATTTATTTATTTTGTTGAAGCTCAATAAATTGGACAGCGCTGGAATGGCAACCATCCCGGCGAAGCCCCACAGTCACTTGGCTGAGGACTAATGCCCATAATGTGTCCTGATTAAGGACTATCTGGACGCCTGTGTGCAGAGGGCGTTTAAATCTGTATGAGAGAAATTTCGTGGAACAGTTTTGTGCAGCTGTGTGAGATCCCGCCAGATGCTTGCCAAAATATCTTGCTCGTAAATGGATTTGCCGGATTACTTTTCCACAGCTAGCAAGCCACTTTTTCTTCTCTAAACTAGAGATCTCGTAGATTATCCAGAACACTTGCAGGTTCATCATCATCAATTAAAACAAAACCAAAAGGCGTCACTAATGTTTCGCTGCCGTAGAACCATGGCCGTTGTTGGAATAAAGCCTTATGATGGGAATAAGAAGTAAATGGGGTAGGGAGGGAGACTTTAGACTGGCCTTCAAATAAAATCCGAGGTGCCTACACAGCCATCACTCAGTAAAACACTCTGGATAACAACTGACAGCATGGAAGTTGCCGATATCGGTTGGCAGCCACATCGTTCAGTGCCTCCAACAGCGCATAGGGAAAGTCACATGGTCCCCAAACTGGAAGGTCAGCATCCACTGTGACACCGGAACCTTTCGTAAAATCCTTCATTCCCTTCTGACGTCAAATTCCTTCGACCTCTAGGTTTCCGCCAATCCTAATTAGGCACGGAAACAGCTCTAGCCTCGGCAGACAGTAAGCCAACACACTTATTACATGGCACAGGTAACCTAGCCTGTACAGTACTGGACGAACTCTTTGGTGAAACCGCCCTCCGATCCACCCAAAAACCGTATTCCGAATTTGTTGGTTCAAGCTGACGCTAACTATAGGTCTGAGACATCAGTGGCCCAAGAACTGGAGATACCTCAGATCCTCCGCTGGAAGCGGCCAAGTCTCGCAGGCGTACAACAATACAGCTTGCATTGTAATCCGATATATAAGTTCTGTGAGATCCAGAGATTTGCCTTCTTGACACCACAGGTGACGCAAATTGAAAAAAGCGGTTCTCGCCCGCGGGATTCGTGTGTTGACCTCGTCTGTCACACTATAGTCGGAGCTAATGCAAAGATTCTGTTTACAACGGGGATCAAGCTAATTGCCAAATTCAATGCAGGCCGCTGGTTGACACTTGAGGGACTCACCAGGCGGTCAGCGGTTCCGTGTTTGATGACAAGGGCTGCGTTGCCGGCTGAGCAACCGCAGGTGGTCCGTTGAGGTGTTGTCGAAAGTGTTCAACCAAACGACTCGAGCACTTCCTTTTTAGAATTTCCTATCAGCGATTGTTTCGCTCACTGAGGAGCCCTTTGTGGCTGTTGTGCTTACTAGCCTCCTCCATCGCTTTGGCTTTCTGGACCCACGAGGCATCCTCATCTGCCCATATGCTCTCTTTAAAGTGAAGTCTGACAGTCCGTCTAATTGTGTTTTTCTCCAGAACAAGAGGTAAACGTGTCCGTGCTACGAGCAGTTTTAGAGTGTTGCTCGAGATTCAGCACTTAGATCTAGTTGAGCGTCCAGCAGTAAGAGTCAACATCAGATGTGTTGTCGGATAGGGAATTCAGTAGGTGGTCTTGTCTCCTATAAGCGCTCGAGAACTCCTCAGTGGCTGGGCGGGATGTGCGCATATTGTATGCCACCAAGAAGCGCAACGAGTAGTGGCAACGAACAAGCGCATAATCTGAATCTACACAGATGTTTCGGAAAGAGTGAGAGTAATTTACTGACCCATGCAATCTGTAGCTACTGAGGATGTGGTCTATCTATCTTGGAGGTTAGCTCGCATGAGGAGGGTACCATGCGGCCCATCGGCTTTGGTTGTTTCGAAAGCTAGTACTGCAGAGAACTAGCCTGTAGTCAGCACATAAATGTGTCATACATTCGCCTTTTTCCGTGCGTTCCGTGTTCAGTCCAGGATGACCACTCAAATGAGACTCAGGGGCGCCAATTTCACCGAAGTGCGCATTCATATCTCCGGCAACCACAACAGTATTTGTGATCTTAGCCCACAGCAAAAAAGCACTCACTGTGTCGCAAATGCTCTCTTTGAGAGTATCAGAGCTACGCTCTACTGAGTCATATGTAGATACGACGAATGGGCAGCAAGCATCGACACGTTTACGGGATACTCTCACGGACGTCACCAAACGAATCACACGGAGACGACTAGCAACCGTTGAGCTTTCAACCAGAGTCCATCAAGCTCCGTGACTTAGAAGAGTACTAACCCTAGCATAATCATTGCATCAGATTCTGGATTATTAGGGGCGAGCAGGAACCAGTGATTAAGTCAGCTCAGCATCCATACTTGGGTCTTGAGTCCTCGTTTCAGAGATACAGCACACGACAATATAAAGAATGTCCAGTGTGCATACAGGAGCAGTCTGTTTTATGACTTGTTTCAGGGTGTGAATGTTAAGGACCGCCAGGTGAGATGAATGTCTGTGTTCGAAGAATGACTTTGAAGTGTGCGTGGCTTTGGTGCCCCGGTCGACCGTAGGTATTGCAGGTAACGGGTGTGGGTTGTCCTTAAGAATGGGACAACGGGGATGTCGCTGGTAATGGAACGAGTGAGGCAAAGAAAAATATGTAAGACAGCAAGAGCTTGCAGCCCTGCCGTATGGAGCAAGTAAGGCGACCCGGCTGATAGAACCACGCAAGCTGGGATGCTGCCAAGGCATCCACACCTAGACAGGAGGACAACTGGTGTCCTCAGCCGAAGCCTTTGGCTCAAGGCAATGGTTGAAACAGTGCGTTGAAACAGTTTGCTGTAGCGTTTGATGAAGACTCTTCGGTTTGCTTTGGGTTCTGCTATTGACAGCATGTTTTTTGGTGTAATAAGAACGCAAACCGCTTTGATTGGAACAGTCAGCTAAAGTGAGATACCACACTCAGATAGCCATTATAACGTACGATCCATTTCCATGTTCACACCATTTTTGAACATTCTAGGTGAATTTTTGACTGCATGTTGTTTTTTATGACGAGGTTTTCCCACTGTAAAAAGCCGGCTGTTCTTCTTTGGCGAGGAGTGTATGGGGGTCAGTTTCACCAATTCGGAGGAGGAAAGGATAAATTATTCAACATTGTGGTTTGCGGTGACTAGACTTTGAGTGTTATGGAGAATAATTCAGTTCCGTTCACGTGAGCGTGGATGCTCAGCTGCCTTAACATTTTATTTATTAATTTCTAGTCATTTTCCTCTTTATTTTGCGCTGAAAATAATTCCGAAATTATGCTCTTACAAAGGCAGCTTGCCCAACCGAGGATGTCGCAGTTTTGGCTGAAACTGGGTGAAAACTGTGCACTCCGTGATTATTGATAGCTGAGATCTACATCGTATAATGTGAAGTCTTGGTGATTACACCATAACTTAAAGATGTTACGTTTTCCTCATAGTAAACGGTAATTTTTATTGCAAGGTTAATTTAGGCATTCGTTCGTTATTACTCAAACACTGGAGAGTTGTACATAAAATAACAACACATCAAGCGGGCTTCAGTGACGTCTATTTTCCTCTCATGCATACTTCATTTTAAGACGTTGCAGTCGCTTTTACAAGATGTTCCAATGAATTCCAAAGCGCGAACTGCCCCGATGATAATTTGTGTACGGTTTATTATCTATGTATATTCTTCTGAAGGGAGGCACAGGGATTTGGGGTTGATACCATAGCTCGGGCAATCTTGGAGCATTTTAAGTTCCTGTTAATTTTTCCCCAGGTCTTGCCAGTGTTGGGACTGAAAGCAATGTTGGGACTACTGCCTACAAAGCTGTATAAAGCAAAACTTCATGAACAACGATGAAACAGTTGCGGAATGCTCACCGTTTGAAATTTCGTAAAGCCGATTCGTTCTATCTGAAAAGACGCTGGACAATTTTCTACTGAAGCCAATGGGAACCATCCATTGAAAATAAAATGAGATCTCTTGCTTGAAATCACTCGAAAAGAGAAGAACTGAATTGATAGCGACCATGCTGTGTGGAGTTTACTGAAAAGAGTGCAAACATTACATTCTTCTATTTTTATTCATTAACAATATGAGAGTGCAAATACACTCGACGCTATTTTAATGTTTACAGTGGACAAGCTGATAAGAGTATTAAATGGAGGTGAGATAAAACGAAATTCGCTCATTAAACGCCCCTCACTAAATTACTTCACAATTGATTCTACAAGTACCAATAGTACTATAAACCATACACTTTAGTCAACAACATACTTTGACGGTAAACTCAATTTATATAGAAATGAAGAGTTGAAAGCCTGTGGGCACAGTCACTTAAGTTCACTTGAAAAATCTTATCGAATAATTTCTCGGGGTAAAATTGCGACATTTAGCAACAAAATAATCAATAAATCACGCAAATCTGTACCCGTACACTCATCACCTTTATTGCTTTAGGGGTTTTCAACAAACACGTGAACATGCAACAAATGCAAAGTTTTGCGCTGGGCTTTCTTTTATATTGGACGAAATCACTACCTAGCAATATCGCATCTACAGCGAAAATCGGTTTCACTCATGAGGTGTCAGTTTAGGCTACCATCTCTGCTCACCAAGCGGAGGATCCAGCAAGGCTAGGAAGTTAGTTAGGCTAGGATATTTACACCTATATGTTAAAAAGACACTTTCTGTTGTGAGCTTTGTCATTTAGGAAGATAGGGCAATGGTTAAGGCATCATTAAAAGATTGCTTGTTGGACTTTCAAGGTATGGTCATGTTATAAAGCTGGAGGTTTTTTTCACTAAACAGACAAACAGGTTTTAAGTCAGTGGTCAGTGATTCTTCCAGGGTAATACTCATCAGAAGGGAAGAGTTCACTACTATCACCTACTGAAAATTTCCAACTGCAGATAGCGAAGGCTTCTGAAGTATCGAACAATGAAATTCATTCCGGTGTCTGGAAATTCATTATGAGGATCGGCTGAAAACCGTGTTACCTGATAGAAACAAAAAGTATTACAGCGTCATACAGTAGCCCGGGTATGTTTTGCTCTCCCTCGGCAGGTGTGTACTACGAATCTGATGAAGCTGGAAGTATGGAGGCTGGATATTTCCCGTTGGGAGTTTGGACCTTTTTCAGGCAACTCCGAATTCACGAGGTGAAACTACTGGCAAGAGGAGTTATTTGGCTTATGTTTAGCGATAGCGATACCGTCAGCAAAGCACTGACCTCGAAGCTGCTGCCCAGAAACTGAAAACTGACTAAGATGCATCATTCTGCTCACATGCCACAAAACACGGCCAATTTTGTGACAGCTAAAATACTTCCTAGTTAACTGCAGGCTAAAATGGAGACTTGCGATAACTGTATTATAACCATATTGTCAGAAGGCTCCCGTTTCTTGGACTGGAACCCCTAAATTTATCCATCCGTCATCATTTGTTTTTTAGTTCATCGCAAGCTCAAAAGATTTGGTAATTCGCCGTCTTACTTTTTCAATGAGACTTTGCTGCATATTTTTGCAAAGGTATTTCTACAACAATAGCCGGTCTGGTAGTTATTTCTGGAGGAAGGGTTTGACCAAGGCCAAATTGAAAAATACTGACGGTCGTCTTCGGTGGCTGGGCCTAGAATTATACGACTGACTTAGCCTGAGTTGTTTCGTCTAGGTATTTTATGCGGATCCGGTTACCTGATAGGAAACTGCTGAACACTTGAGAACGAGCAGTGAGAGATGTTGGTTTGTAAAACCTGATATTCTGATGACGCTGAACTTGATGAGAGTTTTGGAGCTCAACAACTAAAAAGGCTGGATATTGCATATTAAATTACTTGACGCTTTGAGAAAAGCAATGATAAAGAATTCATATACTTTCCGATTCCCCGGTAAAAATAGTAGCCTTCATGACTTTTAATTGTTTCTATGGCGGCAATTAACTCTTTCTATTATTAATTGTAGAAAAGCCACCATAAACTCATTTGCTGATAAGTTAAGTCTGCTTTTATGAAAAAATAACGTCGCATTTTACTCCACAGCTGCTTTATCTGGGAGTATCTACTTGAAATAAAGAAAACTGTAAGATTTATGGCTGCTGGCGATATTATCGGGAGAAGGTAGCAGGTTTCATTGTTGCAGTGTAGTTGTAAGTGATCCTATTAACAAGAAGAGATGGAAGGCTGCGACTTCATATAAGAGTAAATGTTGACGATAAATGTGTGAACGTTTTTAAGGAACGAACCGTGGTTTTCGGTTTCCAAAACGTCGGCCAACAAGAGGGAAGAAAATCCGTTACTCATAACTGAGAGTAAATTCCCGTATCAGTGAAAGAGTTTTCTCGGCACAAAAAGTGTAGTTTAGCCACAGAATGAATGAGGGGGAGAGTGCAGCCTTGTTGTTATGCTGCAACCTCGAATTATGGTTGTTCGTATACTTGTCCTTACGGTTTACCCTGTTGATGTCTACACATGCAGCTGAAACAGGTAGGTATTTGAGGTGTCGGTATCATCAAACTTTGTCGCTATAAGCCTAAAGAGTAAAGCAAAAGTGATGTTTCCAGAGGCATCATAATATTCAAAACTTTTTAAGCTGCATATATTGGCAGGTGCTTTAAGTTTACGGCACCGATCTCTTTTATTACATACTGAGCATGAGTACATCAAACTGTACTAGATAGAAACAGCAGTTATTGAATGGTTATTTAGGTCAGTAATAGTTTCAGGGAGCTGAACCAACAAAAGCGTAGAAGATATCTGATGTGAATTTTTTGACTGCTATTCACTTTTTGGGACTGAATTTCGGCTTAAACGGATAGTCTGGAAGCCGAAAGCGTTGCTGATGCCCTTAAA
>SJOL01008492.1:1346081-1363114 GCA_004794785.1 Opisthorchis felineus
GCTGATTTCGGAGTCCAACCTGGTTAGAAAATTTATTGCTTGAATTCAAAACTAGGAAGAGGAAATTGTGAGCCCAACCATGAGAGCAAATGCATAGCCGAAAGCATAACAGAGGAAAAGAAACTCTCACGATGATCTGAGGAGGAGAAGGAAGCGCTTGTTTACTCCAAGCAACAGCCTCCCAAATAAGACACTCACCAGCGTAAAATTGCTGCAGTAAAAGAGATTATTTTGCTGGAAGCACGTTAGAATCAGTCGGCTACATGCTTTCTGCAAGCAAATTAAAATTTTGCATCGTGTAGCGATACACAAGAATAAACTAATAAAAACCATTGTGGCCACTCAAGGAAAATTGTTACTTTTTCAAATCACATGAATACCCATATAACAGGTACACATATGACAGACATCCGATGGGCAAATGTTATGAACCAACTTGTGAAAAGGCTTTTTGTGACAGTTGTCGGCTTACAGTCTCTTGTCACGCTCGTAACCACCATCTTCACTTTTAATCAACCCTAAATAGACCCTGGAGTTTACTGTAACTTCAGAAATGTTTTCATTCTCATATTTAAGATGGTATTAGTTGCCCCTCCACCTAACTGGCCATCATTACTTGATTAATGTAGAGCTACCCAGGTCACGTAACCGTAACTTGTAGTATGAGAAATGCGCAGGAAATTGTGGATGACATGACCGCTTATTGCCTTGTGGTTTGTACGGCAGATGCTTTACCGCGTAGTGCATAGCGCTTCATGCTAACATCCAGAAAAATTCCGGCACAATATTTTCTTTCGCTTGCTCACCTGTCCTGAGGCTGTAAATAAAACACTATATGCTGGGAAAGTAACAAAGGAGATTAGGTAGAGTAGCCAACACACGTTGCGTGTCTCTGGTGGCTGGAGTGTCAACACGTTCGATTTTTGTCGCCAGAATCAAAGTGCTCACTGTGTTTGACACGTATTTATTGCTCGCAAACTTAGGGAAGCAAAATCAATCTGTCGATTGACGGTTTCTTTACGCCAAATTATAGCATGTTGCATATATCAGGAATTTAAGATGATGACGAGTTAGTTGATCAAGGTCGTTCAATGCTACTACGGTTTGACTGGCGCCGCCCAGGAAATCCCAAACTTCGGGTACATATTTTGACTGATTTCCTTGCTGGATTAACATGGTCAGGCCACTGAATGATTATCTATTTTCACGAGTAAATCACGCCACATCAATTTACAACAGAGCTACAGAGCTACAGCTAATATAAATGCCATACTTAGGCGCCAATTACTACCTCAGTGTTTTGTTGCAGCTTATTTGACTAAGTTGACGTTTGGTCTCGATATTCTAATAAACTCTAACCCATGGGGTAATCAAAAGCCAATCTTGCTACTTTGGCATTTTAGCGAGTATCGGTAAGTAGCCTAAATCAGACAATATTTCCATGTATTAACTGCTTTCGCTTCTACTGAAATACTAATTTGTCCCCAAGCGTGACTAGCTAAACCAGTGATAAATTTCGACACGCTCAACGAATTTTACGCAGCAGAGAAATAAGAATTTCTATATATTCTATGGGTTTGAAACGATTCATGCAAAAAGAACTGAACTGAACTGAACTGACGCACTTCAGCGAAACGTAGAAACGCCAAAAGTTTCCGAAACCCACAGCTAAGCCTGATCTAGGTAAATTATCAAAATAATCTCCGCTTCAAAGTTTATAAACTTCAATTATGTCAGCCAATTTAAATAGATTGTCAATGAGAATACTATTTGAACTGTTTTATATGCACTTAAAACCGCTGATTGAATAATCTCTCGCCATTTCTGCTGGGGTGCCATTCTTTCGCTGATGTGTATACTGAATTCACTTATTGTAGGAGCTCCAAAGAGAGCGCTTCATGGTGAGTGTTTCCCCGCAATTCATGTAGCTAAGATATAGATGAGAACACGGGTTAGTGAATTGAGTTCCTAAACGATCTGAGGCTGCGTTGGAGCTGGCCGTATGCATGCAAATCTAATACACACTTCGAAAATTGTAGAGGTGCCTCTTACTGTGGGATGTTTAAGTGACCCTGAACAAAACCTCTGGCCGACCATTATTTCCCTCTTTTTCGAAGAGGATCTGCTGCTTTCTCCCGGGATATACGGACTGGATCAAATCGAACGAAAACCTTACGCTGTGATTGTTTAACGGTTGTCCGTCACAGTCAGTGTCCATGTATCAATAAAATCCAGAGTCTTCAATGGCTCAGAAGCCAACTATAGTGCGTAGCAGCATATAGAGTGAGACACCCAAGCCATAATCTCTGTGAATTTGGACTAAGCCAACCCCATAGCCAAGTAAGTCAGACCTTTAGTTTGATGATATATTGCAAGTCCTACTATTCTCCATCTTGCCAACCGGACTAAGGCGTTGAAAGCTTGAGGTGGATAACTCCGAACTAATCCAAATGCGCAGCACAGACATCCGCGATTATTCACAGAGACTTAATGCTCATAGAGAAGCATAATTAAACAAAAACAACCTGGGACCTGGAAAATAATTACCTTATTGGACAGGGAGAATATTCATAGAACTGAGCGGCGGACAGCATTGGTTGCCAGAATTTCAAACTTTAATGTACTGGCATTGTGGACTTGTGCAAGCGTAAAATGGCAGAACTGAAAAGGCTCTCTGCAGTCGACAGCAGAGCAGCATTTTCAAGCGACTATCGACTGGAACACGGAGTTGAAACCTCCATGTACCACTCAGTTGAGGATTAGGAAAAATGCAAGTCCAACTCACAAAAGACTTTCCTTGCAAACTTTCTTAGGGCGAATGCGTCCACAAGGCGTGTGTGGCATTCGGCTGTCAAACGTCATTCAGTCAATACCAGCCTGCGGCTGTTTTCTTTCTGGAAGAACTCGGTGCCCGAGTTGGCGAGGATAAAGTAACTTGAAAAAAAAACACCGGCGTTCCTTGAGTTTGGTTCAGTGGTTGAAAATGATTGCCAGTTTCATTGCAAATCGCCAAGGGGTTAATAATGGTGGGGTCTAATTGGCTACATGAATTCACCGGGGAGGAAGATTGTGGACATGAACAAATTATTGGCTACGTTATCACCCTACTAAAGGATATACAATACATTCTCCTTACCACAGCGATGCACGGTGGTCGATAGGATACAAAATATTCGCTTGGTCATGTCAAGTTGCGTTACCCTGAGAAAACCACACTCTCGGGGGAAACCCGAATGATCTGTAAAGACTGTCTGAATCAGCTCTACGGGTTAAGTGGCTTAAAAGTCGATTACACTTGAGATACATGGGATGAAGAACTCGGAGAGGGGGTACCGATCTGACGAAGGTCGTGCTGTGATTTCACCCGCTGAGCAGAATACGGCAGATTTAGCAGAGTACTGAAGAACCCGGTAAACAAATCAGCCAAATGGCTATTCCGTAACGGAAAAGGAAAACATACAGACGGATCATGTCCCACGATTATTCACTTGCCGAAGAAACATCACGAGAATCCAAAGCTTGCACAAATCGCTGCCATCTTAGAGTTAATGGTTCACTGAATGAAGATCATAGACAAGAAATAACTGTCTGTGACGTTTTTTAGACTTTCGAACCGGTCATAGGCACGAAATAGTAAGGGTGTATTCGCTGTATGGGATACCAATTCCTCCACACAGCTCTACTCTCCGTCGGGCATCGAATAAGATTAATCAGAACAAACGCCGCTGCGTAGAAAGCAGAGACGTATAGACGATCCTATGGAATCTGATGAATTGCGACTTTGGAAGCATAAAACAAAGAAGCCATCAAATCACCAGTCCACGTGTTCAAAAATGACAAATTTTATTGTCAGTTTTTTCATCTAATTCATTCACTACCATAGGCTGAGTATGTTTTGTGGGGCTAAAGAATACCAACATAGCATCTTTAATCAAGAGAAAAGGAAGCACAGGGTAGGCAAGTACGTAATACCGAACCAGCACGCTCTGTACTGCTGGCAGTTTCCATGACATATCGGAGGAAAGCAGACATTTTCAGTGAAGTCGTTCCGGAGGTACAGTGTAGTCTCCGGAAAGGCTGGAGCACTAGTGATTTATTTTTCTCAGTGAGGCAAATACAGGAGCGAATACAAGCACCGCCTGTGGAAGTACGTCTACAGATGTTAACATTACCACGTCGGTTAAATGAGGCTGTGTTATGGAACCGAAGTCGTTCCGCCTGTAGCTGACTACATTATACCCCGACGGGTTTATCAAATCAGAAAATTATGTAACTCTTGTAATCTCATTTTATTCGTGTAATTTATTCGTTTGCTCACTTCAGAACCTTCTGCCTACTTGTTTCAAAGGTCTGCATCTGTTTACGATAGTGCTCCACTGGCAAATTCGGAAGCAAAATCGCAGTGTTTGGTCTTATTACCTGCGTGGTCTAAGTACAAATATTCCGAAACCATTTACAACTTACGAACCTTTTATTGCATGGTACAAAGTGGTGCCAGACATGGAGGTCACTGATGCCTCCTACGTCGGGAGCACGCTGACCATAGACCGAATGATCGATGTGGAGTTGGGCTGGCGGATACCAAAAGATTAAAATCACATTCGGATGACCTAAAAAGTTCTTATGGCGGTCAGAACTCGCCAAAAGACAAAAAGTCGCAATGCAATATACTGTCGTCTTGTTTACACTTTTGTATGGCAGAG
The DNA here is from genome assembly GCA_004794785.1 of Opisthorchis felineus. Lineage (NCBI taxonomy): Eukaryota > Metazoa > Platyhelminthes > Trematoda > Opisthorchiida > Opisthorchiidae > Opisthorchis > Opisthorchis felineus. The sequence continues at coordinate 1,350,785 of SJOL01008492.1, forward strand.
ACACATGGACAGCATACTGGCGTCATAGCCGAAACCTCGATCGATTTTACCTGCATTGTCTGGGGAAGAATATGTGCGCTCGTTGTTGTGACGGGATCTTGAATACCAAATCCAGTCAGCCGTACGAAATCTTCAGCATCTTAACTCGAAACCGATTGCGCTGGCCAGAGGATCGGAAAGCGTAGCAACGGGCCGCGTTTCCAAATAGCTTTAGTGTGTGCGGTTGAAAAATAGTCTGCAAAGCCCAGGAAGTTAGAAGTAACCATAAACGGACAGAACTTGGGTGAACTTGAGAAGCACTTATATGGACTTTATGCGATGAGAAAATCTGGTGCTGGAGAGAGGCTTCTGGCGATAGCCATACCCGTGGGTGTGGCAGCGGGTCGCTGCACTGCATGCACTTGTAAAGTAGCCATTTACAAGTGACAAGCGACGAGCGCATCAACACCAGCACCGGTTAACTTATGTAGCTGATTAATCTATCTACAGTAGCAGACTAGTGTCCGTGCAAGAATTTCGTGCCACTATACGTGTGCGCTTATATTCAATGCTCCAATCACCGTTTACAGGCAAGTCCATACAGGGCGCTAGCCATTTTCATTTTCTCAGATAGGCGATATAACTTCCACCATCTTGCGCTTGTTGGAAAATATTACTTCGAACGTTCCAAACAAAATAGCACGTGAGGCTTTAGAGTTTCCGGAAAATGTCTGACTAACTGATCAAGATAAACGGTTACTTGAGCTAGCAACTTACTCTCGCACAATAAAGCGGAAAGTAGGGCAGCGAAACGTTAGCTGTTTCAAGGTTCGAACAGTAAAATCGTTATGCGTAAAACGGGAAGTTAACGACTTTGCAGCATATCTGCTGCTTCCACCTAACAGTCCGAGCAAGATCGAAGTACATAAATAGTTATAAAGTCTCTCAGATTAAAAAGTGTAAAGTAAACAAGCACGAACTAATGGAGAAAAACAACACCAACAAACATAAACAGTTTGTACTGTGTGCAAGCAAGTTGTACCAAAACCACAGAACCATGTTGTCGGGATAGCCGCAAGTCCGCTGTTTACAAAGCAGCAAACAAAAAATAAGAATTGGGTAGGTGATTTCCTCGCTACATCGTCTGTATAATTCTATTCAGTTTTTCTTCTGCCAAGTGGAGCCAACACAATTTTTTTCCTGCTTCAGCAAAGCAAGGTATGTTTAGAGAAACAGAATAGTCTTTAGTATTGAGCCTCATGTTGTGGGTTCGTGGAACGTTTTACTAAATCTTATTGATAAGATTACTAAAGGGGAAACCACTGAGGAACCAATTTCCTGCCTAGCACAACGCAGTTCGGAAAAAACATACAGAAAGACTGATTTTGGGGTTGGACTTTAAGCGTTGCAATGTGGCTACCAAGAAAAAATGATCAGATTGTCCCAATTAAATTAGAAGACAATGCGTTCCATTGGAGCACTACATTCTTGTAATTAATCTTGAAGGAACCGTTGGAATCACTTGAAGTTGACTGGATTTGACTCCCTGTTGAACGTTGGAATCATCACTGCCATAATAGTTATTCGACCCCACGCGTTTTTTCGTGGGTAGAATACAGTAGTTTGCATCAGGACGAAGTTCCAACATCATGTTAATTCGACCACCCGTAGGCTATCGAAATCCGGGTAAACTGTTTTGAAAATTGCATTTGTAAATTTACGTCAATGTTATTTTGGTTCTGCATTGGTATGGGTATCTCTGAGAGAATTTGCGATAAAAACAATAAGATAGATCTTATTCTGAGAATGTATGTGATAATTATTGCATCCCATGGATCAAAAACAGCCTTCTGAAACAGATCTCTTGTGTTGCCACGGTCGACTGGTTTGAACCGTTTGCACGTTTTATGCGTCTACGGTCCAGATCTAGTGTTAACTACCAACCGCCTAGGTCAGTGTACACCTAGAGACACAAAAGTACGTGATATACTGTGATGAACTGTAAACAGGCAGTGGAATGATCTCATTTCATGATGTGAGATTTTGGTTTGTGCGCAGAACGAACCTTACCAAATGAAGTTCCGTTCCAGTTTTCAAGAACAGGACCAGATAGAAATAAAGTGATGTGGACATTGCGTACACAGTACCAAACGCAATAATTTTGTACGTCTGACTTCTTGATATTAAAGTGGACTATAATTCCTAAATATTCTTCAAAGCATCAAAAAGTATGTTTTGATATATTCCTCTCTGGTTTTACTATGTTTTCTATCCCTTATCTACAACATAGGTTTGATCAATACAAGAAACTCTGTACGGGAAGCTAATAGACATTACGTGCAGCTAAGCGCCGATTTCAGCAAATAACATCATGTCAGATCATGTAACCGCTGAAAAACAAAATTTCAAGTGCATGAAAACCAGATATTATAAATATGCTCATTAAACCTTTAAATCGAGATTAATTAGTCAGCGACAGGTACCTTGTCAGTGTGAATCCCTTGATATACGTTAATGAGGGAGGGGAAACATATATCCTCTGGGTGTCTTCCGGTTACTTTAGCAAAGACATGTTGCGGCATATACTGTGACTGGGGTACACAGAATAAAATGCGAAGACGTTGGAGAAGACAATACATATGTACAAAGTGTAAAGGAGAGCCAGGTATATGTGAGTGATTGCATGACCTGTTCAAGTAACAGTATAAAAAGTTATAACAGTGAGAATTTTAGTACCCGGTTATTACTGTTAGGCCAAAGGAAGCTTCTGTGCATAGAAATAAAACTTCCCTCAGTGCTTTATTTCGGAGGCCAGTGCTTGTAACACCGGATTACACATCGTCACTTTTAACACGAAATCCTCGAACACATCACACATAACATTCCACGCGTCATCTGCCAAAGGTGGGCGTAAGGAAAATCAACTCAGTCCTCGTCACGTGATTTATATATGAGTTGTTCTTCAAGATGCTGAGAGCTGGATACAGATAATGTGTTTGTTGTACAACGTCATGCAAAACGCTTCGTATAACCCCATCGCACATTGTGTAAACAGTGATAGTGGAGTTCAAGGGGCAGAATTGATGGTCTTTAATCTGGAGACCACAGATAAGATTGATGAATTCGAACGTATCAAGGAGGCCACGAGTTGGTTGTTTCGAAGCATTTCCGAACGGACTAATTGCCATTTGATAAGAAGAGGACATATTTCATTTGTTTTTACTGTTTTCAATTCTTTTTAGAATCCAAGGTGAACCTATGCTACACAAAAAAATGGCAGTCAGTTCATTATTGTAGGGATTCAACCAAAGCAGGAAATAATTTAATTCTCTCCAATAAGACCCTTGCCAATATAAATCAGTCTGATGTAAAGAACAGTTTATCGTATGCCCGAAACAGTTTTTTGTTTTGGCTCATGGGTGTTCGTGCAGAATTCTGAACGGTAGAAAATTACGTGGGTCATGATTTTTCCGCGAAGTAGAATGATTGAACACTGATGGAGACCTCAATATTTCAAGGTAGCTATTAGTTGGTACGGATGGGCAAAACACCAAACCCGAATAGGCGAGTCGAAAATCGATAGTGTTGACGCTACTGTTACCCGAAGATGGGAATTTCATTGACGGAATGAAACACTCATATGGATTACTGTTGAACTTGGTGCCTGCTTCCTCATGGAAAACAAACTTTGTTCATCTAGCTGGTCTCCGTTCGTTTTGTTTTGTCCTTTGGTTTCGTTAACAAAGAGATCATCATTCCACCACAGCAAGATGTTTCGAGAATTACAGCAGTTAACCAGAAGGATAATCTACACCGTAACCATTAATTAAAAATCGTACATGCTTAGTTTGTGTACCAGCACGCTGTCATCAGCATTATCCTCACTGACAGCAATATACCAGTAGTAAATACTGGTGAGAAGCCTACATTAACGGGATTGACGTTGCGCCACTTGCGAACCCCATAACAAATGAGCCCACCATACTGCAGGAGGTGAACTTTAACAAAGCGGTCCAAATAGCAAGTGACGGGTTACTCGTTTGTACCAACTTGACTGTTAGACCTACCATCAGCAAGGTTGTTTTCATAGAGAACGAAACGTGTTGTTTGTCGTCATGATTCTCGACAGCTGTATACAACTAGTTGATGTTGGAGTACTACCGGAAATTAGAGAGATCCAGTGAACAGCAGAAGCAACCGTGGAACAAGACATGGGATAAAAAGGGACACTCTCTCTTGGAAAGCGATCGAGAACAAGGAGTATTCGCCCTCAGACAGCAGTGAAACAAACACATTTGAGTATTGTGTAGGAGTAGAGAATAAACCGGCATTTTTTATGAGCCTTATCAATTGTAGGCCCACTGTACAACAACAGACGAATTCTAGCTGGGTATTCCGACTAGGATGTGATGGCATGTTAGCCACTGAGGCAGATTACATGCCATATTCCGTAGGATTTCTAGTCAGGTATAACCAGAATAAGAAAGACCTCAGCTGCGAAGGCGCAGTTTGTCTGTCTCTGCTCTCACTTTCTATCGCCGTGCCACATTCTGCTGTTCGCAGATGTGTCATCAGAAATGACATGAAATAAAAGGAGCGATTTCAGAGTGGACGATGGCTTGATATGTCTCATTCATCTTGCCAATTTTCTTTCTTTGCATCCCGGGGTTCTGATTGGGCTTTGCACCATCTCGTTGGGTGTCTGTTGCGGACATCTATTAATTGATACGCTGTTACATTTGCCTTGCACACAAGGCGTTGTGACTTTAACAGAATTCGCCTTCGATGCAACAGGTAGCGCAATTCTACAAACCTTGTTCGCAAATTTATAATTCGCGCATCGGCTTCACCTGTCGCAGTGAAATCGTAAGCAGTGCGGCCGCTAATATTCGTCAACCAATAACCATTCTCAAATGCATCAGCTTGAATTCTCAAAGAAAAGCAAGAGTATTGAAATTGTCAAAGAAGTAACCTGAATTTAGAAGGTACAACAGGTAACAAGAGGCCACTTTCAACATCATATACAAGGTATGTGGTGCAGACTGACGGCCGTAATGTGATCAGCGTAGTTCAGTTCTGCCGGTCTCTGCACATACAGTTTTAATTTCAAGGATTTGGGTCTTTCAGATAGCCTCTTTTATAAATGGTAAATCTGAACAACACAGAAGATAGAATTCAAGAGTGTTCTGTGTGCGAAAAATCCTGTGAATTTTTGGGTTTTAAATTTTGAACCATCAATAAAAGCGTTATTTGGGCACACTGCTTTGAGAGCTTAGCACTAGATTAACTTAAGTGAACGAGACCTCTTCCTCCGAGAGGACGTCATGCAAGATGCCGGTCGAAAAGTGAAGTGACATGGATTCTGTGACTGAAGGATGAGTGGCGTTAAATTTTGTCCATGTCCGAGTTAGTCACAGTGTTACTTAGTAGTTCATGGCCGAAGAGTTAATTGTTCAAAGTACTTGCCGATAGGTTGTGGGTTAGAAACTCCCTCGGGTTTCGTGAGGTGCACCCTGCTGGCTTTTAGGCATAGACTGGATGCACTTACTGAACAAAATCTCCGTTGGAACGCGAACCGCCAGACACTAATGGCATTTTGATGAACGATGGAAAATCACTGAACAAGTAGGCTGTTTGATACAAGATAGTACGTTAAGTTGGCTGCTGTCTTGTTGAAAAGATGACTGATTTTGAGGACAAAAGTTGTCTACTGACAAGTCACAGAAGTAGCCTGCAATTTTGAAGATGAGAGTGATAAACTCAACCAACAAAGCATTCATTATGAAATGACGGCCTACACACACTGATGCTATAAAGTATGCTGATAGTAAGCGTATATACACACCACATATATTGACGCTTATATGTGGGCCTCCGAAGTAAAAATATACCGTTTGTTTTATACCACCTGATGTAATGTATAATTTATATCCTGCTAATTCAAGCCATCCTTGTAGGGTAACGAGAGTTACGGTCTAAGAAACTGGTTTTCACCTCGTTTTTTTCAAGCCTTATAGTTGAGAATGTTCACAGCACAGTATAGAGAAATGCATGAAGAAAACCAAACTCAACATCATATGGTGTGGTTATACGATATACTGCTTTTTCTAAGTGGGACCTCGATAAAAAGCACGGTACAAGTGAACCACCTTGATGTCCTTAAAAATAACTGAAACTATATGAGTCCTCTTCCAAGGTCGGCATACTTCAGGCGTGGAATTTGACAAACTGTCTCTAAGATGAGTACATTTTGTCCTCATTAGCTTTTGCACACGTGATAACGCTGACCAGTTGGTTATTTTCTGCTGATTAGGAATGATGGTCATGTCGTTATAACATTCTAGATGAATCTTCATTGTACTTCATATCTAGACCCATTTGGTACGTTCTGGGATGTGAAATCTTTTGATTTCTCGAAGAGGTTGCCACGATATCCCAAGATACGTCTGTCACAACTTTTTTTACCGCATTCAGCTGATCATGTGACACAGGAAAATTGACGCTGTTTTTCATTAATTACAATTGTGGTTTTGACACAAAGAGGTGGGGGTATTTAGGACTATAGGACAAAACATGGAAGCTTTCGTTATCAGTCATTTATTATGACGTAGCAGACAAAACCCTTTAACCAGCATATATGATTGGCCGACTTCCAAAAGAGAGCTGACACCCAGCAGTGTTGGTGTTCCAGGAGGGCTGCATATGGTAGGTGAGCCAAAAGTGGTTCGAATGGAGCCGAATCCGATCTTATGTATAAGTCGCCGATACCGATGTAAACCATGGCGAGTTTCGACTGGAAAGAACGTAGAAGCTTGTTTTGATCACAGTCACCCTGAGCATAGTGGCATAACCATGAGCACCAGATTTAGTTTTTAAAAGCCGATTGATCCACTTTGCAACAGGTTGCTGCACCTCCCTAAATAAATTGTCATAATAAAACTTTCCTACTGGTACCCGTTACCACGTCACATAAGTGCAGATAATTAGTCGGGAAGTAAACCTGTGTTTGGGTGACTACTGGTGTAAGGAGGAAAGCCCTTCCCTGCAGAGTAAATTACTAGAAAAATGCCAACTAAATGGTTGCAGACTATTGGACAGGAAGGTTAAACTCTCATTTGCACGTTGTTTTTAACAACGGAATATCCATCTTCTTCTCGAACGCGTCTTCTTGAACTCTCCTGGATATTCATTGACTATCGCACAATTGCAAGCAAAAACTGCAAAGTGGTTCCACAAATTCCGTAATAAATCCCACCTTCCATTAGATCAAGGCGAAGTTACGAGAACACACATACTACTCGCATGCGTCATCAGTAGTACCCACCGTTACACACCTTCACCCTTTAAAGGTTGCTTGCATGCCACTGATTTCCATTTACCTCCGTTGGGTCGGCTCCGGCAGCTGGTCTGTTCGGCAACTCTTCGGGTGTATCATGCCACTTCCGAAGCTGAGTCCCATTTACTCTTTTCGATCCCCGACCGTCTTGAATTGTATAGACGTTCCCCCGGCGGTCGGTAACGACAAACGGACCTTGCCATCGGCTGCCCAGCTTCCGCGATCCCAGTCCACTCCTTCCAGGATTCTGATGATCCTTCCACTTAACCTTCGCGCCTATGGGGAATGGTCGTGCCTTTCTACTTGCCGTTTTCTGTCTAGTCCTTTCCTGAGCGGCGGACAAGTTTTCTCGAGCTTTCCTCCTTTCCTCTCCTAGCTCCTCTGGAGACAAGTGTGTTGCCGGCCATAACCCAATTTCCTGATCAACTGGAAGGCGCGGATGTCGACCGTACATCAGCATGAACGGGGACTTGCCTGTGGTTGGCTGTATGGAAGCCCGATGAGCGAGCAACACCATCGGCAGGTTCACTTCCCAATCACCTCCTTTGGCCGCTAGCCACTCCTTGATCGTTCGGTTATTGCGTTCTGTAAGACCATTTGTTTGCGGGTGATATGGTGCCGTCCTCAGCCGTCTGATGCCCAGCTTCTGCAAGCAACTCCTAAACTCTTCGCTCTCGAAGCAAGGCCCTTGATCCGTTAGAATCATTTTTGGCACCCCGTGGTTGGCCACGATGTGACGCATTACCACTCCGCTGATTGTCGTCGCCCGTTGGTTTGGCACGGCTGCCGCCTCGACCCACCGCGACAGGTGTTCTGTCATCACCACGATATACTGATTTCCACTGGTTGTCACCGGAAAGGGGCCCATGACGTCCACAGACCATAACTCGCCGATTTCTGATACAGGAATGGGTTCCATGGGATTGGTTACCCCTGTCGTATCCCCTTTCATCAGTTGGCACCGCTTACAGGACACCACATAATCCATCACCTCACTTCTCATCCCGGGCCAGTAGGCCCTCTGCCGAAGTAAGTCGTATGTCTTGGTGCACCCTGTGTGTGCCATTTCGTGGCATTCGACGATCAGCTTCCTTCTCAAGACGCGAGGTATTACGGGCAGCACAACATCAGAATCAGTGTCGTTCCAAGAAATTATGCCAGCCTCACTCAGACTCAATCTATCAAAGTGACTCTGGAACATTTGCAATTCCTTGTCTCCGTCTCCGTTCTCAATATTCCGTCCATCCAACAAGGAGGCTGCAACCTTCCGTAACACAGGATCCTGCCGTTGGAGTTGCACCAACCTCCCGGGATCCAGTTCGACGACGAGGCTATTGGCACCGATCATGATCCTGGGGGCCTCATCTTCAGCCTCTGGTCTTGACAGCCAATCAGCCAGGTGATTCTCCTTCCCTGGCACGTGCCGGATCGTAAAGTCGTACTCTTGCAACCGGAGTGCCCATCGCGCGAGCTTTCCGCGAGGATCTCTGGTGGTCCTGATCCACTCCAGGGGTTTGTGATCAGTCTCGACATGAAATCTTTGTCCAAGCAGGTATGGCCTCCACTTATCCAGGGCCCAGACGATCGCTAAACATTCTTTCTCAATAGTCGAGTACTTCTGCTCAGCGTTAGTCAGGACGCGACTGGCATATTCGATAACTCCATGCCTCTGCTTCAGGACAGCGCCGATACCGCGGTCGCTAGCGTCCGTTGCAACAGTAAACATCTCTCCGACCCTGGGCAGTTTGAGGGTCAGTTGCTGATCCAGCATGCGCGCTTTGACACGTTCGAAAGCCTCGTGTGCTTCCCTGGTCCATTCGAACTTCCGATTTTGCCCAAGCAAGTCGTACAGTGGAGCAGCAATCGTGTTGAAATCTTGGACAAACCGGCTGTAGTATGCTGCTCGCCCAAGAAACTGCCGTAGGGATCGCTTGGAATTGGGAACAGCACAGTCCTCGATCTTTGCCAGTTTTTCTGGCAGTGGGCTAACCTCTCCGTGACCCACTTTATGCCCCAGCAGTGTCACTGAACTCCGAGCGAGCTGTGTCTTGGCTTCATTTATCCGCAGGCCCGCCTCCCGGATACGCTTCAATACGGCCTTCAAATGAACTGCGTGCTCTGGTTCCGAATTGCTGTACACAACGATATCATCCCCGTACACGGCAACATTCTGTAGACCCTTCGTTAAACGAAGCATCAAGCGCCGGAATGTGAATGGTGCTCCCGACAAACCAAACGGCATCCGTCTAAATTGATATTGGGTGTCCCCAACGGTGAACGCCGTTTTCTCCCGGTCCTCCGCCTTGATAGATAGTTGCCAATATCCGGAACGCAAGTCGAACACCGTGAAATATCGGGAATGCTGGAGGGAATCGAAAATATCCGCCACCGAAGGGACAGCTACAACCCGATTTACGGTCAGTTCGTTCAAACGCCGAAAATCCACGCAGAACCGATACTTTCCATTTGCCTTCTTTACAAGCACAACCGGGGAGTTGTATGCACTGTTGGCCTCCTCAATTATGCCATTTTTCAACATCTCCTGCACTTGCTTATGGACCTCCTCCCGTAGATGGAGCGGCAGCGGACGGGGTCCGTAAGGTCGAAAGCATTCAGACGAGAGCGGAATTTCGTGTTCAATCCACGAGCAGAAGCCAAACGGATCCTCTTCGCCTGTGAACAATTCGGAGTATTCCTCGACCACGGATTGTACTGACGGCATGTTACAGGACGGAAGCTTTCGGACATGCAGCTCGTTCACGGCAGTGCTTGGGTAACCTTCAAGCTTGACTGCGCCATACTTGGTCACCAGTTTTCCCCGCTTGAGATCAACCACGGATTCTGTGCCCCTGAGAAAATCTGCTCCCAAAATTGTCTGCTCAATGTCTGGGCTGATAAGGAACTCGTGCTGCACGGACCTGTCGCCTAGGCGCATTGAGTGCATTGACAATCCGTCAATTTTCAGTTGGTATCCACCCACTGCTCTTACGGCTAGCGCGCACGGTTTGCATACAGCTTCGTTCCCTCTCCGTCTCAGCGATACCCCTGCTCCCGTATCAATCAGACACAGCTCCTTCTTCCCGTCTATCTCGACAACGGCCTGTATAGTAGCCTGTGTGACTGCACTGATCGCAACCCACCCGGGAAAAGAGGAGTAGTCCAAAGTTTTATTATGTACAGGTGGTCGGGTATGAGGGCATTGATTCTTCCAGTGGCCATGCATGCCACACCTGTAGCATCGGCTCATTCGAGCGTGCCTCCGAGATTCCGTCTTGATTGCTGCAAGCTGTCCGGCAAGTTGGTCCACTTTGTTCTTCAGGTCCTCCACTGTTGACTCATCCCTGTTCTCCTGCGACTGCAACGTGGCCAGTGGCGCCTCGGCCAATTCCCGTGCCAGACGCACCAGGTGCTCCACACTCAACTGGCCAGTTGCTCTTGCCAACCGCAACTGGGCACGAAGCGCAGGGTGGACTCCCTCGACGAACTGTTCGGACAGCAACTGCTGGCGCGATACTCCGTCCAGTTCCGGCAAGGCCCGATCCAACAACTGCTGCAGGCTGGCGAAGAACACGGTCGGGTCACATCCAGGTCCCATGCTGGCCGTCTTGAACCGCCTCATAGCCTCCTGGCGGTCGGCCGGCGTGTCGAACTCCGCTGCAAGAGCTTCCTTCGCGGCGGCCCAGTCCATCTTCCGAGGGCCTCTTCTAGCCGCATCCAGGGCCGCCTTCGCCCGGCCTCTGAGGAGGGTCTTCAGTGCCGCCAACTTACCCCTGTCGGTCTCCAGTCCTGCCGCCTCCGCAACATCCTCGAAGTCCTCCAGGAAGGTCCGCACATCCCCATCCTCGAAAGGTTGTGGCCACGGGATCCTCATCCTTATCCTGGTCACGGCACCAAATGTAAGGAGTGAAACCCTTCGCTGCGGAGTTGTTTATTAGAAAACGCCAACTAAACGGTTACAGACTATTGGACAGGAAGGTTAAACTCTCATTTGCATGTTGTTTTTAAAAACGGAATATCCATCTTCTTCTCGAACGCGTCTTCTTGAACTCTCCTGGATATTCATTGACTATCGCACAATTGCAAGCAAAAACTGCAAAGTGGTTCCACAAATTCCGTAATAAATCCCACCTTCTATTAGATCAAGGTGAAGTTACGAGAACACACATACTACTTGCATGCGTCATCAGTAGTACCCACCGTTACACTGGTACTGTGATCTTTCAGTAGTCCAGTAGAGCCGAGCGGGCGGCAATCAGAATTGGGAGGTAACATGTATCAAACCACTCACTACTGCTTTCTTGCGGTTCAGGATGGGTAAGCTGCTGATCGACTGGTACATTGCTACCCCGGCATTTGTACACACGGGATGCACAGTTCCGTGCGGGTATGTTTGTACTCAACAGAGTAAGGACGCTTCGGGTGGCCCGCTTGAGCGCTAGAATTTTGCTGTGCTGCGCTTCAAATCCCATCAATTTTGTACAGACAGCAGTTCAGCAGTCTACTCTGCGAAATATTACAATTCTACAAGATTTGGAACTAGGAGTGCAGCTTTTCATACTTACGTGAATGCCACCGCAATGACGAACTTCCGGTCCTTTTCTATTTAGGGCAACATTTTTCAGCTGTTCCCATATGAGGGGGATACGACTGTCGAACACTGCCCTTATGTGACCCATTCAGGGTAGCTGGCTGTATATCAGAGTGCAGTCAACCTAGCTACTTATTTGAGAGGGCTGAGCTGTAAATTCAGATAATGCTTATCGGACAACTTACAGTATCTTCGGTTTAGCACCCTGGCCACACTGTAGTGAAGCTGACACGACAGCTCTGCAAACTGTGATCTTGGTGGTAAGGCGCAGTCTGTGAATACTTCAAAACGCAGTGCTCACCCTGATAATTCGGGCCCGTGGTTTACTATCGACTACTAGGCTCGCCACTTAGGTGACAAGAAGTGCCACAAGCTGACCTGACACCATTAATTCGAAACCAACCAGGAAGCTGACAAAAGACTTTTT
>SJOL01008492.1:1369393-1404983 GCA_004794785.1 Opisthorchis felineus
GAAATATTCAAAAGTTTTCCCACATTCCTTGAAAATGTGACTTTTCATATTGAACTAGAAATCGGATTTAAATACTTTGATTAATTCCTATACAGCTGAGAGTGTGGAAGTTGAAAAAGGTACGCGCAAAAAACAGAAAAAGTATTTTGTGTTTTTCGTACATTCAGACAATCACTATCATAAACTTCAAACCATTATCTCAAGTTATAAAAAACGGGGTCATAATGTTGATGATTAAATTGTTACTTAGATATAAAGATTAGCTTGTTTGCTCATATTTCATATCTATAGTAGGTGATTTCGCAAATAAGGCATTTTTAAAAAGAAAAACCTGTTTGCCTAAGTAAGTCTCATGTTTTAGGACATTTTGTGTAAAAATATTATTTACAGTATTATCAATTTTCTCCCATTTTTACGGAAGAACTCGGTATGTGCAAAATATAACATTTATTTCAAAATATGTCAACTGTAAGCTTATATATACGGAACACTTGGGGCTACCTTGTTCAGTCCTTCTCGAAGCCGCACTTCCCCAATTGAACCGTAGGCCGCATACTAAGCACTAGTCTGCAGCAGGCCAGAACCGGCAGCAGCTACCAAGATGAGCTGGAATTTTTTGTCTCAGTTAGACATAATGAAATGTACTATCTGGGGTGCTTGCCAAATTTCCACATGCACGCAGCGCAAGCGAGGTATCATGTCTTTGCTTTTCGGATAGTGCCTTTCACTTGTGGCAGTCGAACACCAACCAAGCCAAAAGTTATAGGATTTGCTTATGAAGCGCCATGTTACGCCGGTGCGGCCGTTTTTACATCCGGCAAAACTGGGTAAAAAAAGAAAACAAATTATTATGAAGCATTTCAAAGAGTTTCTAAGGTAGCCAGCTACCAGCATTATTGCAGTCGTTCAACTGAGACCAGTCCATTTTGTTTTGACTGAGGAAATCTCAACGCTTTTACATTGTCGATGACGCTGGTGGCTGCTGGCGGAGATAATTCCATCACTTCAAAATGCGGCCCTTGGGTGCAAAATAGAGTTCTAAGCAGGCGACTTTTAACGGTTTAGACAGTCATTGATGCTTTCACTTTGACGATTCCTGGTTTCCGACCTAAAAGACTGGCCAAATGTCATCCAGTACGTAGATTCCTTGGTTAGATTCCATAACATGCAGACCCATAGCATTGTTGACAGACTCAGCTGAACCATATACAACTTAGAGAGATGTATGCTTGAGCACAAGAAAAATAAAAGAGGCGGCAGTGTCAGGTATTTTGTTCTTGTGCTGGAACTATATCACCCATTTGGAAGTGTGGAAACATAAGCGGAGATTAGTAACCAGACAGTTCTGTTTAAGGGAAACTGATAAGAGTTCTTTGGTGGCCTGAGCTAACGAGACAGAATTATGTAATTGTGATCTTAGATAAAGAGTAAAAACAGTAAAAGTATGGTTAGTCTTCACTTATTGAATCCATTCAGGTAAGCACAGCTGATATATTTCACCGAATATGGTGGGTATGAGCAGTTGATTTCGGGTCGCAAAATTTCTCACCAGATGTAAGCGACCGTAATAAGTTCAGCTGTTTAGCCTTTATGAAGATTGATAACTAGTTGAGATGAGACTCATCCGGCTATGGAAGACCCGTTAGTCGGCTAAAGTCAAAGATGATTATAGCGAATCAATAGATGACAGGGTTTGGTTGGCAAATATGTGGTCCGGTGGGTTAGACAGAATAACGCATGACTGGTCTCTTATTCATGTCTATTTCACGAAGTACCAGTGGGCAAAGACTTGCCTGACCCACCGTTTTACGGAAAAACTACATTCCTGCTTCATTGTGTGGTCGCTAAGAGCTCCTGGGTTGATATCAGTGATCTGACGGCTCAAAGCATTCCGTAGACCATCCCACGTGTTATCACTTGAACAGCAAAGTAACGGTTAAGGCTCCTATGTGGATGAGATTTCCGGGAACTGATGACACATAAGCGATAAAATTCTGGGTCCATCAGCGGTTATGTACAAAGATCAGCTGATTCACTTGGCACTGGCACTGCGTCGGGCTGCGTGGCGCTATTTGGTTTGACGGTCATCTGGAGTACATGTTTGCCCCGTTAATGCGTGAAAGCCATAGCAAACAAATTTTCATCCTGATGCGGATTAGGTGCTGTCCCGTGGCTGACAAAAGAAGCCATGCAATTTACACTTCTATCAACTAATCTTAAAATGAGGACAGTCCTGTGGAAAAAAAGGTTGACCTAAAGACCGTTCAAATTTTAGCGCCAATCGGTAAGTTTACTTGTAATATCGTTGTTTGTTTCTACATTCTACACAAGCGTTTTGACCCGCACGTTTATGTAGGTGGTACCTTCCATCTGTTTTAATCCGGTACATAAATGCTTACAAACTATTTATAGAACTCACAGTTATATTCACATTCACTACATAAAACCCCCAAAGTACCCCTGAAACAAGACTAAAAAGCATACAAGGAGAAAAGCTGAAAACTGAGAAACTGAAACAGAGTAATAAGTTTAAAATAAATTGCATTCTGTGAAACACGATGAAGGTAGTATGTTGGTAAACATTTCTCTCGTTGATAAGCCATATGAAAGAATATTTTATTCAAATATTTGTCAGAAATTAATTTGGCACCTAAAAAATACCCTCATATTTCAAAACTGGAAGAAAGCGCCCTCGTATGTGAGCATTTCAGGACCACACTCCATCTAATCTGAGGTGTTGATGCGTCAAAACATGAACGGCAACCAACTAAATGAGCTACCGGCGAAGGACCTGAGAGTGTGAATGCGTGTGATTTTTTCACAGGCATTCATAAATATTTGCGATAGTATCCGATGTGCTACTTAACGCCCATCAGATGGAAGTGAATCGTCACGAGTAGATATTGACTCTTTTACTTCGTTTGGTTCTCACGAATTTTGCGTCATCATAATCGTGTTTAAATTTGGCCCATTTTTGGTGTAGCTACTCAGATGCATTCGATGTGGAGTCAGGGAAACTTCCAGTTACGCCTAAAGCTCGGGTTTATCGTGATTGTTTTTTTGGAAATTCCGTCCCCCCATGACTTAGCAAAACTATAAATAAAAAGTAACTGAAAGGTGAAATGATCAAACACAGTCAGAAAGCTTACATTGTTTACTTTTTTGAACGTACGCTTTTCCCACTCAGATTTTGCATGTGAATAATATCCATGTAGATTGGCTGTAGCGAACAAGTATTACTAACTGGTAGGTTGCTTTATGCATAAAACTAAAGTGCAAAAATGAAGCATGCCAGTCGTACAGAAGAGAGGATAATTAGTTGCTAATTGGCAGTGTGCAATGCTTTAAACCACATGGGCGTAGCAAGGAAACGCTTTCAGTCCATCTAACTGTCTCAAGCAGATGAAAAAATGGGATAATTCTTGCCACCCGGATGAAGATAAACATTTGTTGCTATCTATGAGAGGTATATGGTTTATGCCATGACTTCTGATCAGATAAAGTCACGCTCTCTTCCGTGTGATACTTTCCACATTGGATATGCATAAACTTCACTGGCAGCACGCTTGCCCAGGCCCGTATCATAACTCATCGTTGAAACATAACACACCACTACATAGCCACGCACTGACGATTTAGATGCGATCGTTTTCAAAATTTGCAACATTAAGCGAGCTACTCAGATATCAACCTAACATCCTGGGCAAACAACCTTTTCTTCTCTTTTACTGATATTAATATTGGCAATTAGACAAGTCATAACTGTGTTATCAAACTTTATAAGGTTAAGCGGGTTCAACTGTCTTCACAGCTTGATGGTTGTCAGACAGCTGTGATGGAAGTAACCCGTCCGGTGATTTGTGCATTGCGTCAGTTTCGTGCCTTCAAATTTTGTTTGCAAAAAAAGAATTACAATGGCCGATTTGTGAATTGGTTCACCGACTCAGCCGGTAATGGTGAGTTGTGTTTTTGTGCAGATGTTTTAAATGATGTTTTGAATGACGGTTTTGAATGATGCGTTTTGATTGGCTGAAATATGCAGTGCTTCTTGTACCAACAATTTTGATTACCAAGAGATCCAGGTCAACTGTAAACAATTTTGCAACACTTATATAAATGTCCGACAGTCTTTTTCTTGCACCCTGAGTTTACCTTTAATATCCTATGGTAATCCTATCATATCATTTATCTTGCATACCAGAGAATGCGTATATTCACTGGAAACAACTTTGTCTATTCACCCATGTTACACAATCTGTTTGAGAATAAGCCTACCAAATCAATGTTGTTTCTAAACAAAACCATGTTTTTGTACGAAATAAGAAAAAGTAATTCGTTTTTACTTAGTTACCAGGATTTTGATTTTTAAACACGAATATTTTTCCGCAATGCAAAGATCTTCCCCAGCCAATCACACTAATCTGATATTGTTGAAGACGAATTCAATTAAGGTTGTATTAATATTATTCTGACATTACTGGAAAATCATCAAGTTCAGCGCACCTGAGTCATAATAAAAATTGAAAAAAATGGACGGAGCTCCAAAAGTGTAGGCTGACAACTGGAAGTTGTGCAAGCGATTTTAAAGTCCAACCAGTCCACACAACAATGAGCTTAAACTTTGACTAAATCACTTTCAACTTTTACGTATGGTCATTGTTAACGTCTCCATTCAAGTGAAGCACAATCGTAAATAATGCCGGATTTAGAAATGAGCTTAACACCTTGACAGTTGGACCTGTCATATTGGCAGAAGTCACTCAGCGGTAATTCGCTCCTTCAAAAGGTTCTTACTGCGCAGATGCGAATAAGAGATTTGAACTTCTGGTGATTAGGTAGTCGGGTGTAATTGACTATGTGTAGCCATTATTGCAAACATCCCCACCTGGATACTTGAAATGTACTTTGAATCGGGTTTAAAAACCTAAGGCCAAAGTTACTTTCTGAAAATCTATGGAAAGTATTCAAAAAAATAATATGCGTGTAAATGTTTTGATGTCCTGTCAGCGTAGAGCACAACCTGCTGCTGACAGTTCTAGTTCAGAAGAAAACATTTTCTATCCCCGCCAAAAAATGGGATCAAATGGAACTGAAGAAGATTATAATGTCACGTCACACAGATAAAAAAAGTAAGTCTGCTGTTACTGCACACCTTTTTGAATCCACGCACTTATGCCTGGACGTGCTTCTTGAAAAAAAACTCTCAAATTGATATAAGAAGCGCATATCCACTGAGGTTCTAATGAATCAACTGGAGTGCAATGTGTCTGTATCGTTGACTGCTACCTTATTTTGAATGGGCCAGCAGGTGAATTATTTTGACAGATGCGTTGGCTTCAATCTGGTTCGCTAATGGTGAGAATGAATTTTTTACTTAAGGCTACTGATTGGTGTTAGCTGAATAATTTGCATTACACTTTGTAATTCCCAGTAGTAGCCAACAACAGAAGGTTCGGAGCTATTCTACCTCAAGATGTTTCTATTCAAAAAAATGTAACTGAATAAGTAAGAAGTTTCAGGAGCGCATCAGGTAAGTTATTTACCATTGCCTGTTAAAACCCAAAAATGGGCCATTTGTTAGGCATCCGAGATAAATTTTCATTTGATGACCAAAACGCCCAAGAAAGTAACGGGTAGTGTGGTTCATTTTGCCGTCACCCACCTCATTCCTTAATGTAAAACGCATGACTACAGGTTTACTGGAATACACTTTACCTGAATCAACACCGTGATCTTTGTTTTGTAATTCTGTTGTGGCTAAAAGCTTTTGTAGTGTTCATTTGTCTCCCTGTGACTAGAGTGCAGATTGAAATCAAAATAAAATGTTCCTGCATATTTGGTTTCGACTACTTTCATTATAAAAAAGCGTGAACTATTCTAATGAAACACGAAACTAGGAGCACGATCGTTAATCAGATATAGATCCTTACACTCAGAATTCTGAAAGAATTTGTATGGTTATGTGAACAGCAACTCACGCTTAGAGGTTTAACTCATACCAGAGATTTTTTCCTAACTGATATGCAACAGTTTTTTAATTCGGTTCTTTTTGTGTTACTAACGGAGACTGTCAAAAACATATTGTTACGTACGTACACATACCAACATTTAAAGCTTCTCAAACAAGCCATCAAGATGACCTTTGGAAATTGAAATATTGGGTTCGTTTTCAGTTTCTCTCTGTGACATGAATGAGGATGTACAATATCTGGTCGCAGTCGCTAGTGAATCACAATTTTCCTTGCATCCTTATTGTCTATAACCGAATAATTTACTTGACACGGCTCTTATCTCAACAAGAATTTGAAGGGAATGAGTCTTCGAAACTTTTGCATGTCATAAACATCCTGCCAGCACATTCGCAGCCAGATGTGCACCAATCAAAGTGTCATGCGGAAGCAAACTGCCGATGCGTGCAGATCTGGAAGACTGCTTGTTTCATGCCAAATTATTTATTCATTCTTAACAATCGTTTTCAGGTGTACGACTGCTTTATGTGCAGCAGAGAATTGGACGTGGTAAGCAGTGCAGTTCATGCAGTTTGAAAGTTGATGTAGTATACATCTTCCGGACAGAGTGAAATTGTTAAATTGAAATTTTACCCTTTCGAATGGATTCAAGATGAGCGATTTCAGAGTGCAAAATGGCTCTGTCGAAACTAGTCCACCGCTGACGCCAACTGTATTTGGATGTGTCTAGGGAACAGAAGCTTCACAGTGAGCACTGGTTCACATGAGAGCACTGTGTTAAATTCTCACAAAACGGAGCAACCCACATGTGCGTACGTACACCAGGTTCACTTCAGACATCACAAGAATAGTGCAAGAATCCCACATGGTCAGGATAAGACGAGGGTAGAATAACATAATTTTGAATATAACGGCAAAAATGAATCCTGAGTTCCTTGCTTACTAGTAATGGTTCAGAGATTGTTTATTATGAATAAACATTGAAGAATTACTTGCATGAAAGCCAAATGAACGATAGAGTGACAGGTGATAGTCTGCGAAAAATGTAAGAAAACATCGTCCATTCGTGCCATTTAAATACAGCGTATCAGTCGCTTGGATAAAAAAACAAGTTGCCGAATAGGTCGGTGCATTGGTCTTTTGCTAACATTAGTACTTACGGATCTTCCAATTAACAGTCACAGAAAATAGGCTGTCAAAATGAGGCTCCGGATAAAGAAAAAGATGTAAATGCCCACAAATTTAACACCTTGTTATGTTAGTCGGAAAGTTCACAAGTCAACTAACAAAACTCTCCATCTAATCAGATTTCATTTCCTGCGCTGCCCATTCTCCTTTTGAAGTTTACAAATACTTTAGTGAGTAAATGCGTGTACCTATTATGACGTACTTGCTGTATATCACAAAATTTTATGAATATTCATTCTCCATTCGACTTCAGCACCCACAAAACATGGCGTGTTATCCGTCCCCATATTGTTTCCATTTGGTGCTATTTCTGAAGTCACTTATACTGTATTTTCTCATTAACCAAGTTTATACTAAGTTAACTGATCAACTGGCCGTTAGATCATGCTGGCTCTGTAACGGAATATGCAGTGAACTAAGTCGCCGATTTGTAAGAAAAACCATTGATATATAAAAACAATTGCCGTGCTTGCCGCCGACTATCCACGGATTTTCCACCACTGCCCATCTTAGTGGGATTCTTCAGCGGCCAAGCTAAGCAAAAATATAAGATATAGCAATGATTCTTACAGCCTGGTAATGAACAATCGAAGACTATCCTCCCCAGATATAGCAATATCTGGTTGATGTAAGACGACCTTCATAATTTGATTTCCAAAAAAATAGTGCGCCACATCAGCGTTTGTTGCAAGCATTCCACAACCGAAATCCGCACAACGGGGGACAGTCTTTTAGGACATTCGAACTACGATCGATCTAAAAATATCGTCAAAAGTGAGCGATAATCAAACCGAATGAAGGGATATGCTGAGTTTCTGGGGTACGCCTTTGTGCGAGTGCGCATGTGCATAGAGCAGTGTACGGCTGGACGCGAATGTGTGTGTAAATGGCCACAAAGGGCTGCACAAAGTGGGCAGAAAGAGGATTGTGACACAGATTGCCCAACAATGGGTAATTGAATTGAAAAGCTGCAAATCTCCTAGGGAACCGAGACATCCTAACTGCCCAGGTTATGCATTAGAATGAAAACATGGAAGGTACTTGATTCGCAATAGTTTCTGTATCAGAAGTCCAAAGCACTATTATCAAAACTTTGAACAAGCATTTTTTACCAACGCTTTAGCCAATAATGCTTTTAGTTTTATTTGTTGGCAGGCCGGTTTCACTGATGTTTCAGCGCGTTCTGTGAAAGTGCAGTATGTTTTAAGTCCTAAGTGTAACACGCGACAAAGGCCCATGAAGAGTGGCACAAACTTAAACCAGTTTTGGGTGCCATGCAGTAAGTGTCTAACACAGGAGACCAAAATGCTTTTTTAGACAACCACCGGTTAGCCAGCAACACATTCTGGTTTCATGGTTTGGTCGCTAATTGCCAATATTTACAACGTAAATCAAGTGCAGTGAAATATCAGGACGGCCAAAACCGGTCAGGAATATCCGTAATCGAACGTGCGGGTAGTACTGAACTTCAGGTGATGTCGTTCCTGTCCGCCTACTTGACTGAACAGTGAAAGATACTCTAGCTTTTTTAGATATGTGATATACCTGCCTGTTTACCTCAGTGCGGTGGAGTGGCATCCTGCTTGTTTCCTACAGCTGGAATCATTTTTGCAACGGGACACGATCATGTTATATTTGCGGCCAAAAAAGACAGAGCTAAAACCCTTGCATGCGAGTAGCTGAAACAATTCTATAAATAAATGAAATGATCGCTTATTTTCAACACTATTTTGGTGCACACATGCCATACCTCCCGAAGGACGTAAAAGGACCGATATGCTGCCGGGTTGCTCAAACCTAGATAGGAGTAGCCGAGGTGTAGATGTAGGGTCCGAATCAAGGACCTTTCGGTTAGTGAGTTCGAGCCTTAACCACTTAGCTATCTCCAGGTCGCACAGGCACATACGTTTGGCCTTATTAAACTGCTACAGGAGTGAACCAGTGGGGTGCGTGTCCAGTTTACCAGCAAACTTCAATGTCATTCGTCTTGTGCATTCTTATAACATGCCAAGATTTTTTCAGTGCCTGATTCCGGGTTCTTGAAACACTACGTTCGGTCTACTCATTTCACTTCTAAACTGATTACAACAGTTCGTGGGGAAGTAGCTTTTCATGTATGTTTAGCAAGTGCGATGTAACAGCATCACTCTTAACCGGACATTTACTAGTTTGTATACAATATGCCTCTTATTTCACTTCAGTAAGTGGAGCAGGCACACACAAAAAATGTTCCAAACGCAACTGCCACTAGAAAATGTCCACATCTCTCACGGCGATGTCCAAACAATAATAAAGGCTTCCAAACAGATCATTAGGTTAGTGCCTGCCCCAGAGTCGAATGCACTAACCATTTTATCAGGTTTTACTGGTTGGCTGCTGATCCGAACTGAGCGACCAGATCTTTCCTTGCGTCCTCTCTAAGCTAACTTCATATGCGCCCACCCAAGCAAGATTTACCTCTTCCCAACACGCGAAGAGAGACCGATCATTAGGGAAATACACTCATTTGCAAACAAATTTCTTTTTTGCGGGAGACCCACCTGGAACCCAGCTGAATCTCTTGTTTATGATAACCGAACATCATCAACTAGGACTGATGAGTTTTGCCAACATGGCAGACTGCTTGACTTCTCCAGCGGCACCCTTGACGATTATATCTTATAGATGTGACCTTTGAAGTTTCATCCAGATTCTTGTCACGGGATTTTCTTCAAACGAAAACGAACTGGGTGCAGCTTGATGGATAGACAGAAATGAATTATCTATCATGTAGCATATTTTGCTTGTGTTGCAGACATGTTCCCTTGTACCAACCAGTGTCAATAAGTAGCGTGGTGGGTATTTAAAAAATTAAAATGCGACGACTAGTTAACTGTAACCATGAAGCAACCCTGCAAGTCACTCACAATAGGTAACAGTGTGATATCCTCTTAACACCAGCGGGCTCATGGCAGGTTGAAAAACGGTGTATATTTTAGGAGCAGAAAGGTTTTGCACGCTGATTCATGGATGACACCTCGCACATAACCCCAATTATTTACTTACGAAGCACTTATACAATTACTGCTCACCATTTGTGCGTAGAACAACTGACCGCAGAAGAACGACATTCCATAAATGAAAATTCGTCCGTAAATTATGACCTCGAATGGCATAAGTTCAATAATACGTTTTCTTTCAAAGTGCCAAGTGTTGTAGCGAAAGGGAGTCAGTTAGAAGGGAGAGAAGTGCTCAGTAGAGTATCACCAGACCTACTACTTTCGAAAACATTGGGGAAGGAAACTGGGAAGAAAAGTAAGTGAATTAATCAGGATGGTCATAAACTAGGAAGTTCTCATTCATCTCTTGCCCGTAGGTAGCCCAAGTACATCAAGTTGGTTTAACTCTAAAAAAGGCTTCATTGTAAAATTGCCCTCAACGTCGAGGTATGCTTGAGTCCTGAATTAGCGACGGTTTGCTCGGGACTGGAGAGATCCTGAAGTGTTTGACTGAAGGGTTTACTGCGGAGGGACACTAGCAACAGGGTCTGAACCTATATGAGCCAAACCCGGGTGCAATGTCGGAAGTCCTCCAAATTAACAGGGCAAGTCAAATGTCACGTTAACTTGACAATTAGCAAACATTGCAGCGATATGCTGACCTAGATTGTTATATAATACAACCCATGTTACTGTGTGAGTGGATTATCGATGGTGACTACTTCCGGCATAGTGATGATATGGATGATATCGATATAGTTACGAAGTTAAACTGGATAGTATTTAATTTCTTTGTGTTGCTCTCACACTGTTACTACCATATCTTGTTAGTGAAAATAAAGTCAGGATTAAACTATAAAGGAGTTTGACTTCATGATGTAAGACCTGAATCAAAAGAATTGATTAGATGTCTAGAAGCTTGTCGAGCAATAAAATAGATTTTGTAGTTGAGAGCTTCGCTCGTTGCATTAGCTTTTTGGTATGACAGGACTGAAAACGTCCTGAGATTCTGGGGAACTTATTTAACCAAACGAGACGTAAAACAAGTTCCTTTAAGAGATTTCTCGAAAAAAGAAGTCAGTTTCTAGTTACTTTGAATGTCTTTCTCATAGAGAAAATTCAAGAGCGTCTTGATGACGGTAAGTTTTTTATCCATAAGCTTTTTGTACTCGGAAAATAATCGATTTGCGCAGCAAATTTGGGCCTGCTGAGTGATGATGAAATCGACCCGACAATTGCGGTGGTGTCATATCGATATACATACGTAGTATTTGCTGCCGAAAAAATGCACCGAACCACTGTATATTTAGCTTGGCGTATAAGCTACAAGGGTGCTTTTCCGATCGCCTTCCAAAGCTTCATTTTATAACATTTTGTTTCTTAATTTTGTTACTTTTATTTGACAATTTGCATGTTTATTTGCAGATGATAATGAAAGTGAGATTTACGGTTTTATGCGATATCGACAGGCATGCTTCATTCTCACATGTTTGCACTAGCGGTCGTGCACCTAAAGTTTACGCCTTTCACTAAGCAATTTAATTAGCTGAGTTTTTGAAAAACCGCCATCTGCCAGCCACTTTGCATGTGCTTATGTTAGGTAGGACAGAAATTTGTTTGGTTGAAGTTCACATCTTTTGACGGGTAGCCAACGGAAATAACAAACATGTCTCCATTAATATATTTGGCTGTGTGAATAATTCTAAATATTTCGCACTTTGGAAGTCTGAGGTGGCTTGAAAACAAACAGGTCGTGCATGGGAGTGGATATAAACACCCTATTCTGCAACGAAAGTATGTCACTAATCAGGATAACGACCTTATGAAATTCGTTGCGTTCGTGCGACAGGTCGGCGGTTTGAATTCACTCTTCAACATGGCTTTCCTCTTTGACACATCCCTAACCAGTCTTTTTATTCTTGTCAGTTCATATCTGTAATTATTTGAATGGTGATAGTTGGTCTCCCAAAAAAGTGTGGCCATTGATCGGCCAAACTAAACTCAGGTAGAAGTCAGATCCAGTCCTCCCTTTATCACCCAAGTTTTCTGTGGTCAGCAGTATGGGGTAAATGATGGGCTGGCTTATGTTGATAAATATATAAAAAAGTGCCAAGTCAAAGTGCCAAAGGGTACCAAAAGTAGCATAAAATGACATGAAAATATACCAACACATCACTTCCAATCTGTATCCGTATTTTAGAAGTTCATCATCCCATGGGAATAGCACCGTGTTGTCATATTACATACAATTTGGTTTTCCTCAATGATTCCTACTTCAGTACACTCGTAAAAGACACAACACCATGAAAATCTTTACTGTTTATATAATTTCTACATTAAACGGATTTCTACGACTGTTTTACGGTATTTATTGAACTCTTTTTCAGGGCAATGTAAGTTTTCTTACCCTGAACAATTTACTGCCGCAAGGAGCATTTTATGAATAGAGGTTGAAAAAACACGTATTAAGATCTGTTTGACATTCGACAACCTGTAGCAAAAACCGTGTTTTGGGAGCAAGAAATACGCACCCAAATGCAAATGATGAAGAAAAAACTGGCAAGAAACTTTTCACTGTGTGGAAACTTTTAATGAGGCGAATGAATTCCGAAACAAAATAGCACATTTGGTCTGCCTTTGAAACATCTAAATGAACATCCTTTGCTACTGACTTACAATAACACTTGCAAGTATCTCGATATCTATTCACCTGATGGTCTGCTGATGAAGTGGAAGCACAACATTATCAAACCAAGCAACATGATGTGGGTAACATCAATTTTGACAAAAAGAATATCACCACACTGGTTATTTGTGCACAATTACTTGCTATACCGTCCAAGGCAATCACTGCCCAAGTAATCTGGAATGTTGGTTACGAACGTCAGGCATAGAATTATTCAAGATTCTGAGTGGTTGGCTGTCCAGCGGAAACATCATAAGTTTTACTTGTGGGGTGTAGTAACCTAACCAAAGATGTTCGCCTGCGATGGGTCTGTCCGTTTTGAATCTCAAAGTAAAAAACGCGAACAGGTTTAAACCGGTTAGTGGAGTGTGATAATACTTGGTTGACAAGTAATCCAGTCCTAAAGTGGTTGCGGTTTTGTGAGCCGACTGAAGATTGCAGAAAATCAAGCAAATGGTTTAAATTTTGTAGATGCGTAATTGGACGAGCCGTTTTGCTTTAATGTGAAACTATATCAAACCCGTCCAAGGATTCTACGCACCCGTTATTCAGAAGACGAAGTAGGTTTTCGCCGTCACCAAAAGCGTGATAATCATACCTTGCAAGACGCTTAAGCATGCAAGCTAATTGATGGTTTCTGAATACCGTTCAACTAAAAGTACGTAAGTTCATGTGTTAAAAGTCTAAGGGGCTGCACTAGGACGAACAAGTGGAATTGCTCAGTTGAATAGTACGATCAGCTGCACAATTTATCGCATGATCGTATATCGTTTATTTGTGAAGAGCATGATCACAAACATGGAAAATGAATACAGGCGATAGATATGGAAGTGTGTACAGGGGAATATTAGATAAAACGGAGGAAGCGTAGCACTCGAAGGCATGCCCCCAACCGTTTCAGTCAGAGAAGATGAATCTCAACATATGCGAGAATGATTGGTATCGAAACATCCATATAAGACCAGCAACTGACGAAAGGACTAACAATGCCTAATGCCCTTCAAGGCGCGATAAATGTTAGCACAGTCAAGACTCACAGATAAGACACAAACTATCCGTCCTACTTGGCCAGGTATGAAAGTCCGTAGCAAGAATGAATACTCAACGCCATGTACCATGTAACATGTACGCACAGAGCCCAAAATCTCGAGCAAACATGAGTCACTGTCTGTGACCTTAGGCAGTCCCAGTTCAATAACAGCCTTAGCGGATTGAGGAAAGCACATCGTGCGATACGAAATCAGCATCGGTAGGTGGACCAAAAAGTCGACGTTACCATCGATTCCACTTAAGGCTCGGATAATCTCGAGGGAACAATCGTCAGTAACATACTTTTGCTCCTTCTCATTCCACACGGTCGCTCTGCACCCAGCCGAGACTATCCTTACGACTATCACAGTTACTCGGCGTTCCTGAACAGTGATTGGGTCGGGCTTGATGAAGGACGTCGGCGTATGTGCTCTCAACTCCTTGAAGATGATGTATCTCAGGGGACGGAGACGTTTCGCGAGGTTCTTTGCAACTCAATCACGATGAGCATATCTGGCACCAAGCATGATCCAGCAGCATTGCAGAATATGCACCAAACTCTCCATTTGGCCACAGTTTCTACGACATGGCCACCATGACCACACCAGGTGCTTCTGACTGTTGTCCTAAGCAGGTTGCTCCGGAGCTGGATACCGCGGATAAGTATCCTAGGAAACACTCATTCTGGAAACACAAGCCATCGATTCGACAGAGAAGAAGCGGTCAACCCTCGTAAACCGAGAACATCAACGCTATTGGTCAGACTATCGCCCCAAGCAGACATCAGCTCTTCCTTGGTGTCCACGCATGCACCTTGGACTCAAATAGGAAGGCTGAGATCCCAAACCACCGCCAAATGGATGAAACGGAGATCGGTCTGAGTTGGTCCGGTAAAGTCGGATTTGGGACCTTCGGAACTTGGGTAATACGACCACGACACAGATGCGACGGACAACACCTAAATAATAAGAGTAAGTTGAAATACCCAACGAGGGCGTTTGAATTGAACCGGCGAGGCATCTTGGGAGTGGGATTGTCTACACCTGGGGACGAAATGTCCATTAAACGGATCCTATGGCTGACTTCCTCTCCTGTAATTGGCTCGATTAAACTCCAATAGGATGGTAGGACTGCGTGACTAAGCCGGCTATCCACGTGTTTTGGAGAAGAGACCACCTGCTTCCAATACTGCTCGGTATCCAGAGATAGGCCACAGTTACTTTTGTATAGATCCTTGTACGACCCATCGAGCACAGCAGACGCTGCATCATTCCGTCTTTGGTGGTATAGGATCTGGATGACGGCGTAGTTGGCTCGGCGGATCGGCTTTCGGTTGGACGGCACACGATGGACTAGCTGGCGTCGGCGTCGGGAGACAGGATTCTACGTGTGTGGAAATGTTTTGGGGGCGTGGAGGTCAAGTAGTGGCAGGACTTGCTCCGGCGTAACGATGCCAGACTGCAACCCTGCCAGAAGTTCAATACCATCGAGAAAAATGTTAGCATCGGCTTCCAAGAGGAACACGGAGCAACCCACAGTCTGTTTAAACCAGACGCTGTAGTCGTCAGGTTCTGGAGAATGGGGCAATCTTCGTCAGAAGAAGACGAGTACAATCAGCACACGCCAATTGTGCCTGCCAAGAAGTTCATGGACGTGAATTAGACGGTGGGCTAACAGACCAGTTTTCGTTTTGCTGCACTTGCCACATTCCTCACAGGTGAACCCCACGAGGTTCTCCTATGTATTGGTTGTAACTGGTGCAGAGGCACCAGACGATTTGTATTGTACATTGTCGGAATTAACCAGCACACTGAAACTAAACAGGGTGGTTAGCCCTGTCTGGAGTTGCTGAACTCTTAGCTCACCCAGACTGACGTCCGGGCTACTCAGTCAGATGTGGTTCAGCGCGCTCATGTCTTTTAAACTTGCACATTCTTCACTTCCATGTAAGAACAATAGTTAGTCAGAAAAACCAGCGTAGGCAACTCCGTCCCGTTTCTTTACAATGGTTTTTATTAGTTTATGTAGAAAATGGTGGTGTGAGATACGCAATTGCCATCAGGATCTGTTTTTATGCAGATTTTGCCTTGCAACTCTTAAACTTGTTTGAGGTCCAAGTGACGACTCCAGAACTGCCAGCACATTTATTGAAACTAAGCAACCACAACACCCTCCGAATTTACTTTACTATAGTGGGGCTGAAGATTGAATATAATAATAAGAGCTGTAATGACCATAACATCGTGCAAATAACCTTGTTACCAAGCTGTCCACAACGTTCCCATCAGTAAAACTGATCAGTTTTAAACCTTTTTTCCAGTGATGTCTGTTTACAGAGTAATGAAGGTTTACGGTATGGAAAAGTTTTTTTTCTCTGATTTAGCCAGTGAACCAGATTTCGTTCCGGGAGCCGTGTGATTAATCAAACTTATAAAGCGTTCTTCATGTTCTCGGTGAAACGTTCACTCATACAAAATTCCATCGCGTAGCTTTAAGAGAAAAAGTACTTTGTTTCAGCTGGCATTTCCAAACAAATACTCACGTATAAAATGTGCCATGCGACTCCGTGGTACAGCTTGACTGGGTACATTCGGACTATCCAGGATGAACACTTGAATCAGAGAATTTGGATATCTCGTATAACGTTACTTCATATCTGATACACGCGGCATTTTACTCACGAGTTATCTATACACCCTCCTAATTATCTGAATGTACACACCATCATCATTGCGAACAATATCAAGAAAGAGCAGTGTTGTTAAGCTAATGTAAACCATTTTAATTTAATTGAATAACTTCTGTTAATGAAAAAAGTTGAACCCGGGGAGACGCAAAACTGGGCTAACGCAAATATGCGGGAAGTCTACATCTCCAAAACGCAGCCAAACATTTTGGAAAGAAAATTGCAACACCACCTCCACTGACATCGGTTAGCTGCACTAGCCCTCATTGTCTATAAGGCCAAGCAGAGGAAAGTTCACCTTCGCATTATCCTGCAAGGCGAACAGAACCATGAGCACTCAATGTTTCCGTAACATTCTTCATACCCTTCTGCCATGTCATATCCAGTCCACCTTGAATAGATTTCCACGCCCTCAAAATTTCTGGCTTCTGAATATACCAAGCTTTTTGATTAGCGTGGCTTCTGTTGTTCACCTTACGTCTGAGAGTTCACCGGGCTTTATTGTGCTCTGGACCAGGCGAGGTTAGGGTCCGAGATTCGAGCAGGTTTTGCGTTTTTTTCGAAATTCAGTGCCGGGGTGTGGTTAGTTGCGCTTTTTCAGAAGCAAAGCGCTCAGTCTCTCAGGATTGTGTACAGCACGTTCCAGTAAGTGTCTACCTGGTTAGATGGATTGTCCAAAATAGACCACTAGGTGATTTCGGTAAATCTTCTTTACACTAGGGTCACAGAGGTTCGAAATGGTTAGATATGATCAAATATATCTTGCGTGTCTCCGAAAAGAGCAGAAAAAAGGAGCCTTGGGCAAGCACTTGATCCGAATCCACATAGGTGCTTTAGAAAGAACACGAACCAGCAATCAATTCACGTCACCCGTAGCTAATGGCAATGTAGTCTCTCTGCATTGAAGGTTGGCCCGTATTCGGGGCTTACAACATGACCAAGGTGCTTTGCTAGTTTCAGAAGTTAGTACTGCATAGCAATAGCCTGCGGTCATCGCACAACCACATCAAGCGTTTACCGTCGCCTGACCTCTCTATTCCAGTCCAAGACGACTGTCAGTGGTGCCACTGTGGTTTTTGCTAGTTTTGCATGGGATGATTCCCGGTCCTTGTGTACCAAAGTTTACAAGACGTCCATCACACGATCGAAACCTAGATAATTTTTTTCTGAACCGCTCAACATAATTCCAATATATCTTTTTTGGGCTCGTCTATGAATCATAACTTACGCGCCTTTATCCGCAAAGCGGTAGATCAGCCAGAGGATCTTTACATACAGTTCCTCTATTAAACCGCTTGTTCTCCGAATGCCTGATGGAGCACAGGGCAAAAAATGTGACAGGTTTTCAGTCAATCCACAGTGACTGCACCAAAGAATAAATATTTTCTCATGATCTCAGAGAAGACACAGACGTACGGTGACACTGTAGAATGGTCGATTCCACAGTTGCATATGTTAATTTACTACAAGGGGCGAAATACTCAGCTCCAGTAAATAATGGTGTGATCAAATACTTATCCACAGTCACCAACAAGTACTGCTTTGGTGTACGCTTGTCTCAGGTATTCGCTTGGGATCCGCGCTAAAGTGCAGAATAATGCAAATGGTTTGGAGTTTGATTTGGTTAAGTTCCAGCTGAATTCTCAAACCCCAAGCAACCCGCCAATCCTGCAGGATTTTACAGTAAAAGTGTTACTGGCATCAGGCGTTTAGCATGTCAGTCTACCTCAACCAACAGTAGAGCTACAGCAGTTTTGACATGTAGAAGGTAGCGTTAAGTTCTCGTTTTATGACACTATAGTTACTCCGGAAGAAATTCTTGAAAAAATGACTTTCCATGCTAACGACAGTTTTACCCAAAAAGATGTTCCTTGCTAAAGTTGCTCCTTATGTGTAGCTGAAATATTCTGTTCCGTAGGTATGGCAGTGTGTGATGGCATCAGACAAAGTGTGACGCTTTTCCAATCTTCATACTGCCTCAAAAATGCAAATTGCAGGAACCAACTGTAAGTATCAAGATATTATAGATAAACCTTGGAATATCCAGCAAAACTTTTGATTTTGCTGCTTCATTGAGGCTTTTTACATGTAAACGTCTCTAAAACTCAGACTTCATTGGAATCAATGACCCTTTGGCTCATTCTAGCTATATTCTAACTGTATATTTTGATATATTTTGTATATTTAGTATATTTTGACTTTATTATATATGTATATATATAATATATATATATATAATATACATACATATATATTATATATATATAATATGTATTCTACATGATATAACTATATTCTAACTATACTCTAAAATTACCTTTAGCCGTTGAAGTATGTCATGTCTTATTTGTTAAGAGTATTCTATATCTATTGAGTACTTTGGCCAGACTATTCAATATTTTTGTGTTTATAATGCAAAGTGTGAAGAATGGTATGCCTTTCAGCTTTGAAACCCTTCGGGATTCTGAGCTCGACGAGGTTTAACCAAGTCCAGGAAAGGATAGTTATGAATGTTTATATTTTTCTATGACTAGGTTACCTAAGCTTACTGGAAAGCAGGGACATCTTCAAAAAAGGTACTGGGAAAGCAAAAGCGTTCGTTTGGAATGCACAGGTATTAGTCTTGCAATCGTATGGTTTCAAGTTCGGCTGAAATGGTGACACCTAAGTTCGGCACATGGAAAGCAAACCAAAAACCACTGGGCACTATCCTACACATTTTAAAAAATTCAGATGTTTTAGCAGCATCAGACAAAATACTGGCCACAAAATACTCCACCTTAATGTCCAAGGAGTGTTCAGTTCTGTAGTTATAAGGATGATTCTACACAGAATGAGGCAAATAGGAATGTTGCCAATGTGATGAAATTTGGGAATTCTAAATTAAAATTTCGTTCCGTAAGTGGAGCCGGAAGGTTGCCGGTCAAAACTCTCTGTAGGATGAACTACTCTAATAATTCCAAAGGAGACTAATTGACCGTGGTGAACTTTTCGGATTTTCAGCATGGATTGGCTTCACTAACAGGATGAGGTTTGAACTGACGAAGAAGAATGCTACCAAATTGTGTGAATAATCTACGCTCCCTAGGTTCTAAAACTTCCGTTCATTTTAGAGCTTACAATGAACTGTCTGGAAGGTTCCTCATAACCGGCGTGGTTCGGCACAGCCGCAATCCACCTACACTTTGTTCACATATGTCTTTGATGGATTGATAGAATGCGCGCTACAAATTACAGCAAATCTGGAAATCAAACTGACCAGGAAAAATTTTGGCGAGGTGAACTGTCTGTAAGACGTCTTTCCCCTATACTACCACCATTAAGCCACACCATGTCACATCATCTTCTTGACAGCAACACTAGAGAACATCGCTGTCTCACTGCCGTACAGTCATGTCAGTTATTTCGAATGGTGCCTTCTAATGAAAAAAAGAAAAAGAAAACGGGAGAGAAAGAGAAATCTAGGGCTAGCTTATCACAACCGTCCAAGGATGCTACAAATCCAAATCTTAATCATACTATCTGAACAGAAACCGACAGCTTGAAGGCTACTGAAGTCAGGTGACCGCTATATTTTCAGTATCTCCTGCCAAGCACAGAGTGGGTCAAGTAGACCCGATCTTGGAAGGCAAACAGCTTCAACAGCACCCAAAAGTTTTGTGGCATCTCTTATTCCCTTTTGAGGTGTCAGTTTCTGTCTACCTCTGGATCGGGCACGGAAAACAGCATTCTATTCGGAGGAGGCAAATAGTTATACTTAACGCATGGCCCAGCTAACTTAGCTTGCAATACTGGATGGATTCTTTAAGGAAGGTACACTCTGCTTCACGCCAAAACCAGTCTTATCGTCAAATCACTTCAAATCCGCTATATTTAGACAGTGACAGTCACAGTTCTAAGGCATTGGTGGTTAAGGACCTGGAAATATCTCAGAACCTCAGCCCGAAACGGTTATGACTCGCGGCCGTAAAAAAGTAAAGCCGCACTGCAGTCTGATACTCGCGTTTTATGACACCTAGTGAGAGGCTGTTTTTATATGGATGGCGTAACTTGGCAAATTCATTTCTGGTCTTTGAGATTTGTGCATTCATTTCGTCCATCAAGTAGCTGTCAGAGGTAATACAACGTACGAGATACGCATCGCGTTCCACAACACCCATTGTCAATCATTGAATTCTCAAAGGAAACTGAAATGACTGTACGTCTTGCAGCATGACTTCTC
The DNA here is from genome assembly GCA_004794785.1 of Opisthorchis felineus. NCBI lineage: Eukaryota > Metazoa > Platyhelminthes > Trematoda > Opisthorchiida > Opisthorchiidae > Opisthorchis > Opisthorchis felineus. The sequence goes on from SJOL01008492.1 coordinate 1,390,152, forward strand.
ACCAAGATTGTCGGGCGCCTGCGCTCATGTCATACTTTAGCACTTATGGGAGTGTGAAGATATGGTCAAAATAGTTTCTTTCAGGCTGAAATCCTGCTTGCCGTTCTCAGGTCCCATCTTAAAGCGTCTTTGCAAGACTACGTAGAATAAGCGACGCACTGAATCTAGTTATAACCGGGATCAGGCTGATTCCTGTATAGTTGCCACACTGTGGGCGCCTTTTTCAAATTATCTACTCCTTCCGGTTTCCTGAGTATGTCCCTGTAACAAAGATAGAGGCAAATAAACTAGGTAAATTCTGCTTAAGTCATTTTCATCTTCCAAAAGGGCAGGTGGGGAACAGTCAGGACCAGCAGCTCGGTCGAGCTCTAGGGACAAAAGGCATTCGCTTATTTCTAAAGAAGTTGAGGGTCCCAAGTTCACTCTCTAGGGCTGCGTTGTGGGTCACGAATTCGACTGAGAAGCTGCAGATGGATGGCTTATTTTGTTTTAAATTTTTCCAGCCCAACAACTCAGGCATTCTTCTTTTTCACAGATACACGAGTCGTGGTTAGTAGAGATTGCTCCTCCCGCTGAGCCTATCAGCTGGAACATCTTACGTAAATTCTTAGCGTTTCCTGCTTCCTGCACCTCTTCGGCTTTTTGGACCCACCAAGCTTCCTGATTCACGCAGGTGCCCATTGTCACCTGAAGTCTGACAGTTTGTCGAATGGCATTGTACTCTTGGCCAGGACTAATGGGTTGTAGAATGCTGCTCGAGATCAAGTGCTTAGATCTAGTTGATTGCGCCATACCACAAGCGGAAGATCCAGCATCATGCAGAGTTGCAGACAGTATCTCTTCGTAAGTGTTAGCATCAGGAGATGTGTTGTCCGAATGGGATATCGATAGGTGGTTCCAGTGAACGTGTTTCACACCAGGTCCCGAAGGCTTCCTAATAGTCCTGTCTGAAGAGCGCAACGATAATTAGCAACGAACAAATGACTGGTCCGAATCCACATCAGTGTTCCATAACGGGAGACAATCAGTAGTTGACCTAATCCGCTTATAGCCAATTGTGATGTCTATCTGTGTTGAGGTTTGGCTGGCATGCACGGGCAGAGTGTGGCAAAGCGGTTTCGGAAAATAATACCGCGGTAAAGCAGTCTGTGGTCAGCACATAACTGAAGCAGCTGTTTGTCTTTGTCCGTGCATCTGCATGTTGGTCCAATATGATCACCCAGTTGAGCCTCAGTAGGCCGAGGTGTACCTATTTGCTCATTTACATCTCGGGCGACCAAAAGCATAGGATCAGTTAGCCCGCTACAACAAGGCATTCAAAGTGTCTTTGGGAGTGTCAGAGCCGCAGTATGTTGGGTCGTAAGGAAACACAGCAGAGAGTCAGCAAGTATCAGCGATTTTACGGAATAACCTCCCAGGCGTTACCAGACGAATCACAAGGAGGCGACTAACAACCTGGAACCACTCAACAAGTGACCATTCAACCGGAGGCTCAGAAAAATGCCAAATCCATCAGGACTAGCCGCAGCGGATTTTGGATCCTCAGAAGTGCCCAGCCAGAAACGAGTAGAAGCCGATGGGAAAGCCACTTCAGCAATCGTACTTGGGTCTTGAATCTTCATTTCAGAGAGGCAGAACGTATCAATAAAAAGCGAGTCCAGCATACATGCAAGAGTAGTCTGCTGTCCAATTTAAAGGCTGGCGGATGAACTTGGCACGGGGTTTGAAGGACGATTTTGAAGTGTGTGTAGCCAGAACCGATCGAGTCAACCGTAGAACATACAGCTAATTCCAGTGGGTGATAAGCCTGTCAATCTTTATGGGTCACAGTAGATGTTGCTAGCAACGGGTCTAGGAGAATGGAGAAGAGATATTCGAAAGAGCAAGTGTGCACCTTATGATTGCACGCGGGTTGGGATACTGCCATGACACCCAGGCCTCAACCAAAACTTTTGGCTCAAAGGCCCAACCTCAAATCAGTGATGGCTGCCGCAGAACCCTCAGGGGTTCTGCCAATCTGCCGCCAATCTTAGGGAGTAATTCGCGACACATGCTCCAGCCGCCAATCTGGAAGCGACTGTGTTTGGGAGAACTTTACTCATTGAGCAACTTGGTATGAGAGGCTATGAGAGTGTCACACCCACTCTTCAGTACGGCTCACTGGATTATGGAGGTGCACAAACCGTCACTCCACAGTAAGATCAAGGCCCGTGGTGACTTGTGCAATAAAATAAACACCAAAATGGCTTCTTCTCAGATTGTTCACGTGTTTTTAAAGGGCGACTTGTTTTTTAAAGATGTTTAATATTTCTGTCTCTTTGAAAATGTGACGCCAACAAGTCTTTATCGGCTTGCTTGTTGCAGCAAACAAATACGCAGCTTGTGTCTTGTGGTGTGTAAATTAAATGTACGCACTATTAAAAAGCGGGCGATCTAGGTCAGCTTGCTCCGGAAACGAAGGTTACTGGAGCTCACTACTGCACTACTGGAAGAACACGATTCCTCTGATTTGAACACCCACATATATTCCAAGATGGCTGCAATGGAAGTATGTGGGATCAGTGGGATCCGGATCCAGTGAGATCTTAGTAACGATACAGAAAATATCATGGGAACAATCAAAGCCAAGCGGCCAAACGGCATCACTTCCGTCATTTCCAAGTCAAGCTGTCAGGCCAAATTTCTGTCCTGAGCATGTGCCAGGAGAATTTACAAAAGGCTTTGGGTCAGTCTTTCGGACTACGTCATACCCGACTGAAGAATCGCGTATATTTAACGGAATGTACTTATTTGCTGTCTAATTTGATAATGACGGGAGACTCGACTGAACCCCATTTGAGCCCTTCTCTTATGCTATTCTTCTCACATGTTTATTTCACTGCCTTTCACAGCTCTGTACAATTAGCTTTTGCCCGTTTCCCCTGAAGGTGCACATTTGATCCCACTAACACTCCATCTTTCCCATTCCTCCTACTCTGCCCTCATGGATGCAACAGTGGTAGCATTTATTACCAGTCGATTGTCACCGGTGATGAGGTAAAATCATGAGATGCCCATCTCCGTTATAAAATTACATTGAAAAACGAGCAGTTCGACAATTAAATTTATCCTAAGCGTTCACTAATTTGTTCAGTCATCAGTACTCACGTGATATCATATTGCCATATTCCGCATTAATCAATCGACTCATCAAAACACAAACCATGTAAACCTTAGCCTCACTTGAGCGTACAATTTATGCTGTTTCCACGCATAGACTGTTCGTTGTTTAACCAGGTGCCTAACTGTTATTGTAGAGACCACAGAAATGTTCGTAGTCCTGCTACTGGCAATTTGGCTTGACGGGTCAATGTGAAATGTATGCAGGTTCTGTATTCTAAGTGCGATAATCGGATCACCAAAAGGATATTGGGGATAGTGTACAGTATGTGGTGGTTTGCAAAATCTAAATGGTTCTGCCGTAACTGTCACTTTTCAGCAAGACTAACCATTTAATTTTCTGCTTGTTTAAGGCATTTATGGATATCATCGGTGAGCACCAGTTAAACCCGTTTTGTGGATGCATAGTAGTTCAGGTGTACTTGTAGGTTAACAATAAACACCACCCATATCCACGAAATTTGGTTTGCCAACATGGTACATTCGGTTTTGGTTTGAAGTTACTTCAGACCAATATTAGCATGCGGAAACATGTCTGTCATAGCAAGAAGTACTTGTTATTTGACCACGCGCTTCACCGGAGATACAAAATAGCAAATGTCGTCCGATTATTCAATCCACAATATAGCACACTAGAGCAAAGTGAACAAAATCCCTATTGTCTTTTACCGTTTTGCGTTCCTCCACACTTTATTGTTAACAATGGCCTAGTCAGGCGCGCGATCCTATCCACTGCTTCAGCTTGTTTTAACCATAAAACCTTCATAAAACTAAACATAACGTCTCGTAATTCAAATGCCTTAACCGAAGCAGACAAACAACAGAGCGAAATATATATTTGTACGCTCTGTTTTCTCAAGTTTTCCATGCTGTTCAGCGAGATGGCAAAGATACCACCTATTCGGTCAGTATTTTCCAAGTACTCCTGTCTTTGAGAGCAGTGAAAAAATCTCACGAACATTATCTGTCATAGCAAATTGTTCTCCTCTGCCTTCGTCACTTCCTTCCTGAATGACTCTCTCATTTTAAATAGTAAATGAGATTGACCGAATTTACAATGAGTTCGCTTGCATGATAAATGTCCTATGTATCAAGTGGTCCAAAAAAGAGTACATTTGAAACTTTCCTGGCGTAAGGAAGTTCAGAGAGGTTAACCAAAGAACTATCAGGTTGTTAAAACCAAATCTGCCCGCCCTCCGTTTAAATATTGCACTATAACGTTGGGCTGCGTGATGTGGCTTCACAGTTTTGCCTCCTGGTACGCACACTACGAGTTTAACTATTCAGAGGTAGAATAACTCCTTGTTTCTATTGTGGGTGGCCGCGGGATTTGTATTGTTCACGTGGACATCACTCCCGTTTGGATAGTTGTCCTCTTGTGCTGGCGAAACCATTCTGGTTTTGATGTCTGTCCCTAAAAAAACAGTAATCATGACCATGGTAAGTTATTCCAGGCTATCGGTGCCCTTTTTATCTTCGGAGTTGGCCAGGATGTATCACAACGCAATTTATAAATTTATAAAATTTATAAAATTTATGGAGGGAACATAATTACTATGAATTTTATTTGATGCACCAAACATAGAAGCAACAATGGATACGTTGTTTAGAGAAGTTTTCTTAGAATAAACTGACTTATCTGAGAGCCCAACACCGCTCAGAATGTTCATTTTACTGCAAGATTTACGTATATATTTTTGCTTTTGAGGGCAATAATGCAGCAAAGAAGTTTAATTTGAGAGCTGAATAAATTCCTAAAGCCGTTGAGTTTCTTGATTCCACCGTCACACTACCATCTGACAAAGTACCTTTGATTGCTTCCTTGTACCCATTTATCCTTTTTTTGTCGTCCACGTGGCAAGATACTGAAGGAGGATTAATTCCGACGCGGGTAAATCACGCAAGGTAAGCGGTATGCCGAAATATGGTTATAATGAGGTCGGCAACAATGAATGCTTCCTCGAACGACAAAGGACACATGTGCTCACGGTTTACTTTTCTGATACATAGGACCTGGTGGAGTGTTAAAATATTTGACGCTTTTATTTAGCATGACGCTCCCTTCGTCAAACTTGAAAGTTTAAACACAGTAGGTTTATTAGCTCGCTAATAATATGAGAAGATTTTGGATTTTCCAATGGAGGTTTTGTCGTATAAGGTAAAACAATTTGTAGTAGTAGTAGGAACTCAGTGACCCAAGAATGCTTGGTACAGGGGCTTATCTAAGTCCGAGTTAATCACATTGCTGATCAGTCGCTCGTCGCCAAACGGTAGTGTTCAAAATATTAACCCAGAAGTTCCGAGTTCCTATCGCCCTAAAGGTTCGTAAGGTGAGTGCTGCTGCTGACACCTAATAAGGATAAAACAGCCGTACAGTACTTATCGGCTTTTTGCCATATGACCACTTATAGGACGAAAATCCCAATGAAAGTTGCTCAGGCTTAGGAGAAAATTTCACTAAGTCAGAAAATATTAATTAATTTTCATCAACATATTGTAAGAGGCATTGAGTTTTAAGTTAATATAACTTCAAGAAGGAAGGCAGACCAAACGGGTTGTGATATTCCTAAACCCTTAATGATGGACAGCTGATGGAAACTCTTCGACGAGTTTGGTCTTTTGAATTTATTCGGTTAGATTTCACTCCCGAAAATCCAATAATTTTATATCATGCATGGACACTAAATTGGGTGATAAAAATAGGGATCACTTGATTTCAGAAGGAGTCTGTGTTCACGGCAGAGGCATATACGACCCAGTTTCACACTGAAAACGCCACAGTGCATCGTTGGAAAGCAATGGGGCCAGGCTGTCGATTGCCATAAGATTCTATTCCCAGGGCTCACTTCCCTTGCAACATAGACATACTTTAAAGCTCCAGTCGCTACCGCAAAAAATTATTTTAATGATCAGACTCCGACGAAGTTCGAGGGGTGTTCTGTTAAACTTTAGGGGTAGAATGTACGCCTTTGCCTGTTGAACGAAGGGGCATCCTACGCAACTTTGATGATTGTGATCAGTTTAAATGGGTTTTGATTTAAATAAAAAACTGAGTAGAAACAAAATGGTCACTCGTGTCAATGAGTGATGTTTTCGTCTTCCAGGGGTAAACCTATATTTGGAGGACTGTGACATGATTCATTTTGCATTTTTCCTTGCACGTGCACATGTTCATCAGTTCTTTTTAGGAGAATGGGAACAAGAATTTGAAATCCGTTAGTGGGTTGTGACCTTCAGATGCAAAGTAACAACCAGGGACTTCGTTAATAGCACATATGACAAACTTGAATCATGGACTGGATTCTTGAAACGGGTGTTTATTTACGCAACCAGTGAACGATTAAAATAGTGTGTGGGATTACCTTACTGTCTGTTGTCATTGGCGGCATTATAAAAATTTAGATGTCACCTCGCATTACAGGATACTCAAGTTTAAAGGCTGTATGTAGTTCTCGAACACGGCTATGGTATTTTGTGTTTGATAAAACCGTACCTATTGTGTTTGACATCTAACTGAGTGACATAGTTCTCGTGGTCTACGAGTGAGGCGCTGTTTACTACCAAAATTTCAAGGTATATGTGGCTGGTGTTACCACTTGCATCTGCATTTTGCCTTTGTTTATTTGTTCTTATTTGTTTATTTATTTTATTTAGTGTTTTAGTGACGGAAACTATGTAAAACTGCCTCCGCGATTTCAAAAATTGTTGACGTGGTGTTATTGCAGTTAATCAACAAAACAATTTGCACAATATTTCTTCCTGAAACTGTATTTTGGGATGCGAATAGGTGGTGAAACCTTTAAATAATGTGAACCAAATATGGAGTAAACCTGAAGTGTTTGCATAGAAGTCCAGATATTCAAACAACGCGAAAAACCGGCAATAACTGTAGCAAGTTCAGGAGGCAATATCGACTTATATAAAGGAGCCGCAGCCCTCTTTAAAATGATGATGCATCGCAAGAAGCCGTTCCAATCAGAATTAGAAGTTCAAATGAGGTGCAATGTTTTCAGTTAATTATACGTGGAAACTAATTGTGTGTAGAAAAGTGAGATTTTCTCACATTTAGTGCGGAAAACGCTTTTCTTGGTTTGGTCGCCTACGCTCTTATTTAAAACCTTCTGATTTTCGTGCTACATGCCGACAGATTACGGCACTTTATTTGGGACACTTCGGTGATACTATTAATAAAAGCATGTTTCTTGAAGCTCACAGATTCAGCCGTAGACGCTTCAAGGCTATCAGTGATGTTTCCTCGTTCGGGATTAACAAATATTAGTGGATGTTTACTGTACAAGAAACCTAGTGGTTTTTCTGAGTGAATACAATATCAGTATGCAGGCACTCATTATCGTTTATGGGTAGAGAAACGCCTGTGCTCACATGGAGTTTAGGATAAGCATCGAGCTCTTCGCAACAAATTTTGTTTTTCAGTATGGTCTAATCAACTTCTGCACGCTACGGGGTAAACAGAGGAGTTTTCAATAATCAGATGCATTTATGATCAGGGATTCTAGTTGCTTAGTAGATGAAAGGTCTGTAGTTAAGGTGGGTGAGAAAATAACTGCCGATTCCTACATCACGGACGGTTATAAAGGAGGAATATGGTGGGAGGTCACGAATTGCTTGTGGGAGTGGTTAGTTTTTGTTATTTCTATTTTTATAAAAAAAATATAACAGTAATACAGATATCTCACCTCGTGCATCCGGGCAAAATTAGTCCTTGAGAGACAAGTTAAAACGAATTGCTCGCCAAAGCATGATTTGATGATACTGATACTGAACTTGATGGGGGATTTGAGTCGGCCATCAAATTTCTCGAGTACACTTTTCCTTCAGCATGTTTTCTCCGAGCGTCTAGTAAACTCCAGTGAAAAAAACAATCTTTGTCTCGCCCAAACTTCCAACTTATGCGTCTTTTACCTTGCAAGGCGTTTTGGAACCCTCTCCAACTCAACTGGGTATTTCACTTAAAAGGAGCGTTTACACCCAATCCCTGCATCTTTCAACTGCGACGAATAACTTTCTACAACTGTTACACCAAATCTAAAGTAGTGAGATAGATAATGGACTCCAGAATGTTGGCCCAAGTATGGAAATAACTGACAAGTCCAACTATGGTTGTTTTATCAATGGCTGTTACACTACGTAGACAATAAATTTTCTCTTCAGTTGGATCAAAATATCACAGCGTTACTCGCATAATTTTGGCATGCTGGCTGACTGAATGGATGAGCTGATTTTGAGAAAGTTCTGTTACCTGACGGGTGAAGAGTAACTTCACTGCTTGGACGCTCTTCTCGTTTTGTGGTCCTATTGCACACATGCAAGAGGATCGGGTGTTGAGCTCTCAGAACACCGGCCGACAGCACATTTGTGCTTCGCATAATCCTGGCTGTTTAATTTGATGAAAATTGAATATTTCGTCCTCTACATGGCCTGTGTGGGCTCAGCATTGAAATTGTTCTGTTCTCAAAACACGTGTAAATTGCGAGGAGCGCACTCCTCTGACAAGCTAGTTGAGTTGGCGAATTCTATTCCTTCCCCAACTCCAGTAATACTGTCACGAAATATCTAGACAGCTGCTGACGCCAAACAAACCATGGATGTGAGTAGAGGCGACTCAGTCGAGACTCGGATGAATTACTCCTTTCTGATAGTCTACACCCAACTGTCCAACACACGTCTTGATTCCGCAGCACTGATATTCGAAATGTTAAACTGAGGCTTCTTAATCAAAAACACTTTTTAAGTGGTCGGTTTCAGCGGAGACACTTGGGTTTACTCGGTGACTAGTTGTGAGCATACATTATTTATTGCCTACAAAACCTTCAGCTATTTAGCTCACAGTCAAAAGGGTATTCTGACAGGACAACTTCACTGGGTTTTACCCAACGTCCAATAATCCCAGGTAAGTGCCAAATGACACCGTCTGTTGGCCATATCTTGGTGGTCAAATGCTACCATATGGATAATGAAGCAGGGTATATAATTCTACTTCGCGTGTGATTGCGAGCTGGCCAATTGAATAAATCGAAAGAAATTGCATATTCGAGTCATAAAAAGGCGTTAATTTTTGTTATCGTACAAAAAAATCCTATGGGCTTGCTGCACAAATCAACGTGTCCGAAGATCCACGCAGTTTCAAAAAACATATTGAGGAATAGTAACGTTTTCGGGGCCTCGTCTTGGGATTACTAGATATAAAATGGTTACATGAGGATAGACAACTAGGAAAACATCTAGGACTGGTGGAAACATAGGCAGTCGGTTTTCAGTGAAATTAAAGTGTTGTCTTACTGAATGATGTCGAATGACATGTGTTGCGTTATCAAGGTGGAGTCAGTGATCGTACGAACTGCTTTAGACAGCGTGGTAGTGGATATCGCAAGAATACTACGGCTAATTTGACTGTCGTCAAGCAACGTCGTTTGATTGATTATGAGTTTGTTAGGAAAACCACTCCTTACTCAGTATGTATCAAAACTGTGTGACAGAATCGAGCTTGCGACCGAGCCATTTGGTTTAGTGGTGTACTGACAAGAAAGATGCCCAAATATTCTATCAGAAAGTTATCTAATTTATTATACTAAACCGAAGAATGAATATACGACCGTATTCTGAGTGATGAGTGGTATCTTATCTGCGGGGTTTCACCTGAGCAAACCGTTGGCTGTCATTCCAAGTGAATTAGATGTCATCTATGTTATTGTATATTCCAAACTAGATTTGCAAGATAATGTCGAAATTTGTTTTCAAATGGCATATTGCCCAATTCAAGGATAGGCATTTTCATATTTGCAAATGTTAACAAATAATATTCCACACTCTGCTTGGTGTGAAAAGTTTACAGCAGGCTAGATGAAGCCAAACTGACTTCTTCCTCAAAACGAACACACTCATTCGTCCTTTCCAACCATCAGATTCTCTCGCTAATTCAGCAGTTTGTAAAAGATTTTGTAACAACTTTTGGCTTAATACAACCCAAAACATGCACAGGGATTCAAAGCAAACTGTACTAGAGAAAGAAACTGTTGTTAAACTTCAGTCCTGCGGAAGTACGGGCACAGCATCAGTCAGCGTTTGGATCACTGCGATCAACATTGCTCATATGCTGCCGTTCTTCAGTCTGCTGGAATTATAGCTTACTGAGTTTACATTTTCCGCAGCCTGGAGATGTAACAATGATCCATCTGGTTAGCGAAAATCTCTTGTAGACGTTCCTCATTCGTTGATAGATACTGACTCACGCCTCTGCATAATTCATTACGGCATGCGTGCTTCTGAGCATTGACTCAATTAAACATCGTCTTAATACATTCGGGATATTAAGCTCGTTAGCCCTTCCCGGAAGGGGCTGATTGAGTACTCATTTCACGGAGCTTTTAAAGACACATTCCTGTCTTTTCAGCCATTTGCTGGTTGGTGAGAAGCACTTAGTCCTGATTGATTAATGTGTGAATTTTGAAGGGCAATTTTAGGAGCTTCGAAACTTCTATCGGTTTTCACACAAGACTGATGAGCCTTTGGGTTCTATCCTAATGGTTCACTATCAGTGAAAAAAGATTCAGTACCGGTCGTTCGTTCACGTAGGCGAACGTAAGCGGTTCCATCCTGCATGTCCCCTTCCTTAATTAACCATGACATCAGTTAAAATGCAGGCGACATCAGGCTCTACACGGGCCAACAATTTTCAGCCAGGCAACAAAGCCTCGCAGAAGGTGATTTCCAATCAGACAGGACTTTCGTAAGTACGCTGACTAGTGCTGTTATTACACGATGGCGTCAAGTACCTGAGAAACAGTTTACAATAATGTATACGCTGTTCATATCAATTGTAGGGTGAATCTGTTGTCATGTAGCATGAGTTACATCCAGGCCGAGAGTGTATGGACATATCATATCAATAAAACCTCAAGTAGTAACAGGCGAGACCTCTCATTTTGGCACTACTTGTCTGCCAAATATGAGGACCGAGTTCATACCATCAAATAGATATTTGTTATTTAATACTTGGGGGTCAATGACGATGCGAGCAACAATATAAACTCTCTGACCTGTTGTGTACGCTATTTGAAATTCCGGTCAGGCAGATCAGAATGCGCTTCCCCAACACTCGTGGTGGAGCCTCACATTTAGAAACAATGATTCTGCCATTTTTAACCCAAAAGTTTTTAACTATATTCTGGTGTGGCTTGAGATCAGACCAACAGACCACAAGTTTACCGATCACGAGAATCAATCTAGGAGCTCATATGGTCGAGCGGCTCTAGTGTTGTTGGCCTCAGAGAGAGCCAGACTTCTTTAACTATGGCACATCAAAGTACGTACCCAACTCACTGTGGCCCCTCCAAAAGAATGCCGCTAGTTAAGAAAACAGTAGGAGTGAATCTTCCCTGTTATTTCAGATCTATGCTTTCTCCAGAAAGGTCACACGCTTTGTACTAATGTGGCCATAATTTCATTGCCGTCGTGGTCACAAAAGCGCAAGATACCTAAACAACGTTTAAATTACCTAGCTTTACATCTTAAGCCTTATCATTTGACTCAGTGTGCACGCGCTTTCTTATTTTATTCTACCTAGGGTAGCCCCCTAACAAACATTCCCACTATGTCATTGATGCCTAAGTGTTGTTTTTTCATGGTGAGATAGTGCAGGCCGGCCGACGTGAACCTACAACCATTTCTGGGGATCTGCCCCTACTGGCTTTCCTACTGTCATGTGAGTGTGTATCTCGCATTCGGACTGGAATGGATCTTTTCTGAAATGTCTGCTTCTTATGCTGAGAACCGACCGATGAACCGTTCATAACAGCCGCTCAATTCTCCTTCTCTCACTTAAAGCTATTACGCCTGCTCTTCAAGTCATCACATGTGCATTTAAAGTCAGAACAGTATACCAACCGGTAATTTGATAAAATTCGCGACTCTCGTCTAAAAACCACTGACGCGTACGCTGTAGTCTTTTACCAGCCCACTAGCTCAGACAGGATACGGACGTGAATACGTATTATCATACTAATCAAAAGTGAATGGCAAAACACCAAGTAAAACCACCAACAATTCCAGAAATACGCCCTGGTAACGAATCGGGTGAGTATAGCCCATCAAGTTACGCGCACAGCTCATGGTACAGTCGCCAGACGGTTCTGAAGTGCAGGATTTTGCGTCGAGCAGCCCACACTAGCAAAATCTACTGAACTTCGTGCATAGAAGTCGTTCTTCCTTAAAAAAAACTTCAGTTTTCTTGAAGCCAAAAAAAGATGTGTTCGCATATCTCACTTAAATTGAGATTAAATGTAATGGAACTATTCAAATAATAATAGCAGAGCACGAAACAAACTCAGCTGCAAATGACTCAGGTGTTAACGTAGAACTTAACTGAATGTTATATACTGTGCTAGCTAAAGAATGCGATGGCCTTAGTGTAGAGCATTCAACTGTGGAGTACCACAAACCAGAGTTTAAGTTGGATCTCTTATTAACGTCGAAGTGACTTGCAAGTAAGTGTACTTCGTCATTCGCCTACTGTTTGGTCTTCAAACAGAGCATAAGGTCGTTAGCTGAAACCCTGGGGATGTCTACCTGATGAGCCCCAAGAGGAAAGAACCAGCAGCCGGCCGTAAAAGACCATTCAGCAGCCTTACCTGTAGCATGTCCAACAGTAAAGAGCGTTATTAAACACTTGCAATGGACTTAACGGGGGGTTACAGGACACGTACCACTGGAACCATAGCGAGCTTTCCACACCAGATTTTGGTGGGATTTTTTTCCTCTCGAGAGCCTTTTGGTTCCCATCAAAATGGACACAGCTTTGTTAACAGACGCTTGATCTTAACCTTGGATAAAAAATCAGGAGCAGCATATTTCGCAGGATGGCACAGAAAAAATGCATATTTTATGCATCAGATCAAGAGTTTGAACAGAATAAATCAGGAAACATCCAAGGTATTGATGAACTTCAAACTATTCAGAAGACCAGTTAACCTGGCTCATCGAGTCCAGATTCAAATAGAGGTTTATAGAGCTACCGATAGATGACAAATTAAACGTCCACCTAGGCAAGCCCCAAATTGCAAAGAAAAATATCAAACTTGAGTTCGTCATCCGAAATGCTTTCAAAGGGATCCTGAATTCGGACATTCGTAGTCATACTACTGTTTGGTATCACATCTTTTATTCGTTACTTACATAAACATGGTGTGTTCGGTTATGCGCAGTATCAGCCAAAATTTCCAACCATAAAAGTCCTGTCGTTTAGACCCCAGGCCTGAAAGTGCTTCAACTCAGCCAAGGATAGTTTGGCCGTTAATTTTCTACGCTACGTCACCAAATGGCCGTTTTGCCTCCACAGGCTTCCCTCCAATTTGGAATGTAGAGTGTAAACAGAATAGTTCGGCGTGGTCGCTAAAGTAGTCTTCTCATGCCGTGACCAAGACAACAAAACCGATTACGGAAAACCGCATGATGACCCCACTCTATGCTGCTTTCCAGAAATTAATGTTGTAACTCTGCATTTCCTAAGGATTATTGCTTCGAAGCGGACAGGGGAAAGTGACGATCAGACTTAGTCAGCCGATAAATTTCCTGCTCTTTAACTTCTGCAGCTTTCGCGTATATTCAGCAACACTACCCTGACCAGCGAATGCAACCTTGATTCTCGCACGCAAAGGCAGGCTCTGCCACTGCCAGCGCTCTCAGAGTCTTAAGAACACCAGATTTGCGCTTGAAAATTACAGACTGATTTATGGAATGATGTACCCTGTGGCAGGTGAACCGATACACGCATACTGGATGCAGCCCATCAGTGGTCAGCAAAGACAGCAGGAGTTACCGGGCGTTGCTAAGTGCTTTGAAGTAAAGTGGCCCGAAAGACTGGCTTCCATTGATAATCTCTCTACCATATATTACAACACATTTATAACCCATCCTGATACGACCATGACATTGGCGTAGTCTAGACCAAAGGCCTTGTCCCAGGCCATTGGTGTTCAGCATGGCCAGAGTTCTTAAAAAGATATCAAAGAAAAAACTGAGGACAGACCATACAACCTTGCTCTACTCTACCAGTGATCGTAAATTACGAAAAAAGCTGACTGTAAACACAAACTCAACCCGCTTTGCTTTTGTGGAGCCTTTTCAAGATTCGCAGGGATTTTGGTGACACACCAATCCAAGGAAATTCATTTCAGTTCTCCTGGATCCGCAAAGTCCAAAGCAGAATGGACGTCCAAAAAACAACAGCAATCCATTGTAGTTGGTGTGTTTAGGGATGCTCCTCTTTAGTAGACATTCCGCTCTTGAGAAGGGCATCGACATCAAGTACTTTCTAGACGCTATATGGATTTGTTGGAAATGACCAATTACTTACAGTACAAGCTCTGGTACCGTGAAGAGTAAGCGCGCTGAGGTTGAATGCGGACAAGGAACTCTCGATCAAACGATGAATGGGCAGAAATACATTTGTAGCAGAATTCCTATCGAATTTGCAGATTGTTCTGCTTTTAGCTGGCCTTTAGGGCCGGTTGGATAGTGTTGAGGATCCCGATACGGAACCCTGAGTAACGCGTAGATATGGCGATCCCGAATATCAAAAGGAAGAAATGGGTTCAAAAGCCCGCGGTACTACTGGCACAAAAATAAGCGAAATTATACAACAAACCTCAATTGTTT
>SJOL01008500.1:0-17125 GCA_004794785.1 Opisthorchis felineus
AATCCCGACCACTGCTTCAAGGTGCCAGCTTCAGGTCGGGGCTCTATTCTTCATTTATGCGGCATCTTATGTCTTCGTTATTCCAAAATGGGTTTATTAATGGCCTTGACATTTGTAGGTCGCTCTACTTGATAGAGGTCTGGTAAATTAATCTGGAGTAGGAGTGCATATGTTTAACTTGAGGTGGTATCCGCGAGTCTTCACTCCCACTACAACGAAAGAGTCTCTGTTTCGATTCCTAACCGTAGAGTCTTTCTCGTACTTGGTATTGTGTACTTGATCAAGGGCTTTGGTTAAAGTTTATCTTTCCACTATCGATTCTATTCCATCGCTATTTACCTATTTTCGCGGGTTGCATTCACGCCCTGTGTTTTTAAAGTCAGCTCGCAGAACCCAAAACATCGTACATGCGTTGATTCACGAACACCTTCCCTCTACTGACTTGTCTAGCCTGCTTAGGTCATTTCACACCGTGACTTAGTGACCCGCATCATTCCTTGTACGAGAAAACATTTAAGGTAAATTCTCGAGAAAGCTCGTCTCTTTACGAGCTTCCTAGGTCTACCCATACCACTCATTCTTTTAGGGAGCATTGCTCAGATATCCCCTGTTTACAGCGTTTTTTAAATTTTATGTTCTCATTTCCTTTCCAGAAACCTTGTTAGACCCTATACGACATGGCAAACCGAACCGTCAAAGACGCTCATACAGTTCACGGGACAAATCCCCAGTATTTGGTTGAGAAGATTATACGTAGTCGCATTTATGAGTCGAAGTACTGGAAAGAACACTGCTTTGCCCTCACAGGTAAATTCAACCATAACCTGAACACACATTCCTGTGTTTCAAAGCCGAATTGCTGGTAGACAAAGCAGTCGAATTGCGCTATGTTGGAGGAGTTTACAGTGGCAATGTAAAACCCACTCCGTTTCTCTGCTTAGCCCTCAAAATGCTCCAAATCCAACCCGACAAGGATATTGTTATTGAATTTATAAAACAAGAGCCGTACAAGTAAGATTAGTACAATCTGCAAGATGTGTTTTGTCTTAAGGTATGCCAGGGCTTTGGGGGCATTCTATTTGCGTCTCGTTGGCGAATCCGTTGAAATCTATAAGTATCTGGAGACTCTGTACAACGATTTTCGTCGTTTGAAATTCCAGGACAGGGCTGGAAGTAGGTTTTCTGTTAGTTGCTGACGCCTTCTTCTAGATTTCAGTTTAATTTACATGGATGATTTCATCGATAAACTACTGACTGAGGAGCGTGTGTGTGACGTGATTCTACCCCGATTACAAAAACGTTCAGTTTTGGAAGAGGCTAATGCTTTGGAACCTCGGCAGTCGCTCCTAAATGAAGACCTGGAGGATTTGCAGTATGCCGAAGACATGGATACTACAGCTGCAGGGGATCTAGAAGATCGTGATCGACATAGGGAACGCGACAAGGATCGTCATCGTGACCGCGAAGATCGACCGAAGGATCGAGACCGCCACCACAGACGTCGGCATCGCGAGGAGTCACCCCACGCGGAACGCCGAGAACCAAGAGACCGGAAGGCCAAAGATCATGAATATTCGCGCCATAAAGATCGTGATGACAGAGAGCGTGAACGCAGACATGAACGAGAACGTGAAAGAAGGTAAGTTATAATGGTGTTAGGTAGTACTAAAATTTGGAGAGTTGCTTCGCCAGATTTTGACTGCTTGGCCGCTTGCTGTTGTTTAGAGACAGTTCTTGCTACGTTAAGTTTCTCGTACATAATCCCAGCTAACACCTAGAAGAATCACCGGTCCATGGGTACCTTAGATAGGCCACGTCCTTCCCCGGTCTTCGGGATAAGTCGACCAGTTCACTTACTGTCCCTTTTTGCCCTGTCTTCCTTGCTTTGCAATGTATTCTTGTGAGAAGCCGCCATATAATCATTACTTTAAGAGAAGAAGCAGTTCTGATGATTCCCGCAGCATTACATTTTCACTCAAAACTTCGATCGAAGAACAATTTGAAGAGAAAAGACTTGGCACTCGAATGTTTTTGCAGTGTAACTTCTCTGTGCTCAAAAAATTCTCCACTATTCCCTATTCGATAATAAGGACGCTTTACCTCACGAAGCAGCAGGACGACCGTCGTAGCGGTGACTGTAAGTTTCGTCTGTGGTGTTGACCTTACTTCGTTTGATAGGTAAATCGATAATGACTAGGTCTCACTCGTCCAAGATAAGATAATTAATCATCTCGACAGATACTCATTTGAATATCAATTTGGTTCTCACGGGAGACTCAACTGTATCTCTCGTTTCTTTATCTGAATCTGCTGCTCAAAGGCCGCCTCATGTTTCTCGAATATCGTGCTTTATTCCGTGCCAGCATTCAACGTATCAATACATCGAAGTGAGAAACGGTTCAACGGCTTCGGAATGATGTTCTAACGAGCGGCCACTTCACCCATGAAGTGAAGTTTCTGGAGTTTTTTTCCAGATGGTGTATCATAGTTATCCCCTCGGTAGTATCTACCTTAAGGTCGGCGCACCTTTCATTTTTTACTTTCGCGTCTTTAATGCACCACAGACATGGACGGAGGTCCCGTTTAAAAAGCTGCGGTTTTTCATCATTCATCTTAATTCTTGATCACTCAGACCAAGAGCAGCGAAACTTCGTACTACGAGTAATCGTGCTACGAGGCGGTCTGGGAGTAAAGTCATACTGTTCTCTGCGATAGGAATGTGAAGACAGTAAGGCATTTCCCCCAGGCGACCAGCATGTCCATCCTAATGGAAGCAGTGATGCGGCCTTCCCCCGAGAAAGGACGGGTGAGAAAACGTCGGCCATAAAAACTGCACACTCCGATCACCCAACTGTTGGCCGTGATCGCCGGCGCATTACTCAGTAAGGTCGAAATATTTTTGAAACCAAAGAGTCCAGTGTTGCTCAAAAGGCAGCTGCTGCGCGCAGCTGCATTATAAGTGAGACAGTATTCCCTGCGCCCTCCGGACAGGCCGGCCCCCTGCAGCCAAGCGGGTCAGACTATTGGGTCATTGGCACTGGAAAGGGTCCCCCCCAAAAAACCCTAATGACCGCTGTCTCGCGGTTCAGACTATTGAGTCAGAGGGGCAGGGTCCCCGAACAACACCCTACGTCATCCCACTACCTTGTGGGTCAGCCTTTTGAGTCAAAGGCTCAAGGTGGGGTACCTCAACCAAACCCACTTGGCTTGACCAGGATGGGGTATGTCGACAGTTATTCCTATCTTTACAAGGGTTACGCGGATGCCGTGTGAAAAACACCATGACGTCAGCCTGGTAGCTGTGGCATCGAAGGTACTCTCTGGTCCTATCTTTCGAAGGTTGACTGAACCCAGTTATAAACAGATCCATGAAAACCAAGCTGGGTTCCGTCCTGGAAGAGGGTCACATTTTCACCCTTCCGCAGATTCTTGGTCAGCGATACTGCTTCCACCGACAAATAATGGTTACCTTCCTTGACTTGAAATCTGCCCTTGACTCCGTCAAGCATTCTGGGAGTTTCTGTAGAGCAAGGGTATCCCCCATAGGTTTCTGAGGCGCTGTACGCCAACAGCCGCGGACGTGTGAAGGTCTACGGGAAGCTCTCGCCTGGGTTCACCACATGCGGTGTCAGGCAAGTCTGTCCTCTTTCACCTTTCCTCTTCAACCTCGTTATTGGTACGATTATGGAAGACTCACTACCAGCCTCTAATACCCGGGGGATCGAGGTGCTCTCTGGGACGCTGCGCGCCGAGGACGTCAAATGACTTTCAGTGTTTGACTATCGGTGTCTTTGGAGCATTTCCCGAGTCTGGTGAGAACACCGGATCAGTAATGCTTGAGCACGTCGGATAGTTTTTGGATGAAAAAACTCACGATAGGTGAACTGACCACACTCTATAGGTTGCGCTGGTTTGGCCACGTGCTCCGTACTCCCGTCGATTGACTTCCTCGAAAGGCTCTTTGCGCACAACCACGTGAAGGTTGGAAACGAACCAGGAGAGGTCAAACAATGACTTGACAGTGAAGTATGGAAGCCAGGTGCGCTGATCGTTGCTGTCTCCCTGGATGGGGACCCCGAGACGGGACACACTAATGGTTAAAGACATTGTCAGACATAGTCCAGTCGCGCCCTCAATGGTGCTCGTGCATCCGAACTGTGGCCTTCAATTCACAGCTCCCCTCCCAGTCGCTCCAATTAAACGTCCACTGACAACCCTGCATTTACACATTAATTATATGAGCTACCTCTTCCAGTGCGCAGCTATCTACCACATCTCACCAACTCATCGGTGAACGATACTGTGACAGCTATAACCACTGTACGGCAAGTACGCGGTTCTTACAGCTGATGATGATGAATCAATTTGCCATATCTTCCCTCATTTTTCTCGACATGCTAGTGCATACTGTCGAAGTAGTTACCGTAATAAATACGCGGTTTTCTCTGTTCATATAATCCCGCTCTGCTCATTACATGGATGCACTGTTAGTAACTTTACAATGCGTGATCACTTTTCATGGTTTTGATGGTCCCGTACAAACTTAAATTACTTGTAGGACAAGGCCACACCACAACAGTGGGTCTTAGCGCTAGTCATTCAAAGTTCTCCTGGGCCACAGAGGATGTTTACAGTCGACACAATAGGGTGGGCCCCTACATCATTTTCTTTTTTCACACGTGATTCACACAGGAAAAGGGAATCCCAGAGACCCTTGGCCCCTACCACGCGGTCGGCCACCAAATGGTTTCATATGTTTCATATTTTCTAGGATCCCTACCCTGTTCCGTTTTTCGGAGACAAATTATGTACATAGTTCTCTAGAGCAGGTTCCCCGCTGAGAAGGACATTGTTTGCACTTATTTTCGATCAGTGAGTGGGTAGTCCATCTGATGATGTGCGCGATTTCATCCCTCGTGGGGTGCTCAGTCAGTAAATAACCTCTGGATATTAAGGTGCGTTGCCTGTGGTCGGACTTTGACAGGATATAGGGTCACCATCATCCATTCACACTGTTCTTCACACATGATCCGATGTTGGTTATCTCCTCGATAACTCAGAAGGGACGCCGATGCGATTAGTGGGTGTTTTCTTCTCTGAACAGATTACTTGCAGTTTGTAGGTAGTCAGAACATGTGAGCATTTCAGTTGAAATTTCATCCTGTACGTGAAGCCTGAAAAAAGCGGAAAAAAGTCTGAAAAGCTGAAAAAGCGGATCCATTGTATAGCATCTGACGAGTCTAGAGAGATTGGAACCTTTGAATCTTTCGGTTATCAGTTGAGCACTATGCCGTTCGACCACGAGTGGCTGATCAGTAGCGTAACTCGCTCTCAGACACGAAATAGCGCCGCATCTCTTCAGTCGCAGGTCATCTTACCTAATCTGGTGATGGCTCGCTATCCGACTGACGAATTTTTGGAAGGATGTCGCAAACCAAGTGCTGAATTGTGATGTTCTGGGAATGACAAGCAAATGGAGCGTTTGCACAAGTCCGTCTGACGAGCTAATCCGCTGTCTTCTTTGGAACTAGGCCTCGGTGGGTGCGTGGGAACCAGCCATGTGTGATAAGCTTTGCGATTCTATCAGATTTGAGTCTGTACCTCCATCACACTTAGAAGACACCTACCTAGTTGGTACTTGAACGAAGATAAATAGCACGCTGATGGACTCTATTGTTGTCCGGTCGTGACGGCTTTCTCCGTGGTGGGTTGCGGACTGTTTAAGAATCGCCTGACAGTATATAGACCAAAGACCTACAAAGACAAGAATGCGGGAGCAGATTTTGATGTTGCTGTACCGAAACACGTCACCTACGTGCAAAATAACGTGAGAGATGCATGGGTTTTGCACTCTGGTTGCCGAGGTTGGCAATCTATCAACCATTATGATTCATTCTTGAGCTTTTGCACCACGAACATCAACTACCATTTGGCCGTGACATCACCTGAACAAATCTTGTGAAAGTCAATCGGAATTATACTGAGGTCCGGTAATTACTGTCACCCGACGACGTAACTCATGGCGTGTAGCGTCTTGAACTGAGATAGTCCCCGTTTGAGAGTGTACGGACCAGACTAGCTGAAATCTTCCAGTTACCTTTTTGAAGACGGACGTTTTCGCTTCCATTCAGCAGTGGCTTCTCTACAGTGGTACCAATTCGCGAGGAAACCTGTTGCTGAAGGCATCATATTGTTGAAAACCTTTTGATACGAAGCATGTGTTTTTTATGTCGTGCGAGAGCTTATATCGGGAAAGGACGCGGACATCAACCAGTTGCAAACAGTTTTAAAACGATCATTAAATAATCGTTTTAGAAAAGTATGCCAAATCCACCGATTGCTTTCAAAGTCTTATGAGACATTGCTTCCTAACGGCTAATGAGTCCGAAGTGTTCTTACGAGCTGTCCACCTTATTTTCCGGTTATTGTCCACCATGTCCAAATTGTTTCACTCTTTAATGTAATTTATAGAAGCAAATTAAGTGTAAATATTCGCACTTCTGCATTACATTGACTGCTGCTACAGTGCTACGTATTCGACAGGACCGATCCATTTCCACTTTAGCGGTAGTGAAGCACCAGTGTCAACAATGATGTTGCTGTCTTTGATGATAATGATTGGCAATCATGTTCTCAAATTTCTTGTTTTATTCAGCCGTACAGAGCTTCTACTAGGTATTCTATGGTGACACAGTGAACCAGTGAAGGCCTTCTTTAGCGAGCTGATTGGCGCTCAGTATTAGTTGTTTACCGAACAACTGACTGAAAAAGTAAACCGAAAACTGAATACAGGTCAGCCCTGATAGAACAGGGAACGTCATCAACGAAGCACCTCAGTTTTGAGTGTTAATCTTGATCTGTCGCGACTGGTTCAGTGGATCCCAATAAAAATACATATTTCAGTATTCAGTAATCGTTACGGCGCATCGGGGCTGCTGTCGTATGTCATCGGTCGATTTTCTCGGACCAATTTTCATGCCTGCAGACTTTAACGAATGAACCATCCATAGTATGCACTATTTGCTTGTGGTGGTTTTTGACCGAGCGTTATCTCACGCGGGACCTCCCTTCTAGGGGGAAGTCGGTATTTAAAAAATTGGGACTAGAGGAAATCGTTCCCCTTCCGGGAATTCCCATCTGAAGGGGAATCATTGTGAATCTGGCTTTTTCCGTGTTTCATCAACTGGTTTGGTTTTCCGGGTACTTAACGGTGTTCGAACTCTGGGTTGAATGTAACGTGTACAACTTTACGAAATCACACTACTCAAATCAAGTGCTTTTTTGTTCTGAATTGGAGAAGCTTCTGTCCATTGTTTCTCAGTATGTGACGACCGGCTTCATGATAGCTAATTATTCCTTGTTCCCTTGACATTTTTAGGCGAAGTCGATCTCGTGAAAAGCATGGACGGCATGGGGATAGCCGTCTTTCGCCGGACCATAAACGCAGTCGAGATAAAGAACGCGATCGTGAACGGCGTCACTAGTGACTTTGTTTTTTCTCCTAACCCCTTCCTGTACAAATTGCCGCTTTTGTTGTTTATATATATTTGTATCAATTTGAATTTTGGGCACAATTGGTTGTGCATCTCGGGGTGATGATGCATAGTGTTCTCATCTGATAATTTGAGAAACTGCGTGACAGTCGGTTTTACGAGCCATTACTATCAAAACGTGCTAGGTTTGTAGTTCTACTCACCTGAGGCTCGTCGGTTTTCAAAGCTTCAAGACAACCACTAGAATTCTCTAGTCAACCACCTCTCGTACTATTTGTTTTGGGTGAGTACTTCGACTAACGGTTTTTGTGGATACTACAGTAAGCCAACCCGAAAGAGCTGGACCACACCACTCACCAACCTACATACATACCTTAATTAGTGGTATGCATATAGTGGTTTCTTAAATGTTTTATGGGGATTTGACCTGCTGTTACGCATTTTACTTCCAATGAAGATCCGTCGCTAACTTGTTATGTCAAACAACGGGAATCTCCTAATGGTGGTTGTTTTAGCATACCGATGGGGGTTTATCAATTCTTCAATTGATCGTCCCCACCTAGGTTACTGTCTGAATTCTCGTCATTCAACCCTTTTGTTTAAAACGCAGAACCGCTACAGCGTAAGGAAAACTCGCCGTTGGTTTGTTTGCTGAGCTGGGCACCTTTTTGTCCAGCCAAAATTACAATCTTATCTACCAATATTCCGTTTAACTACAGAGACTAGCCGTCGGCCCTATGCAGCACGATGGCCGTATTCTTTGATAAGCTGACTATGGGTGCGAAATGTGTTCGGTTGGATATGTGGTAAACTCCGCCATTGCACTTAGTCTGTTCGTCTGAAATCATTTGCGTTGATGCAATGTTGGGATATTCAGTCCGTCCATTTCTATGAACCGTTGGTTTGGCGCCTGCTGGCATGGTATAGACAGTTCATGAGACCATATCTTAGGCCATCGTTGTTCGGACGGTAAAGACTATTTGAGCAGGTTGCGAATGTTAGAATTATCGCGTTGGACGCCAGATTCCAGTAAGCGGGTGGCTATGGGAAGCGGCAGAGCTGAAGACCCAGAAAAGATGGATATCTAACTGTAGCCCGTGGATTCAGTTCGCCAGCAAAGCTATTCATGGCTTCTAACCATTCAGCTGAGTTCATACCGTCGATCGGAGGATCAACGGTTAGTAAGGCTACTGCGCAAAACACGAAATGAAATATGATAGATATTCGAAAACCGGAACGCGACCGTTAACACTCCGAGCGTCTACAGACCGTATAAATTAATGCGAAATTTCGTGGCCTAAAGATAATGGGCGCTACATATCTGAGCTTAATCACGACGACAGTATTAGAGGTTTGTGCGAAGAACTACGGTACTATGAGGTCGTAGCTCAGCTCATTTGACGGTGCGATCCTCCAAAGCTAGCGTTTTCAATAGAATGACCACTAAGGATACACCGACTATATTTATTAAATCTAACTGGAGGGCGTGATAATCCCCACATTCATTCACCCAGTTAGTCTGTGTGCTTATTGGTCTCTACTTGTTTTGCTCGTCACGTTCCCCGTACTTGTCACCTCTCTCACCACAAAGGTCGCCCCGGCGCACACTGGTATGGTAGCATACGTGTGTGCGTGCGTCACTGACCTACTTACCCAGATGCACTCGTGCTCCGTCTGCTGGGCCCGCTCTGATCGCACAGCAAGTCAGAATCATGAGACTTACCTGGCAAGGGAGACGGCAATCCGCGCCACCAAGCTAACATTCCGCTGGACGTCATCTGGTGGTCGGACTGTGACGCTGCCTTGTACCGGTCAGTGGAAGTCTTGCGCACTTTTTGATGACACACAAACGTGGGTAGTTGAGGCTTACTGTATATTTCATTGTAGGTGTTTGCGGGATTTGTAGTATTCACGTTCACATCACTCTCGTTTGAACAGTCGTCCCCAGTGTGAACACGTCCGACCGTCCAGACGAAAATTCAGATGCGCCCTTTGGTATGGACTCATCAGAATAAGTACGCCAGGACAGGAGGACAATTGTTCAAAAGAGTCATGTGGAGACCAACAATCCAGCAAACACGCAACAAAATTTAAAAAATCGTCCAACAGGTTTCAGGCGTCAGTGGTGCTACCTGATTGGGATGCTCTGACAGGCGGATCAATCGATCGTCACAGGCAGGATGGTTACCGGGTCGTCGTTCGAGGTGTCTGGCAAACTAATCACATCGCTCAAGAGTGAACAAGTTCGCCTATTCAGATGTGAAAATCGTCCAGCGTGCGCTGACGGAGTAATGGTAGCACGCTCGCCTCGCGTGTCAGGTGTCGAGTTCAAACATTTGCTTTTGCTTATGTGTGTAAATTTTTGAACCTAATTGTTCAAGATCGTCAAAACTACGCGTGGCTCAAACTTCCCAATTAGGAACTCAACAACAGTATTTAACGACCAAAACGAGTAAAAAAATATGTAACGTGTGTATGACGACAATATTCCGGAAGTTCGAACGCGTCCTGCACGCGACATTGGCAAATATCATACGGTGGACACTGGAACGCGATTGGCTATTAAGTCCGTATTTTCGATCAGTCAGAGCCGAAAACCCGTCTTCTGATCACAATTCCGAATTCGCCGGTTCCAACTGACCCTTTTCATAGTTCTGAGACATCGGTAGTCAAAGATTTGAATATGTCTCAGACCCTCCGCCAGGAGTGGCCAAGTCTCACAGCCGTACAACAATACAACTCGCACAGTACTCTGATACACGCGTCCTTTGAGACCCACTGAATTGCCATCCTGAAGCAACAAGCACAAATTAGCAAGCTTAATTCTGGCTTTCGAGATTTGTGCGTTCACTTCGCCTGTCACACTACTGTCAGAACTAATGCAACTTCCAAGATACGTATAGTGTTCCACAATCACCAGTGTCAATTATTGAATTCTCAGAGGCATGTTCAAGGTCTGTACGTCCTGCAGAATGACGTTGCACCTTGTGGGCGCGAAGCACATATCGAAAAACTGTATGATCTTGGTCAGCTTTTCCAGTAATGCTTGCGTCTCCTCATTTTCAGAATGAGAAAAATGCCGTCTGCATATTCCATGTTGACAAATTTCTCGTTCGGACAAATCTGAACACCGGGATTTGGAAACCTTTCAGTGTTCGCCTTATTATCTCATCAATTACGAATTTAAACAAAAATAGTGAGAGCGGACACCACCGCTTCTAGGAAAGCTTTTAGAAAGCTCTCCATACACCAACGCGCCGGCAAGAATGTGAATACAAACAGCGCATGATTTTTACGAACTTCTGGGGCGTGCCCTGTTGCGCAAGCGTATCGAAAACGACTAACCGGTCAACAGAATCGAACGCAATCTTGGAATCAAGAAGCAACAGAAGTGTAGGGCGCCTAAATGCATGCCGCTGCTCTAACATTTGACTGCGTGTGAATATGTGGTCCACACAGCCCCTTCCTGGCCGGAATCCTGCTTGCTGTTCTCCGATCCCCTCTACACATGCCTTCGTAAGACTACGTAAAATAAGCGACGGAAACAGTCTAGTTAGAACGGGAGTCAAGTTTATTCCTCTGTGGTTGCTACACTCACCCTTGCTACACACCCTTTTTGAAAACGGGCACCCCTACCGACTCACCCCAGTTAGTTGGGACGGTCTCTTCCGCCCAAACAGAAACAAATAAGATAGCCAAACATCGACCGGGGATTTCACCTCCATCTTAGAACAGAGCGGGTGAGAGTTCCTCAGGAAAAGCATTACGGTGACGCTCGAGAGAGATAAGTCAATCGCTTATTTCCGAAGCCGTCGGAAGTTCCAAGTTCACTGTCCAGGGCTGCGTTGCTGGTTGGGAATCCGGCCAAGCAACTGCAAGTGGATAGTTGAATTAGTCTCAAAAGTGTTCGGCTGAACGATTCAGGCGCGCTTCCCATTCATACATTAGTCAGCCGTTAGTGGTTGTTTCGCTCACCGCACGTATCAGCTGTAAAAGTTTGCGCGCATTTCCAAAGTTTCTCGCCACTTCCGTCTCTTTAGCTTTCTGGAACCGCCAAGCTTCGCGATCCGCGCAGATGCTCTTTTTACTTGAATTCTGCCGGTTCGTCGAGTGTTATTGTATTCTCGATCAGGAGGAATACGTATCTGAGCTTCAAGCAATTTTAGTGTTGCTCAAGATCCAGTAACTAGGTCTGGTTGGCGGAACCATTCTGCGAGGAGAGCGCCCAGCATCTTGCAGGGTTGCGGACAGTAACTTCCAGTAAGAGTCAACGTCATAAAACAGCTGTCCGAAACGGATTTCAGTGAGTGGTTCTAGTAGACTTGTTTCACATCAAGATACAAGAGCTTTTCAATGACCAGGCGCCTCGGTGCTGGACAAACAAGCGGCCCATTCCTCTGACCTGTCACATGCAAGTTAAGCTAATTAGCCATTGCGGCTCCTAAGTGGAGCGGTAAGGCGGTTTCGGGGTAGGATTCCTCCTGGCAACTTCCCCTTGAAGTTCATTGACGCAACTTTGAAGGTCCACTTGCAGTGGCCTCACTGGCTTGCGGACGTTGATAGTCCAGCGTCACGGTCGCTGTGCATGTTTGGGCTGAGCCCCCGACGGAGCGTCCGTGGGACGTTCGGCAATGAAGCCAAGATCAATGGTGTCCAGAAGCATCCGAAACTCAAGCTAGGGTACACGATCTGCGCATTTATTGGTCAGATTTCATTGACATGTTGAACCCATCTGGCCGGACCAACTCGAATCTCACATCACGCTTTGCTGCGTCGAGGAAGAATGTGTCCTTGTATCCATTTAGAGCACTAACACCTAGAACTTAAGAACGATCCATCTTCGTCGAAAACCAAAACTAAGACCTGAGCAAACGAACATGTTCGCACCGTACTGTAGTGACAACAAAGAAGTACCAATAATATATAATCGCAGCAGTAAGGGGAATGCATTAAGTGCTTGTCGGATGAAACGTAGACACCATATAGACCACGTTGAGTAAGAAAGCACAAAATTCAATGTCAGCTACAAGTACCATGTGAATATTATATTTAAGTTCGGGAGTTTCTGAGACAATAACATAAAAAGATGGGAAAATCGCAGGGGGAGCTTTTTTGGGAATGTTTAGATTGGTGAGATGTATGTCTAAGTAGGCTTTCCATCTCCATTGAATTTTGTATTCCTATATAGTGACTACAATGTGAGGCACCTTCAAGAGTAGTGGTTTACAAGCAATGTGCTGCACTGTAATGTCGCTGCCATGGATACAAGCATTAAATTTACCGGTTTCCAACGCTCAAAATGCGGTCGAGGAAAACGGATTCACAGCTGACAAGAGACTGCTGTTTGTAAGTGGCTCATCATTGAACAGACCACCTAACAAGCATATCACGGCATTGTCTGAAACGAGGAAATTGTAAATGGACGCTACCTTCGTTAACATCAGCCCTTCACCAACATCACATTCTTTGCACGCTGCCTAACTATTCATTTCTGTGGTTGACGTATCTACCAGCTCGTCATCTAATTAAAAATGGCTTGAAATCTCACCGACCTGCACACCTTGCGAAAGGCTTTGAAGGTAAGATGAAGAAACAACATCATGAGTACACCGCCCAAAGCATGACAGATGTCAGTGGATGCACTACAATGAACCACTAACATAAACGTTGTCATGTGCAAATGCACGTGTGTATCATATTCCAGGGAACAACCCAGCATACACTAGCTATCACCCACTGGTATGTCTCATATGCTTCCAGCTAAACAGATTAATTCATTAAGGGTGTGACAAGATATCAACTCAATACATCGCTAGATGCGTATGCCTGACTACTGACGGATCAAGTAAAACAATGATCTGATCCAGTAATGATAATGTAATTGACTGTAAATTAATTTCCCCGCCTCATGTTCTCTAACATAAACATGAATGCGGAATAAGGGAAGCAAAAACTATCGTACAAACTGAAATGTGAATTTTAATGAAATAAAAATTACCACGGTAACAACGGCTTCAATTCGAAAGTGATACGTCTTGAAAACGAACTGAATTTACTACGTGGCTGAGTTTCTTTTAGTTTGCTTACAGGATCCCGAACACTAAACAACAAGGCTAGCGATAATGTCTCACGAATAAACCGGTATTCTCATGGATTCAGTGATGTAACCTCAGGAAGATTCCATAAAACGGGGGCACTTAAGAACGCGCACAATCAGTACAAACCTGAAGTCTTGTTGAGAGCTGCGTACCAGATAGCGTCACAAAAATGAACGTGGTATCCGGAAATAGCTGAATACTATATAGATACAGCAGATCTAACCAGATCTACTCAGCATTAATTCACCTCTTCCACTACAGTGTACTAAGAACACAATCCGCGAAAACAAACCAACCGTTTGCTCTGCTGAAAACTTCAATAACGAGCGTCCCATTGTGACGAACAAAACACTAGATACAACTTAAAAAACGAACGAAAAGTACTTTGGACCGTAACGATGAAGTGCTACCTCAAAATTTCTGTAGGTTAGCACGGAAAGTAAAGCGCCCGTAGACTGTCCTGGAGGCCCAATTTCTGTTTTTCACCACCGATGAACTTTGCGCGCGTGTATTCATGTACCTTTCTGAAACTTCGTAAATCATGCGCGCGCTCGTACGAGGGATCAGGCACCAACCGTTCACCGGGTAATTCGCAGTTCCTAGGAGCAAATAGTGATAGGCCATCATAACCAGCTCGGCTGATTGATTGCACTAATGATGCACTAATTCTGTGCTCCTGCTCGGACCAAATAAGCACTATCTAAAAATTTCCCACTTCTCTGCCTGCTAGCTCATACTATCACGGTTGGAACAGAATAAATTTGTCCAGTAAAGTCGACCGGATTCACCCAACTGCCCAAAGTAACGACGGGTTCGGAACGCGTAGAGCAGGTGCTAACTTCAGCCAGTCACTCACAGGAGAATGCGGTAGTCGTGATACTTGTGATGACTGCCTGTTCCTGTGGCCATACAATCCAACAGCCCACTATTAGATATTGCTGATCATTCAAGTGAAACTTGGCCCACAGAAGTCCGCCTAGCTGCTCAGACTTAAACGAAATTTATTGCTGGCATAGCAGCCATTGATCTGGTTTATAATGAATACCAAAAGGTTGATCACAGGCATTGCAATCTCAGAACACAGCTACATCCAAAGGTTGGTTACCCAGGCAGAAGACAGGTACCGAAGGCACGATACTTCTCACCGGTCACACAAATCGATTGGGGGAATCTTTGTCGCAGTGACTCTCCGTTTGCTACTGAGTTGGACACAAATGCAACCGCAGTAGATGAAAGCACTTTTGAAACAACAGCGATTAATCGCAAGACGCCTGGTAAGTTATGGCAACAAAAGTCTTACTCATGAAAAAACCAGGGCAACTTGACTCAATAGAACCGTTAAATTGAAGTGTTTTCAGACCCCCACGAACAGCATGTGCATGTCGCACCCCACGGCCATCGCAGACCCCCGAATGTTGATGAATGATAGAGGTGGCGAAACTCAGCAGTACCGATTTCCTCAAAGCATACGTAACCTGTTGGTGTATATCAGGGCGTTTTGCCTACTGAGCATTACGTAACCAGGCGACGTGGTCAAAACGCGCCGCTGCTGGAAAGTAAGAATACTGACGTGCTTATCAGCTCAAAAACGTGACTCAATCACATGAGTGACAATCAGAGAAGCCGGTACACTTTCAGCGAACTCCAATATGCCTGTCCATCGGTTGAAAAGGTCTGATTTAGAGAGATGTTCAACGACTACGACCCTGTTGTTGACTTTCGAATCGTTTACCCGTGATTATGCATAACTGCCTTCAGTAGATTGGAAGCTATCACTCTTAGGGCAGAACCAATGCAAACTGATGGTTTAGGTAGTTTTATGCGATTAACCGATACGTGGTCCAGCAAAGATTTTTCACAGCGTTAACTCCGGTAAACGCTTCAAGGTCGAACTGTCTCTATCCTTTGATGGCCACGCCGATTCAAGTTAAACACGAGGGTTTGAACGACAACGATCCAATTCAATAAACCTCTCAACTACTGGGAAGGAAATTGTGAACAAATCAAAGGCGGATCAGCAAGTTCCTATGTGGAAGGAGCCACTCCATTAACATGAACATCACCACCCCCCATTGGAGCAATGCGAAAAAATTTTATCGGTTTATAAACTACACAACTGAAGCCTTTCTCGGTCAAAATATTCTATGCGGGGATATAATTACCAATGATATACGTTATCCCCGCCAAAGGGACACATCAACTCAATCCCATCCAAGGTCAAACAATGTTGAACAGTTCAACCTGCATTGGTTTAGCTTACACATTCAAGTGAATGCCCTTCATTTGAATACTCTTTGGTTTAGGACAGCGAATGACGTTTATAACTCCTGTGTCCTAACGCCCAAGTACGAAGTTTCGAAATATCGGATGTAAGAATGAAATTGAGAGCTATTCGACGGTGTTCGTTGTTTTTTTATTAATCCGTCTTTATGAGTTCATTGACTGCACAGTGTAGCCAACACTGACAGCAGTTCAGAGGTACCTTGTAACTATCAGTGATTCTGAGAAAGAGTACAAAAACAGCCAAGGATGGATACACTTTATGGTTTCTTCTGAGAGTACAAAAAGAAATTCAATGAAAACAACATGACGTCCGAGAGTATACATCAGAGTACGGTAGAGATGCAGACAGCCTCAGATGCTGATTACAGAGCCGCTTGTAACTTGTTGCCATTCACGAACATGAAATAGGGGGTGAACAGTGGGGTCAATGTTGAGTCCAGTTGATCGATTTGAGGTCGACACCTTCGGAAACCATTTCCCAAAGGGGACTGCACAAATGGAAGGAAAGTGGGATGGGTCGGGTTAACATAAAGAGCTACAGGACCAATGAAGCTGGCACACAAAACAGGCTAAAGTGTGTTCTCATCAAGTAACATTAATCCGACGTGATACGACCGATTTGCCATAGTATAGAACACTGATACGGCGACCACGTTTGGCCGATTTCCTTTAGTCTCCTAGTTCGAGGGTGCCCACTACTCCGATAGTAACTGAGTGCCAATTCGATCTTTCGACTGCTCTACAGTGACCACAACCCTATAGCAGGAGCAGCCCGTCATAGTGACCACTTTCGGTTGGTCTATAAAGTTCTTCCCATTGCTCTAACGAGTTTTCACACTTACGGTAACATCATCTAAAATAAGCGGGTGTCCACTGTGCTTTCCTCCGGCTGCCCAACTAGACCGCAGTGTGTGGTCTAGCACGCCTAAACCGTGCTGACTTGATTGTGGATTAGGTAGTCATTAATCTGTTTGCCTGGAAATACAGTCGGCGATTGGTAAGATATCACTCTCCCTTGATGGAATGCTTGCAAGCCAACTACCCAACTTCGCGAATAGATAAACAACTACCTGACCCCTAAATAACGGACGCACCCAAACTATAGATCGTTCGACACATTCCCAACGGCGCTAGCTTATTCATTCCAACAGTTGTCAATCGTAATAGTCAAGATTGTAGTAAGAACAGCAAGGAAAAACACCTTGATGGGCTACTGACATCAGAGATGCTCTAACCCTATTCACATCATCC
>SJOL01008500.1:18931-38469 GCA_004794785.1 Opisthorchis felineus
CGACCTTAAAACACCAATATGTCTTGGATCGGAATCCCCTAAACAGCAAATAATAGGGTATGGAGAAAACTATGCGCTCATTCATCCATGGTTTTAAAACCTCCTGAGTTATTAAACGATGTCCAAAGCAATTTGGTGTAGCTCACTACTATCTTTTAGGTAAAGTTTAAAGAAGATTTTGACCAGTTCTTCAAAGTCAACAAGTAACCAATGACGGAAGAAAACTTATCGGAATCAGAGGAACAGCAGGAGTTTTAAGGGAGTTTCCCTGGTTCAGAAATAGAGAAATTCAGGAATAAAGGTACCGGATGCAGTTTCCATCTAAGGGTTTGGAAATTTTCGAATCCAGCATTCTGCACACATGTCGGACAATTCCAAAAGTGTGTAACAAACTTCCGGCAATTTCGTTGTCGAAGTCGAGAAGCGGAAGGCTGATACTGGAGCCGACACGCTACAGCCGTGGACGTTAGGTGTTAGAGCGAAGAGGAGTCGTACGGAAGCTGCGTCACTGTCATCACCATCATCGTCATCCTTCTCCTCCTCAATCAACTAGTTGTCAAAGCCAGCTTCGCTTATTGGAGTAAGGCAAGCAGAAGAGAGGCCGATTTTAAGAAGACCATACACAAAGTATTAGTATTCACTTTTTAACTAATCTACCGGGTTTTTATAGAAACCCACACTATTTGTAGTGTATAGGAACAATAACAGGAGTAGTGAAAGATTTAGTGAATTGAAAGTACATTTGAGCGGGTTGTCTGTTGTATCTTTACTCCAAGGAACATGCACAGTAGTCTATAGGGGCGTTTCGGACTCAAGTTGCGTTCCCCGGAACCAACTGACGACGTAGGGCAGAGTACGACTGTGTATTCGAAACTATCAAGGTGGACAGTAAGTTGAATGCTGAGCAATGTGCATAAACGACTAAGCAAGAATGATAACCTGGGACGAGGCTAAGGAATCATTCTAGATGAGGATATTTATTTATGGCACGCAAGGTCCGTCAGCTCAGCTAAGCAGTGGAGCCAGCCAGCGCTTTCTAGAAAAGCGGGCTACCATGCTGCCAGGATCATGGAATACAGCCTTCACCTTCCTTACGGCCAGTGGCCACACTTTACCTCACATCGTTTTATGGCTACGATTTAAGCTTAAGAAGCTGAATGCTTCTAAATAGAGCGGGAGCTCGAACTGAGTCCCGTTGTTATTGGAGCGTTGCTTAGCGTAAGGGACTGGCCTTAGATCAGAAGTTCGTGGGTAGAGTTCAAGCCTGATTCATCTGCCTGAGCGACATGAAGAGAATCCAGCCCGGTGGCTTGTATGACGCTGAATCCAAACGAAGTCATGCTTTAGCTACTCGACTTCTAATATCCCTTTTTGGATCAGACGATGGGCGAAGCTGACGGGAATCCATACATAAATGTTTACCTCATCTCACGAAGTCGTTGAACGTGAAGTACCACCTGCTCGATGGTAAAGTCAACTTCCTCTTCTGTCGTGAAACGTCCAATACCAAAACGGATGCTTGAATGTGCCAGATCTTCTTCGGCTCCGATCGCTCGCAACACGTACGAAGGTTCCAGGGAAGCGGATGTACAAGCACTGTAAAGATACAGATTGGTGGGTAAGAAGACGAAGCGAACAGGAGGTGGGTTTGGTAGTAGCAGCTTCATAAAACTCGAATGGTCTGATAAAGCACAAAGAAATTCCACAACATCAATGGATTTCGGATTATGTGCAAATAACGTTGTCGACAGTAAAACAGCGCGAGCAACAGTAAAGTATTTTCATGGTGGATAGCACGCTTCCGACTGATTGATTCCCTTCATAAACTTAATATCTTACAGTTTAAGCGTCCATCTTCCAACATCATATTTGGCAGCAAGCGTCACCCTATAAAGAAATGCAGTAGGTCTGGACCTCAGATGAGAGTGGATCAAACAGCCGATTCATATTACTTGTCAGTTATGCCAGTATTGTACCGTGCTTTATGATGTGTCAAACAAATACTGATGGAGGCTGAGTGGAAGACTTCGTGACTCTACGGATTCGTAATGCTCTCAAAGCATTGAAAGGTAAAGCGTTCATATCCGGGGTGTCACATTAACCTGCCGTGCGAGTAAACTAGCTGAAACGGCAGTACAGTCAGATAGAGAAAGTGTGAACAGACCCAGGACACAATTCATAACTAAAGCGAGAGTGATATGAATACAGATCTTACAAGTCACGCAACTACCTACGACTAACCATAGTTAGAGAACCAATGCCAGTGGTCAGTCAAGTATACGGTACTTCCGCTCTAGCAGCCAACCATGTAGTGACCACATTTGTGATACGAGATGCGAGCTCTAGTGGGAGCAAATCTCCCATCGGGAGGAATTTCCTCAATTCCCACATATTCTATGAGCGATCCCGCGAGTAAACACCCGAAGACACGCTAATTAGTAACTCTGTGAAGAGTGTGGATTTCGTAAGCGTTACCTCAAAGTAAGTGCGCTTACAAGATGGTATGTTAGCATCGGGTCATTATCAGCAGACTAAGCCGCAAGCCAACATGGTAAACTCAGTGTCGTTGATCGACGTTTTCTTTTCACATTTTGTGTATTAGAGGAGGATGAACTGGTTGGTCGTAGTGTGGCCGCACGCCAAGATTTTTACGTTTTCCAAAATGAATTGATGATTGGTGACAAAATTGTCGCGCATGAGGCGGTGATTGGTAGTACACAGAAAATTTATGGAAGCACGGTACACCACAACGGATTCGACCAACCGGCGCATTGAACCAGATACAATTTACGAATCACTACGCGCAAAGAACCAGCCGGAATGCTCAAAGAGAGTCGCTTA
This sequence comes from Opisthorchis felineus, assembly GCA_004794785.1. Lineage (NCBI taxonomy): Eukaryota > Metazoa > Platyhelminthes > Trematoda > Opisthorchiida > Opisthorchiidae > Opisthorchis > Opisthorchis felineus. Next base: position 21,773 of record SJOL01008500.1, read on the forward strand.
CCTCAATTACCACACCAAAAAACAAGCCTGGAGCCAAATCAACAGAGGTCACAATAAGGAACCCAGAAAAATAAAAGACAGAGGTCACTCCAGCACCGACCAGAGAACAAGAACAGGGTCACAAGGTCACATGGTTACCGACAAATTAGGACACAGGATAACAGAATAAGCAATGGAACACCCGACCGAACAACCAATCGTGACCCAAGGTCAGCCCTGGCTAACAGCACGCATATTAACACAAACGCACCACTACTGGGGGCGAGATGGCTCAGTGGTTAGAGCACGAATTTACTGACCGGAAGGTCCGTGGTTCGAACCCGACCTCTGCCTCTCGACTCCCCCTGTCTAGACTTGGGCAACCTGGCAGTATCCCAGCCCTCATGCTTCCTTCTGGTGGCATGGCAGTTAGGCACTGAAGGGGTTCTACAGCTGGACGATTTTTTAAATTTTTTTGTTGATGATGTCACCTCGGTTGGTGATAAGACGTTTGCAATCAAATTATCCAGCTCAGCGAACAAACCAACGGCCAACCTATCATGTGGTCATGCAATGGTTGGGACGCTATGACCGTAATCAGTTGGCCAGGAGAGATAGGATCGAATGATCCGAAGCAAATCGTTGGGTGTAACTGTTAATATGTTGCTACTCGGCTGAGACAGTGCGGAAATTAGAGGGCGTGATGTGGCAGAATGGCGTCGACAGCCATTTACAGCCGCATCTCATCAAACTCCAGGGAGTATCGAATCTGCGGCGTCCTGGCTAGTAGTTGAATACAGCCGTCCGGCTACGAGTGGCTGATCAGCAGTGTAAGTAACTCGAATAGCGGCACCTATCCTTCAATCAGGGAACGTATATCACGTGACCACGTACAAACTGGCTTCTCGGGTGCGAATTAATCACAACGCTGATCAACCGCTCATAGCTGAACGCTTAAGTGTTCAACCTACTAGCCGGGGGTCGCGGGTTCGAAACTCCCTCGAGTTTCGTGAGACCACTGGTCTAACAGAAGCAGACACCACCGAGTACGACGGCTAACTTGTCTCCTATAAACGACATGAACTGATGCATTTCAACCTCTTAGACCTGAGATGATGACATTCAATTTCTACGACCAGCGTTGTGTGCCAAGGCGAATAAAAACCATGGCTAACCATAGTACTGTATGTGGGTGTGGTTTTGATTAGGCTTACTGGTAATGCAGGCAACCAGGTTGCCCGGAGCGGACCAGTTGGGTTCAGCTGTTAGGCTGATCGCAGTTGACTCTTGAAATAAGCCACATTAGGTAACTTGAAATTGCGGAGCTTCAAGTCTATAACAGCGACAGAAGTCACTTTTGTAAACACCGCAGATTATCAGCTGACACTAGCAAACTACATATGTGTGCCTAGGATCATTTTGTGAGTGGTGGGGTCGACCGAATCACTATCTGCATACACGATGCTTCTCAACCATTTAGCTTTGCTCACTTAAGTTGACATATATGGACCGCCAGTTGAACGGTTTTAAATTTTCTCCTCCTATTCACTCCTCACTCTCATTCCCTCAGGTTCATACTGGACGAGGGGCGTTCAGCTGGTCGCATACGCAGCTCGGCACAACCTAGAAGTGAAACTTCCTATCCCGTGCAGTGGGGTTATCGGTGTGGTTCGCTTTGACACCCATACCCACCATGTATACACTTTTGATTCTGGTACTTTAACAGCAAAACGCTGGCAAAAAATGCATCCGCGCTATGGACGTTGCCGGACCTTTATCAATCAGACCGCGAAAAGCTCATTGACGTAAGAGTGAATGGTCGCCTGTCGGATTAGAAAAGGGTTGTGTCTCAGGAGCAAAGATGACAGTAAAGCTTGAAAAAGCAAATAAAAAACGAAATTTTCGGTCAAATTGGATAGGATTCGTTACACTGAGGGTAATTCTGAAATAGTCCACGGAATTCCGCAGCAACTGAGTTAAGAACTGATACGCCAGGAGTCAAGAACTGGCTTTTAGGGTGGAGAAACCAATAATGATTACTCAGTTATTTCGTCTGACCGCCTTCTGGCGACAGACCAGTGTCGCCCTCCTTCATGTGCTAGTGAAGCAAGCACACGCAATAAGTGATAAATAGAAGAAACAGTTACACACGCCATTGGAATGATCGCCTATCTAATCTACCATCAACATGTAAAATGGTTTGGACGGAGTCTAAAACGAAATAGTAATGTTCGAGAAATCAACTAACCACGGGCGTTAGGAACTTACCTGCCCGAGGAAAGCGCAATGTTTTTCAACGCCATGAGGAGACTCTCGCCTTCGACGCAGGAAAAACTGAGATTAACACAGCCAGGGTACCGTGCTTCTGGATCACCATTGAGCACCACGTGGCTGGTTTGTGAGACTATTCCATCTATTAGACGTTTGCTCAGAGCACTGACATGTTGGTAATCTGCCTGGAAAACACAGGAGTTCAAGCGAGTCGGATCCATAATCTAAGGATATACATTATTCTGTTGCTAGTGCAAGGAGCAGAATATCGTTCACAAATACGGCTGGAGCACCTCACAGTAAAACTACAGTCAAACGCTGACCAGTCGTAAGATGAGAGATCTAGAAATATGCACTTAACTAGGAAAGTTCATGCTCCCTTGATAGATCATCTGGTCACATTCCACGGGCTACGCTGACCAGGCCACATGCTTCGTATGTCAGAGGACTGTTTGCCTCGTAGAGCCCTCGTCGTCCAACTTTGCATCTGATGGAAACAACCAGTGCATGACTTGGCAACGAAGCATGAAAGCCCTGACCAGAAAACTGAGTCACGTCTGCCCTGATGGGGACCGCAGGACAAGACAAACCAGTGACCCTGAAAGGTATGGGCGTGTAACGCAGCCAATGGCGGTTTTGAATCAAAGCTATCACCCTTAGTGCGTAGCTTTCACAGCTGCCATACCGGACACGCAGAAGGATTGGACGTGAGTGAACCGACTGGGCCATCGCTTCCAGCGCGTGGCATTTATTTTCTTAATCTTCTTATTTTCGGTGAACGAAGGTAAAGCAGCTGGAACCAATGTACCTCGGTGCACGGTTTGTGAGCTGAACCACTTGGTCAGTGAGCGACGACAGGGTATCGATACAAAGTAGGAAACAAGTAGGAACGAAAACAAACAAGGAGCAGTCGGAATACACTGAAATAGGAAATCTAGATTCCTTAAATTCGTGAGAACGTACTTAATTCCAACGGCTCCTGGCAGCATAAGACTCGTTTCTAACGAATGCTGCCATACAAACTGTTGCTACTACGGGGGCGAGATGGCTCAGTGGTTAGAGCGCGAATTTACTGATCGGAAGGTCCGTGGTTCGAACCCGAACTCTGCACCTCAGCTTCCCCTATCCAGGCTTGGGCAAACTGGCAGTATCCCAGCCATCGTGCTTCCTTCGGGTGGCATGGCAGCTAGGCACCGAAAGGGTGCTACAACTGAACGATTTTTATTTTATTTTTACTACTGGGCAGCCGTGGACGTGTCATTACAGTTTAACTCGTGGCAACCATTCAATCACGATTCAAACGAGATTGAATTTGTAGAAAATGATATTGTAGGTCACCTTGTGGTCCGATACTCACGGCCTCCAATGCTCGGATAGTAAAGACTTGCGTGAGTACCTATGTCGTCTCTAGAATATTCGCGCCGGTGTAATTACATTCTTGCTTCACCATAGCCGAGAGAATCAGCAATGCTGTTGGTGTTTCTCTATCACACAACCAGGTCGGATTTATTTTGAACGATACTGTGGCAAATAGAACGACAAAATGGATAAACAAGGTCTAGTGCAAGTCTTCTAGAAATATGCCTGAGCGTTCGAACACACATTCAGACTGAAGGTGAAGTTGCCTTACAGCAAAAGAGTTCAGTGTCACGATAACAACGCAAACCATATTCTGGAGGGCCAGGTAGACCGATAGAATCCGGACCTTTTTATCATCCGTTTGGGTGCAAAGCTTTGCGAGATGACAAACTGAGAGCAACACCTGGTGTCTGTCTATAAGGGGCTATCAAGACGAACAAGACGCCAGCTCCAGATCATCATCATTGCTGAAAGCAATGCACCAGTAATACACAGTGGTGCTTAACTGTAATGATCCTACAACCGTCAGCTTTAGGTGCTCACAAGAAGTTTTAAAAACAACACGTCCAGTGGTACTCAAAGGTTTGAGCATTATGACAGTACACCCACAATGCAACACGTCTGCCGAAACCCGATCGCAAAGCTTAAACACATTACATCTCAGTACAAGGACTGGACACGTTGAAAATAGTGAACTGCAGCCGGGGGAGAGACTAGTATAAGCACATAAAAATGGCGAAAGTGCGTCTAGAGGTACCTTCATCTCTTGTTTCGCCACTGCGCAAGCGGCTCCCAAAGCGACGGTAAGCGCTGTTGGAACGGTACCAGATCGCAGACCTCGTTCCTGCCCCCCACCACTCTGCTGGGCCTCCAGTCGAACACGTGGACGACGACGGACATACAAAGCCCCGATACCTTGTGGGCCGTAGATTTTGTGTCCACTGATTGACATCAAATCAATCTTAAGGAAGGAGATTCGGGAACAAAATAATTCAAAGAACCCACCAAGGATAAACATAACCAAACAGTCGTAATACGAACACAGCGGTAAGTGGGGAAATATCCGAAATTACGCATGTCTTGTAAGGTTGGCCATCATCAGTAGTTGTGAGCTACTGTAGCTACTTCCACTTACAACTATGAAAATGGCACTTGGTACAACAACTGTAAACTGAAATTGCACAGTCTGCATTTCATAAAGGAGACAACGTTAAAATATAAGTGATGAATGGAGACATGACCTGTGAGCGGTCAGCAGTTGCATCATGTGAGGCATTTACTAGGAAATTTGGCTACTTGGGGGCAATCAATTGGAATTTCCGACTTTTAACGAACACCATGGTAGGTGTGATAAGTACCAAGTCAGCTGTCACGTTGTCGTGGTGGTCTGGTTCCAGTGCTGCGATGATCCTGTGGGCTACACTAGCTGGAATGCAGTTCCTTCAGGTTCAACCATGCTCAAGATAGCTCAGTGGTTAAGGCGCCAGCTTACTGACCGGAAGATCCATGGTTGGAACACAACCTCAACATCTCGACTGCTCCTGTCTAGGCTTGGGCAACCTGGCAGTATCCCAGCCCTCGTGCATGCTTCCGTTGGCACGGCAGCTAGACATCGAAACGGTGCTACAGTTGATCGATTATTACCCACTTTTATCAACCATGCCACGAAGGCCAATGGGGAGAAGCCCGAAGAAGAATAGCAAGCTCCGTACTAGAGGTCTTGGGTTAAAGTCGTAGTGTCCTAAGCTATGGGAGTGTGAAGGCAGTGGGGTGTTTGCCCCAGGCAACCAGCATGTTCATATTAATGGAAGCAGCTACGCTGATTCTCATCCCCCGAAGAAAAACAGGTTGAAAAAGTCGGCGCTAAAAAGCGCATACTTCGATCCACCAACGGTTGACCGTGACTGCCGGTGAATTATTCATTACGGTATAAAAACAAACAAACCTTACCATGATTCCGATGCGTCTCCAAACGCACTTGCCATGCACATCATGAGTGATACATTTACGTCTTATTCCCTGCATCTCCGGGTTAGGCCAGCCGCCTGCAGTCTAGCAGATCAGGTTATTAAGTCGTCGGCTCCGGGCAGGATCCCTCAAGAAAGCCTTAATTGCTGCCTCGCGGGTCATACTTTTGCGTCAGAGGCTGGGGGCAGGGTCTACATACAAAACTTTATATCCACTCAAAGTCTTGTGGGTCAGATTTTTTAGTCAAGGGTTCGGGCTGGACAACCCGGAAGTATCATCCGCTCTTACAGTTCGTCATTCACCGATACCTCCTCATACATCCCTCGCTTGAGTATTCGTGACTCATTTAGCTGTCAGTCACCTAACAGTTGCTCCGTACCTAAAATTCTGCCCAGGAGAATGAGCCAAAGTAAATCCTTGTTAAATTCCAAATTGAGGCTTTATACGTCCGCACTCTGTGTCAAATTGGGAAACGGGTAGCTCTTGCTCAGGCCTTGTTCTATTCTTCGATCGATGTATATTGTGTCACCGAAACACGCATTCAAGATCCAAGTTCGGTCATACATCTCAAACCGCTCGGTACGAACCCAGGTTCTTCGGGTGTCTGGTGATCCTGATGCAATGGCTCGTGGTAACTACGGCGTGGGAATTATGCTTAGTCCCGGGGCTGAATGCACTTCAACGTGGTAAACGGTGTTTAGTTGTCGTGTCAGCATATGCTCCAACAGACAGCATTTCTGAAGCCGGTGAATCGAGATCTGTCGTGCCCACTTCGGTAAGCCAAAAGTAGAGATGCCGTGATTCTGGCAGGTGGTATGAAGGTTCAGGTTGAACGACTAAGTCTTGATGAAGCCTATATAGGCGACCGATTCGGGGTTGACGCTCATCTAACAGATAATGGATTACTGTTTCAATTACATAGTGAACACCATTTGTTTATTGCCGACACAAGCGCTCACACCGTGCGATCTGGAGGCCACCAAATGCAAACCAGCTGTGGACTCTGTTAGACAATGTGGCAATCAGCTACCGGTGTAGAGCTTCGATAAAGTCTTGCCGTCCATTGTGGGGTACATCGCTGGACTCCGATCACGGCATTGTGAGGGCACGCGTATCTATTCGCTTTCCTTCGGAAAAATGCCGGTTGGTGCAAAGCGATCCAGTTCATCACAGGCGAAGCGTCCCTGTAGCTTAAGGGTATCACGTTGGGTTGGCTAAGAAGCTTCCAGAACTCGACGGGTACGATGGTTGTAACGGTGATTTGGATGAAGATTGGAGAAAGGTGAAAGAAGCCATGCTCTCGGAGCTTTCGAAATTGCCTGCCTGACGTCCCTCGCATACCATAATGAATACTGGATGTCGTCAAGATCAGTAGCTCTGATTGAAGCCAGGAAAACTACACCAACAACAAATGACTGTGATGGCGCACGCAACTCCATCGAACGCCGAACAATTAGGAGCCTATAGATTAACAGAGAGCGTTTGTGGATCGCAAATGCCAGAGATATGGAAAAAGCCTTTGCAACAAGAAACAACTGCGCCCTGTTCTAGTCAATCTGACCAGCTGGTCTGGGGGGGGAGCGGGTGGTAACGAAGCGATCGCCAAAAAGGATGGGATCTCAGTTCGTTTACAGACACGTCATATTGAAAGATGGGCTGAACACTTTGAAAAGCAGTTCGGCTGGCTTTCATCAACTCAACCTCGAGAACGAGCAAATCAACTCGGGTAGAACACTGATATCAGTCCGCCATCGGCAACAGAAGTCCAGCGTGCAATTTCATTGCTTCAGATTGCTTGCATCCTACACACTTCAAAGAATTTGGCGAGTCCCTGGAGTCTAGCCTGACGACTTTACGCCAAATTGTCCGGAGTGAGGAAAAAGTACTGACAGAATTGAGCGCCTCGGTGATTCCTACTTTCAAAAAGAGGGCAAGAACATCATCCGAAAACCAGTGGAGCGTCAGTCTAGTGGTCAAAGCTTCCAAGGTGCTATCTGCCACTGTCCTGTGAAGGTTTATCCCTCATAGGGAGAGTCAGAGTCGCGAGAAACAAGCTGTGCTTCACAGTGACCGGGGTTGCCTCGATCATATCTTGCGACAAGTGTTGGAATTGCGCTACTCCTCCAGATGACCAACAATGACCAGCTTTCTCGATCTCATATCTGCTTTTGACTCCGCTGCTCGTCAGAAACTGTGACAGTGTCTGGCGATGAAGGGTGTCCCTTCTCTTATAAAGTCTCTATACGTATCCTCCTGGGGACGAGTACGTGTCCACGGTAAGTTCTCTCCTGAGTTCACCACATAGCGGCGTCAAGCGAGAGAGTCCTCTGTTACTCTTCCTCTTTGGTTTCGTTATATTGCTTGTACCTTCCTCTATCACCTCGTGGGTCGAAATACTCCCGAGTCGTTCGCTCACGTACACTGAGTACGCCGACGACAGTGGTTTTGGGATCAGACCCTCTAGAGCAAAGCATTTTAAATAACCTACATAATCCTGCTGTACAGTTCATTATGGGATCCTCACCTATGAAGTGTAGAGTGCTACTACAAGATTGAATGAGATCAAACCCAAACCTCACGCTTATAGATGAACCGGCCGATATGGGAAGCTGCATAAGTCCCGGCGGACTGGTGAAGGGCGAAACAATTTCCGGAATTGGGAAGACCAAGGTAGCATTTTACAACCTCCGACATTTGTAGCGCCAAAGTGATATAAGCTTGACCGTCAAGGGTAGAATGTACAATGCCACATTCCGGTTTGTCGTAATTTATGGATCGGAAATGTGGCCGCTGTGTGCGGAAGATCTTCGGAGACTCCCTGTGTTTGACCAGCTATGCCCCTGAAGAGTTGCGCGTCTGGTGATATGCCAGATGGCGCTCGGGAGATGTCACCCTCACTCGATAGATCACTCAAACAGTATGTGCTTAGAAACCACGTGAGGCTGAGGTCAACTGTGAAAAATAGTTGACCCACAAAATATGCGACCCACCATGGCATACTCAAATAAATCGGATTCAGAATGAAGAATGTAGCGGAGCGATTCTCAGATCATAACATGCTCAGTCCTCGAAGATTGTTCAGCATGACCGTGTCAGTAATACGAACGAATTTTGACTAAATGCCACTTACAAAGTAGAGAAATGGACTGACCAAATGATGAACAACCAGGCTCCTAAATGATGATATTTGAGGCTGTCATTGAGGTTTTTTGCATAGGGAACGCCTTTCAACAAAACAATAGCATTTTTTCAGCTACAGCACCTGTTCGGTCTAGCTGCCATGCCACCCGAAGGAACGATGAGGACAGAGACACTGTCAAATTGCCCAAGCCTAGACAAAAGCAGTCGAGATGCTGAATTTGGGTTCGAACCATGGACATTCCGGTCAGTAAGTTCACGCTATTTCGAGCTAGAAACGCCTTCCCGGAGAACGTGAACCGTTTCTCCGCTCAAGGCACTACCCGCTTGGGGGTGTGAATCGAAGTGATGCCAAAATCAAACAATGTTAGAAAAAATATCTCTCGATCATAACATGTCACCCCACTGCCACTTCAGGACAGCCGGAAAGGTCGGTTGGAAACGAAATCTGAGCTTCCTAAAACCCCAAATCTCTAACACTGTTCAAAAGATCATCGAAAGTTTACGTCAGATCACACTTTGGAACCGACTGCCGGCCTTTCTAAAAAAATCTACCCAATCGTTGCCGCTCATGAATTCTGAGAAGCCAACACGGGCTAAAATCATAATCTGCCAGTGGGCAGAATACTCTTTCGCCGACGTCTGACAACTGCATGCTATCTTTCATAGTTCCACGTAGAATCATTACGCTCCAAAAACCGTCTGAACCAGGCTTGATACTTTCCTTATTTCGGATGATCAGCCGCACCTGAGAAAGGATAAAATTCACCACAACTACCAACTTCTGGTTGCCCTTTCCGTATTACATTATAGTGAACTTCGATGTATTCAGAGGGCGAAAAAACGCTTCCGTGCGGAAGCCATTGCTAAACCACCCCACTGTCAAAGCTCAGGTATAAAAAATCGTGCGCGTCACTAGATAAACCCCAAAACGGGCAGTCGTTTGTCTTTAAGGAAGGAAACATGCTTCTTTAGGGTGCAACGTCCGACTAGCCACTCGGTAGTTGTTTTGGTTTGTCCGTCCACAAAATTACAGATTTGCAGGCGGAACGTTGCTATAGAGACTTGAAGGTCTTTGCACTCGATTACTGGATGGTCGTGCCTGCAAGTGGGGTTCACAATATGAAAAATATAAGCACCGAAATTGTTCCACGTTTTAAGGCCTTCCTTCAAATAAGCCATGGGTTAGCGTCCAGCTGTCGGACCTTTTTTCAATTTATCCTATTACGGCAGCGAAGCATCGGTGGTGAACACTGATGTCATGCTGTCGATGATGATGATGATGATCCCATTAGTGGGTATCTACATGAGTATTCCTGTTCAGTGTATTGTGCTTATTTGTCAAAATTTTGTCATCCCCATAGATGGTTTTCGACTGTGGGATTTTTCCATTCCTGTAATCCAAGTTCGTAAATAAGGAAACCGTTCTGGGTAAAATGTAAGAAAAAACTCACATTCATCTTATTCACATCCAAAGGAATTTTCCCAACCGCCTGAGCAGAATCCGTGTGAAAGAACACCCCCTTATTCCGGCACAACTTTCCAATAGCTTCAACTGGCTGGATAACTCCAATTTCATTGTTCACTGTCATCACAGAGACAAGACTAGTATCGGGTCGGATAGCTTTCTCTAGGACCTAGTGGGCAAGGGTCATGATTACCAGATTGGAACTAACCTCCAAATCTAGGATGCCATTCTTCTGCACTGGCAAATAAGTGACTTCAAAACCTCGATTTTCGATAGCTCGACAAGAATCGAGTACACATTTATGTTCCTGCACCGAAAATAATCAGCCCACTGATCTGAAAGCACATACTGTCTGTGTAGTTATAACATGTTTCTTCTTTGGGGCATAGAACGCTGAGACGCCTTTGACAGCTATGTTGTTGCTTTCAGTGGCCCCACTGGTAAAGATGATTTCTTTCGGATCTGCGTTAATCAAATCGGCAACTTGCTGCACAACGTAAAGTTAGTGTTGAGGTAAACCGTTACCTTTCGTGCATTTTCCACGGCCTCTTCACATTCCCAGCCGTATGCGTGAGTTCTTGAGTGAGGATTCCCAAAATGACTGACATAGTAAGGCAACATGGCATCCAACACTCGTGGATCCTCAAAAGGTCTATCTGGAGAGGTAGTGAATGAATGTACTTACGATGGGGCTAGTTGCTTGTACATCGAAGTAAATGGGTCGGACCATGTTACTGCTGCTCGCTTTGTTTTTCTGACTATCTTCAACTAAAACTAGAGGTGACATTACACAAGCTGGTCATTAGGCGAAGATTACGTTCTGCTTCGGCACACAACATCCGTTTGGCAAACGAAGCCAGTCGATAAAAAACAGGACGGACCATTCCATGGGACAGCATGACAGAGGGCGTCTGGAAGGAAAAAAAATGCGAGAAAATTTTGCTTCCATTCCAAAAAATTATGTCGAAGAACATGACCAGCTAAGGTGCAGTCAACAAAACCCGTCGAACACTAAGATCTCATGTTGTTATCAACAGCTGTCTAGATTATCTCTTCAGCTAGCGGTGTAAGCAACCAGTCGGTGAGTGACACTAAAACACCATTGCTGTTCATTTATCAGATAGTTTTGGATTCATTGGGTATCATCATAACCATGGACAGCAATATATCAGCAGTGGAAAACTAAAGGCAAATGGAGTGTACCGTAAGGAACATACTGGAACTTACCGTTAGGTGAAGGTTTATGCACCTCAGTGACATACTGAACTATACTAGAGGTTGTCTGTGACGTTCGTGGTTTCTCATACCAGATTGGTCAGTAGAAAGGGGTCAGACTAACAGTATCCTGGACCCCCAGGATGGGGGCTGGAATGTGGCGGCATGTATCTTAAACATTACACTACTCCGGTGATCTCAAGCCAACCGGAGCTACCTTGCAGTCAGATTTTTGAGCCATCGTGGTCAGCCTTCCCGACAATGGTCATGATCATTATCACGGACGTCCCTGTACAATTGGCATTGACTGTCTTGAGCACGTCGGCCTCTTGGTCGACGCTCGACATCGAGTACTTGTCGATGGCAATCGCAAGCAAGTCGGGTGCTGGCACCCTGCTCCATACTTGGCCATCCAGCCTTTAGTGTTGCCAGCTTATCCCATTTACCAATCGTACCTGGAGCTATTCAACAGTTTCCACGGTCTCTTGCGACTCTTGCAGGATAAGCTTTGTGTCATCACACCATTGACACACTCTATCCTCACGGGGGGGGGGGTCCTCCAATAAACGCAATTCCCTGACGTCTTGCCTAGGATAAACTCCGTGCAGTCAAATCCAAATCTGACCAGCTGCTGGAGGACGACATCGTCCATCCCTCTAAAAGTCCATGGGTACTGCCCTCGCACATGGTCCCCAAGGAGAACTCCACTGAGCGGCGTCCGCGGGGACTACAGGGTACTCAGTCGGGTACCCATTCCTGACGCGTACCCCATCTCATACATACACGACCCTACTTGGCCGTTGACTACGGCAACTGTCTTCAGCGAGATAAAATTGGTGCAGGCTTATCACCAGATACTGATCGCACTTCGGGATATCGAGAACACAGCCGCTATCACACCATTTAGCCTCCTCGAATTTCTGCGAATACCATTTAGTTCGAGCAACAGGTCTCAATTCTTCCAACGCTTCATCGACTCCGTCGTCCACGGAGTGAATTTTGTCCACCAATACTTGGATGACATTTTAGTGGACAGCCATAACCATGCACAGCACCTTGTGCACCTATGTGAACTCTTCGAAAGTTTACGACACAGCGTCACCATGAACACCGGCAAATGCGAACTCGGGCGTAGTACATTGTCCTTATCTGGCCATGGGATCGACTCCCCTGACACAAAGCCCGTAGAGGATAAAGTTGCCGTCGTTCGTGAGTTTCCGATGCCCACTACCACGACTCAGTTTCACCGTTTTTTCGGCCTTGCGAACTATTAGCATCGGTTCATATCGCGTTGCGCACATGTAATGAGCCCGCTAACGGGTCTTAAGGAAAACCAAAGGGAGGTCCCTAGCTTCCTTTGACGAAGTTAAAGAAGCTCTTCGTCACCAAGAGCCAACGGCATCGCTGAGCATCCCCGTAAGCGAAATTCTCCAACAGCGCTTCAACAATTCTTGACACCCGCTAGCGTTCTTTTCTGGAGGTCCTTTAGACGCCGACAAACACAACAGCACGTTTGGCTGCATCATCAACATCACCGACAGCATAACATCAGTGTTCAAAACCGATGCTTCGCTGCCGCACGTTCTTCCGGCACTTCCGACAGGCTGCTGAGGACAGGTCATTCAATACAATTTACTGGCCATAAGCCCCTTACGTACTCGGAGACCTAAACACCGGGGTTTCGAAAACATTCCTTCGTCTCATTACTTCATTATTGACGAAATGAAACAAAAATGGAGATACTGGACACATTGTAGGACATCGGTGCTTGAAAGGAGGTTTTTAATGAGCTCCCCCAAGCACTCTCCCACCCCCACAAGTAGACGAATGCAAACAATGCGATATTCACGAACTTCTGGGGTATACCTTGTTGCGCAACCTTGTTGAAAAGAACGAACGAACGGCCGACCGGACCGAACGCACTTTTAAACTAAAGGAACGACAAGTTCGTAGAGTGCATACACGCATGCCATTGCTCTAACACTTGACGGAGTGTAAAGATGCGGACCAAAACTCCCCTTCCAGGCCAGAATCCCGCCTGCTGTTATCGGCTTCCGTCTTCACACAACTTCGTAAGATGACGTAAACTAAGCGACATAAGGAGTCTGGTTACAACCGGAGCTAACTTAATCCTTCTTTTCTGGAGGTTGGCGAACCGTTTGTAGCAGTGATCGTTTCGCTCACCGGAGGCCTCTTTGGGTCAGTTGCCCGTATCAGCTGGGATAGTTTACGCACAGTCTCACCATCACGAAGAGACTGCACCTTACAGTGTTGTGACAGTTTGTGTGCCCCCGCGATCCATTGAGCCATATTGGGGGTGCCCGTGTGACAACCGCAGTCTCTCATACCAGGTTGGTAAATTTTTAGAGGTCTGACGAACACAGTCTCCTGGTCCCTCAGCTTGGGGGTTGGAACATGTGTGGCGAACTGCTCTATAAAAATGGTAATGCACTGGCATTTTCCGCTAAACACCGCTACCTTGAAGTCAGGCTTTTAAGCCAAAGGCTTTAGATGAGGACCCTAACCGTCCTCTTGTCTAGATACGGGCGCCCTGGCAGTATTCTAACCCACGTACAACCACGAATTGCACACACAAATAAACTCATGCCACATTGAGACCCAGCGGTTCAGAGTACAACTGACGACGTTGTCAATCTATCTGAATTCAAGAGGGACACCGAACACCCAGATATGACTGAAACAACCGGACGTCAGCCCGATAGCTCTCAAGCATCTGAGCCCTCTTCGGTACCGTCCTCCGAAGACCAATCGAGTTATCCTGAAATTCTAGAACAGCGACGCGTTCATCTTTACAGTTGGAGAAACAGATAAGCCTGACTCAGGGCACTATCCCCTATCTACGTCAGTGCGTATATACCGATTCAAACAATGCCCGGGTGAATGTCATGATTTTTGTCTGCTTATTATTATACTTACCCCATATACCCGTATTGAATCCTTGTATGTATATTTCGGTTCATCCACGCTTGTTCTTAGACAGTTAAAACGTTGTTTATCCTGGATAACTCAAACTCTCTTCTAACTCGTTCTCGGACACATTCTAAACGTCTGTGTCATACGTACACTCCCCAGTATATCTCACTGACCCAGTCACCTTGTAATGGTTCATAACTCCTCCCACGGCAGTTCAACGGTCGGTTGTTCTTCTGATGTATCACTGTGTCTGGGGCTTTCTGGCACGGCAGCTGGATTAGGCATAACTTATGGTCAGAGGACTCCCGAACTGTAGGAAGCTGACGCACCTTTGGACTTTTCCACCCGGTACACAAAACAGATCCCAAAAGACCGGTTGTTAGTGAAGAAAGCACAAATAACACCGGAAATCTACTATACAACGAGGATCAGCGTCCTGGCCGCTTAGCTAAACACTTTCAGAAACAGTTTAGTTGGCAAACTGTTTCTCTATCCACGTCCATCATTCTTCCCGTTCAACTTGAGCCGTGAGCATAGATTCTACCTGTTTCTGGAGTAGTACTGTGCCTTTATGCCGTGACGGGCCATCGGATCGCAAAGATGCACGAGCTCCCACTAGCGTTATTCAAATGCAGAGTTGAGACCTTGCGTTGTGCCTTGACCAGGTTGCTTAAGCTAATTTTGAAACAACGATTCGTTCCAACAGTCTGGGGCCAGTCAATCAATCCAACTATTCAAAAAGAGATACCCGAAGTGACTGCTCCAGTCATAGGCTACGTCGGAATTGATCGCGTTAGACGCAAGTCTGACAGCATCATGTAAATAAAAAATAATAATAATAATCGTTCAACTGTAACACCCTTTCGGTGCTTAGCTGCCATGCCACCAAAAGGAAGCACGAGGCAACCCAGGTTGCCCAAGCTTAGACAGGGGAAGTCGAGAGGCAGAGGTCGGATTCAAACCACGAACCTTCCGGTCAGTAAATTCGCGCTGTAACCAATATGCCATCTCGCCCACCAGCATCATGTAAGATTTCGTTCAGGTAGGTGTATTAAGTGAATGTTTACGTTGCGTTGAGTGTTTATGCAGCGTTACGCATACTTTAGACTACGGTTTCCCTTGATTTCAAAGGGGCCTTCGACTCTGGATAGACTGGCTATTCCACATAAACGTTGCTCAAGAGGAATGTCCTTGAAGTTTTTTTCAATATCCTCCGTGCAATTTATTCCCACACTTCTGGTCGCATTGATATTCACAACGAGCTATCCATAACCTTCTCACAACCAATGAAGTCCACCAGGAATGTCCCTGCTTTTGTGAGCTTCGAAATCGCACCTGGAGAATGTAGAGGTAGAAGAATGTAGATGATATTGTCACTATTTGATGATCATACGTCAGCACAATCTATCCTAAGTAGAATCAAGAGGTGGCCATGTGTTCCGACATGCAGTTTATACACCTGAATTACAATGTCTCAGTTCGAGACTCTGCACACCCATGCACTCCGTTGAGGCTTCAGAATTCACGGATTCAAGGAATGATACACAGGACTGAGGATTTCGTCCAAGCTTCCCGGGTTGGGTTTGTTGCTGCAGTTCAGCGGCTTCCTTTCACATGAAAGGCACAAGCGAAAAAAAGTACGTAGCACCACTCAGGGCAGTAAGCTTGCCAGCTCAAGGCCTCACATAAAAAACGTCTAAAAGTGCTTCGAATTACGCACCAGATGCAACGTGAACAACCACAGGAGGAGGGTTATCCCACGTACCAACTACCCGAAATGAGAAAAATTGTTGCTTCATGTGTGCACTCAAAGCGTCAAAATCTTCCTACCATGTCCCCACTATGTTTCAGTTGGGTGAAAGCTCGCTGGCCAAATCTTGTTCAAACAGGGCATAGGTAAGTATTAGGCCTCCTCACAGGCAACGATGCTCCAGGAGAAAGAGGTTAAGCACCGCGAGACGCGTTTCCTAGTCCACGGATTTGAGGCCAGCAACCATTTTTGTAGCAGCTCGTTGGACACGCTCAATGAGGGCCACGTCTTTCTCGCGTCCTGAGTAGACAACTTGGTTGGCATATTCAAGAAGTGGTCTGACGTAGGTCCCACAGGGTATTTGGAAGTCCATGCGAGCAATACGGGTGAAGGTGCGCCGAATCATCCGTAGAACGGCGAATACCCTTTGGGCCGACTTCTCATGGTGCAGTGAGGACATGTTTGAAGAGAGCCAAATACCCAAATTATTTTTGGCACCTAACCTCGTGATGTCTTCTGGTCCATTCTCACCATGCACGACATAGACGTTCGCTGAGTCTCCTCCGAATGACATATGGACGCACTTTTCGTCATTCAGAGGAAGGTGCCAGTCCA